>REGO01000357.1:1711610-1733029 GCA_010120015.1 Rhombomys opimus
CCATCCACCCATCCACCCACCCATCCACCCATCCATCCATCCATCCACTTTTCCTTCCATCTACCTACCACACCCATTCATCAACCATCCATCCACTCACCCAGCCATCCACCCACCCACCCATCCACCCATCCATCCATCCATCCATCCACTCACCCAGCCATCCACCCACCTGTCCGTCCCTCTGTCCATCCATCCAGTCTGTGTGTCAGCAGCCTGCAGTTAGCTGTGCTGCAGTTCTTCTCATCTAGAGAGACGCTTCAGCCAGCCTCTGGAGTGAGGGGTCACTTCCTCTCCACATCCTCACAGTTTCCCCGTCTATACCACACGCTTTCTCTGCAGTCTGCTTGCTCTCTTTCCTAGACAGTTGTCACGATGATGTGCCCAGGCTTTCCCTGTCTTACTTTCCAGAGGCCATATGGCTCTTACTCTGTCTGCCTTTTCAGGCTGCCTCTGGGATAAGTTTATGCTCTAGATCTAAAATGCTTTTGTCTAAACCACAGCCTCGCCACAGTGTCCCCTTCTTTCGGACATGTCCCGGTGCTGTTGCCTCTCGGTGCGCCTGAATTCCTCTCGTGTGCCCTGATCTGGATGCCCACACCATGGCACTCTGCCAGCTCGCAGAGGGGCTAAGCTGGTGTCCTCCTCCCTCTCCTCAGCCCCCGCAGCGGCTCCCCACGCAGCAGGCACACAGTACATGTAGTTTAGATCAATGAATGAACAAATGCACAGGCTTCCATTTTTTTATTTGGACCGTGGGCCAGAAATCTGAGGCCATCTCTGGTTTTCCCCCTCTTGGTGCTGTGACCCCCTTAGTTCACTAAATCCTTCTAGAACATAAGCCACACGAGGACAAGGTGCCTATCTTTCTGGCTTGGTGTGGTGTGCTTGTGTCTCTGGCAAGTCCCTGGCAAGAGGGTAATCATTTGCTGCTGCAGAAATACCCATGCGTGTTTGACCAGCAGCAACTGATCTCACCTTCATAGAAAGATGTGCAGGTACTGTCAGGGTGCAGCTTTTGTAAGCAGCGGCATTTGGAATTAGATCATTGTTTCTTGTCAGAGTGCTGCTAAAGGTGGAGCTGGTGCGTGCCCCCATCCTCCCCCCCCGATCCTCACACATAACTACCGAGCACTGTGCTGTAACAGATAATCCTCCTAACACAGGCCTGCATAGTCTATGAGGGGCACTCTAGGTCCTCTGTTACAGAGAGCTCATCGTTCAGGAGGTGGTCTTGGACTGGTTCAGCGCAAGCCTGTGCGCTCACCTTTGTTCCCATGTATCGGGAGCCCCAGACCTGTTTATAGCTTGCAGCTTTTGGCGCACACAACATTGACCTAATGGAAATGTTTCCAGAGCCATCACGGTCCTCTAACAGCCATGATGTCCCTCTGTAGACAACACCGTCAGCCGCACGCTACACTCCCGAGCAGAGACAACGCCCTCATCACCCGCCAACAACACTGGGAACGGACACCCCGAATACATCGCGTACGTGCTTGTCCCTGTGTTCTTCATCATGGGTCTCCTCGGCGTCCTCATCTGTCACTTGCTTAAGAAGAAAGGCTACCGCTGTACGACAGAGGCTGAGCAGGAGGCTGAAGAGGAAAAGGTGGAGAAGATAGGTAAGCGATCTATTCTTTTGTTTAAAAAGGAACCGGTAGTAAATAGAAAAATCCTCATGGATAGCCCATCTCATTATGAGGAAAACGTGTATTTTCTGTAGTAAGCAGAGTTTGACTACTACAACGTAAATGTAGCCTTGCCTACATTTCCTGAATGCTTGCTGAGTATTTACTTCAGAGCCTGGTAGCCGTGGGCCTGTTATTCGTGCCATATATTTATTTCTAATTTTGTTGACATTTAGTTTAATGAGGATAATCTCCACCTTGAAGGGTTGTTATGAAACTTTGAGACAAGGTGTTTTGGTGATTGGCACTTACAGCCACTCATAAAGCGTAATCCTTACTGTTACTTATTGAGTAAGAGCCTAATAAGACTGCTGGGAACACGGACGAGTCTCATCAGGTCTGTGGTGCTGGCATTCCCGGGGGAGTGCTGCTGAAATCCGTGTGGCTGGACTTGATGTTAGTCAACGAACGCAAGCACATAGAGGTGCAGCAAGAGCTGGTGCTTCCGTGTGGCTGTCGGGTGCTGAGCTTCCGTCTGCAGGTGTGTTGGTAGGTGGTGTGGGGATAAACCCCCAGCGCCTGCTTGCCCCACTGACCTTTCCTCCCAGGCATGGCTTAGGGAGGTCTCCTGATGGGCTGAGGGTAGCTCATTGCTCGCTGTATCCTGCTCAGCCCCTCTGTGCATCTTTGCAGAGACGTGACATTTGGAGTAGGTCACCCATGGAGCAGACCAGCAGGGCCCATGAGGGAAGGCTTTTCAGTCCTGGCCAGCTTGCTGGACTGTTGACTTTTCCACCCCCACTGACCTTTGAGGCCGAGGAACATGGGTGAGCATGATGACTCACGGTCAGTGAGCGAGCGAGCCAGCCCTGGTGTTTGTCAACACAGCAGAGGCGCCCACTCTGTTCCTTCTAACCCATGAGGTCGGCTCGGCCGTCAGCTTCCTCTGCCCAAACATCTGTAAGCCGCGGGACAGCAGGCTCCCGGGGTGCAGAGGACACTTGTGGGTGCAGGAGCGTGTCATTGCCCTGCTCCGTCTTCTTCCCAAGCAGGATGCAGCGTCTCAATCCAGGCTGTTTTTTTCTTGGCCTGCTAAGTAAATTGTACAGATCAGTTTCCAAGTGGAGGTTTCCCACCCCCCACCCCCACTGTCACATGTACTACTGATGCTGGGTCCCCAAAGTAAACTGAGTTTGTTAACAAATAACTAGTGCCCAAATCTAGGTACCTTGTTTAGGAGGAAAAGAGTGTTTTATAAACATGAATGCTTGCTTGTTCAGTTGAAAACATTAGTCAGTAGACCAACTGTATACAGCAAGCCTACAATTAGATGAAACTCTGGGAAATGGTGTTTCTTTTAATTAGCCTTCTTTTTGTTTCCCTCCGAGGGCTTAAGGTGATAGGGAGAAATAAGAGTAGTGAATGCTGACAGATATAAGTGCATTCCTGTAGTGTCATGCAAAGTGAGCGGATATTTGATACTGAGGAGAGACTGATGGACAGCCCTGAGCCTTCCTCCTTTAGTCTTTAAACGTGTGTTGTGCCCAGGCTTTGGGAAGGTGGGGTGAAGGACTAAAGCTAGGAGCTTAGCACCGTGTGAGGATCCGTAAACATGAGGTCTGGGCTCTAGGGTACATGTTTAACTGACACGTTGCTGGTGGCCAGTTATAACTCTCCTGTCCTTTTTCTCTTGTAGAGTTGAATGACAGTGTAAATGAAAATAGCGACACCGTCGGGCAGATTGTCCACTACATCATGAAAAATGAAGGTAGGGATGCCCTGTGCTTCCGGGCTTTTCTCTCTTGCTAAATCCCTTGAGTCGGAATTGGAATGGCTTCTCACTGCTTTTATCTGAGCTCTGTAGTACTTAAGCTTTTAGTGTTGTCCCAACAGCAGGGCTTGTGCTGAGTGCTTGGTGGCTCCGGCATTGCAGAGAGCTCCCTAGAGTTGATAGTTTCCAGTCAAACCCTGCCTCACCACCTCTTACCCATATGTCACATGACTTCATGAAGCCCCAGGTTCCTCCTGGAGAGTGAGAGTTACACTCACACTCGCTGCCCGGCTGTGTGGAATAGCACACACGAAATGCTGGATGTTATAAAAACTCACATCTGCTGGGATACAAAGTTAATAAACTGTAACTAATATTAAAAAAGTAAAATTAAAAAAATAAGAAAAAAAAGAAAAATCTTACATCCTACCTGTTTCTTGTTTTCACACTTAAAAATTGTAAAATCCACACATAACATTTGTTTTAGGACTGGGGAGACGGGTGGCTCAGTGGGTAGAGAGCTTATTTCACAAGCTGGAGAACATGAGTTTGATCCATCCCTGGTAAGAGCTGGAGAGTGGCAGCAAGTGCCTGTCACAGCAGCGCTGGGCACATGAATACGGCAGGGTCCTGGGCGCGCCTACCAGCCCGTCTAGCCAGCTGGTGAGCTCCAGGATCAGCGAGAGAGCCTGTCTCCAAATACGAGGAGAGTGGTTGAGAAAGAAACCCACATTGACTGGCCTGTGTGTACATAGGCATATTCTCTCTCTCACACTTTTACTAGCTTACCCATTTGGAAGTGGAGAGTTCAGCAGTATTCAGGGCCTTTCCAAGTGCCACGTAAGCGTCACCACTATCCCAGAGCTTCCTCAAGACTCCACCCTGAAATTTGTATGTCTCTCTCCCCGTTCTTTCCTCCCTAAACTGCTTGCAAATGCTGCTTTGCTTTCTGCCTCGATGGCTTGTATCTTCCAAGATATCCACTATTAAATGTGAAAACTTTGAGGAGCTTAAGCATTAGGACGTAAGTGTCCTTTTTTTCTTTTTCTTTTCCTTTTTCTTTTCTTTTTTTTTTTTTTTGATAGAGGGTTTCATGAAGTCCAATCTGGCTTTGAACTCAGTATATAGCCAAGGATGCGTAGAGGCTCTACGCATCCTTCCACTACTTCTTAAATGCTGGGATTATAGGCCTGTGCCACTATGCTCAGCCTTATGAAATGTATTTTAAGTCAACTTTTATAATGAAGGATTCAGTTATTAAATGGAGTCATCGTTCTGAATGCTGGGGGTTGTCTTTTAATTAGCCTTCTAATAATGTATTATGTTGCTATAGCTGACTACCACAAGCTTGATGATTTATAAAGAAGAGAAGTTTGTTTAGCTCACAGTTCTAGAGAGGCCAACAAGTTTAAGCATGGGGCCAGCCTCTGCTTGGCATCTAGAGAGGTCTTTCATTGCTACATTCTGACCTGATGACAAGACAGAGCGATCATGTCATCAAGAGCTTGCTTTTATGAAAAAGCCACTCTCAGTAAGCCATGAATCCAAGAACCCAGGAGCGGACCAGTGTGTTCATGAGGGCCGAGGCCTTACGATCCAGTCACCCCAGGCCCCACCTCCACATGCCATTAGTATGACTTTGGGGGATTTTTCCAACACAAATGGATTTTAGGACACACCTGAACCGGAGCAGACTCTTTGCCCATCATGATTTTTAAGGTTTGTGGTGCTCCTTGTCCCCCCAGCATATTCCACCTTCCGCTATCAGCCCCTCTCTGGGCCCCTCCCCCTACTGTTCAGCAGGAGCCCCCCACCTGGTACAGGCTGAGATTTTCACCTGTTTCCAGCTGTGCTTTGTCTTTAGCCTAGACCTAGTGGAATGCGGTCTCTGCTAGTCTTCCACGCTCCGCTTTGCTCAGCTCAGGTGGAGAAAGGCGGCTCCAGGGTTTCAGAAGGCGTGCTTAGCGCCTTCTCTGGTTCTGAGTATCACGCCCTCTCACCCATGCAGTGCTCTTCTCTCGCTGAGCAGAAGGGTTTCTAGAGTAAGAACAAAAAGACAGGGATACTTGTCTTCCAGAGGCTTTCCATCAGGGCAAGGATTTGGCAATACGAATGTGAACCACTGGTCTGTAACCTAGAATGTTTTCAGGTTGACTCTGAGGCTAAACGTCTCCGTTATGTGGAACAAGAACCTTGTTGTCCCGGCATGTTCTCTATTTCAAACTTCATTTCAGTTTAGACTTCAGTGTTACTTTCCAAGACGGACACTCTGTATTTACAAATTATAACTACACTCGAACCTTTTCTCAAGAAACTAAAAAAGAATTAGGATGAAGCACACACTCTTCATTAACATTGTCCCATGTTTACCCCATATCACATAGTTTTAAACATATGAGCCGTTTCTGCATTGTATTTTTAATTTGTCAGATGGGTAAACTTAATCTGTAGTCATGATGTTCTTTTAATGAAGTAAAGTTGGGTTTATTAGGATTTTAATATAGATTCAAGCCAGAGAAAGAGAATGAAAATGATGCTGAAGGAAAGGACAGTTGTCCACACTTAGAAGGATTTGATGGCTTCCCGAGTCCCAAGGTGGCATTCTTGCTTAGGGTTTAAAGCATGTGCCTTTCATTTTAGTAATCAATTTGAGCTCAGGTTGCTATCCTTCGGGGGCTGGATATAGCAGCTGACCTGTTGGGCAGGCACATCTTATATTGGGGTGTGTGTGTGTGTTTGGGTATGTCCCTGCAGATGTCTGAAAAGGTTGGAGGTGTTAGATCTCCCAGTAGCTGGAGGTGGAGGTGGTTGTGAGCCAGTTACCACGGGTGCTGGGAATCAAATGAATTTACTGAAAAAGAAGCATGTGCTCCTAACCGCTGAGTCATGTCTCCAGCCCGTGCTAGTGCTTCCAATATAGGATGCATGCAGATTTCCAACCCAAGCAGTTCTTCACTCTGAATGCCAGCTCCATGTAGCATTTAATTCACCCTGACTCTGCCTGGGAGTCAGTGTGACTTGTCTACTTAACATGCTGACTCTGTTCCTCTAACTCACACACTAAGACTCTGAGAATTCCTGCAGTCTGTTCCTCAGGCTTGCTGATTTGCTAGAATGGGTCAGGAACTCAGGCATATACTGTTACATTTAGTGGTTTAATAACAACTGGATGGAAGAGAGGCTAGGTGCTGGGGCTGAAAGTTGCTACCCTTTCATCACAGGGCTTTTCTGATTACTGGCTCCACCCTGACTCCCCTCATTATCTTAGACTCAGTTCTGATCAAGTGACTCATTATGAATAATAAAAGACTTCTATTTGACTCAGGAAATTTCACTGAAGAAATTGTCAGGGATTTAAGAGCTCTTTGGCACCCCCCCACACTAATCCTTTTCTTCCTAATGCCTGCTGCTCTCTTTTAGTTTACCTTTCTCTGTAGAGCCAGACTGAGTGGTGTTTGTATGTCAGTGGCGTTTTCTTACTTTGTAGAAGTTTGGGATGCATTAAGTAAATAATTTGGAATTTTATTGAATAGGCACTCATCATTTGTAGGGAATTGTTTTCTCAGGTGATTTCAAGCGATTCTCTTTGGAATACTTATCACTGTAAATTCTACTGCAGCCAGCTCTACTGGCTTTGTTCCCTTTGTCGTTATTTTTTCTATTTTGTCAAGTTTGGTAAATGATGGCAAAGTACAAAGTGGCTATTCATTGTGTATTTTATATAAGCTGTGTATGAGACTATGCATCTCTGTTATTTCACCTTCTGTTATGTGTAATGAAATATACAAAGCTAGTGCTCTTTGAAAGAAGAATGGTTTCTGTAGCTCAGTTTGGAGGATGGAAGTCCAAGGGAGCCTGAATGGTTTGGACTCTGGTGAGGGTCCACGCGGCCGGGCACATCTTCATTGATACTGACGTGTTGGGAGCATGAGTGAAAGGAAGAAGAACACGTGGTGAGCAGGAAACCAGAGAGCGAGCCTTCCTCCTTGTGCGAATCCAGGGTCTCATGCAAGCTAAGCACAGGCTCTGCTGCTGAGCTACATCCCCAACCCTCGCATTTAGCCTCTCTTGGGAACTGAGGGAGAAAGCATCTCAAGAGCTGCCTGACTTCTGGAGTACAGTGTAACGTGATCACCTTCACTTGGTTCTTAAAGGTCAGACCAGAGTCCCACCTGTCTAACCTTCGGGAGGACAGTATCAAAGGGTACGGTGCCAAGGATAGCAATGTTAGCACTGGTAGAAGCTGTGATGGGGCCAAGCACTCAACCCAAGAGTCTTTGGGGGACCAACCACATCATAGCCAAAGCATTTTCCAGAATCCTTATTATTAGTCATAAGGGAAAATGACTCGTATCACAAGATTATGAAGTGTGTTTTTCAGAATCATTATCTTTTTTATTGTATGGGTGGATCTAATTTTAGTGCCTTTTTTTTTAATAACAAGAGGTTTTACATCAAAACTTATGTTTGGCAGTGCATTTGGACACCCTCACAGTTGTGAAAGGCAAAAAAAAAAAAGTACATTTTAAGGAAAGGGATGACATGTTTAATATTTCTTTTTTTTCCTGTTATTTATTTATTTTTATTGTAATTTATTTACTTTTTATCCCAGATGTAGTCCCTCCCTCATCCCTTCCTAATCCCACCCTTCCTCTTTCTACTCCTCATTCCCCCTCCCCAAGTCCCCTTCTATCTGATGTGTAAATATTTCTTAAAAGCATGACCTCCTCCCCAACTCCCATGAATTCCTAAAAGTTGTAAAGGGGTGTTGTGCTTCCCAAGGTAGTGAAAATTACAGGTCATGGAGGAGCCCAAAACAAAATACAACAACTCGAAGCAACAGACTCACTCTCTCTATGTATAAGGCAGTAGATATGCCGTGGGTCATAGCGGATGTAAATCTTTGTATTGTATTTTCGTGGGAGGATGGGTAGAGGAAAAAAGAACTGGGCGGGGCGAAGAGGAAGTCAGGCTGTGAAGCACACACAGCCTCTGGACCCCTGGCCACTTCCAGCGGCAGAGTTAGAACTCAAGTTAATTGCCCTTCTCTGGGGATGTCATGTGTAAAATGTTACCTGCTACTATTGCCTCACGTGGTAAATAGTAATTCTTTTATTCTTTCCCCTCTGGAAAATTTATGGTGGTTAGTCATGAGAACAGTGCTTTAAAAATCAATGGAAAAGGTTAGGAGTTGGTAATAGCTTTTGGCCTTGGCAATTAAATAGCCAAAAGAAACTTGACATTCCCAACAGCCTATGAGGGAGCACTCTGCAGGAGGGTAGGAAGGTGTGGGTGGAGCCTAAGAAGCTTAGGCTCAGTTTGCTCTTGTTGACAGCTCACATCCTTGGGATAAGCCCTCCTCTGTGTCACATGAATTTGAAGTTTTGCCCTGGCTTCGGGGCTTTGGGATTCCAAGAGCAGAGCACAGGCAGTTAGACAGCTGGAGAATAAACCTGCCTTCCTCCTCTGGGGCTCTGGGAGCTCCTCTCTGAACTGAAGGAAGGAAGGAGTGAAGGGCTCTGGTGAAGCCCTTCTCTCGCGACTTTCTCACATGACTGTGGTTGCGAGTTTACCCTGTTCAACTCTTTCTTTTCCTCTTCTAGCGAATGCAGATATCTTGAAAGCTATAGAGGCTGACAACGGCATGTGTGACATTGTTTTTCTCATTCTCTTTTTAGCAAATGCAGATATCTTGAAAGCTATGGTGGCTGACAACAGCGTGTGTGACGTTGAAAGGTGAGTGCGTCTCTTCCCACAGATAGGAGACAGTTTTTGTTTGTGCGGGCTGATGACTTTGGAATTCTGCTCAGCTAGAGCTGGCCTCTAGCCTTGGGCACTATTGTCATTTGGGGTCAAACAAGTCTTTGCCGAGTAATGACTGGTACAAGGTGGCCACTGAACAGAGTCCCCCATCTCTGCTCAGTGGGTGACATCCTAAATGTCTCCACACACTATCCATGTTCCCTGGGAGACTGTCGCCCCATGACCCCAGCTCAAGGAATGGGGTCTAGAACCACTAGGGTGAGAGCTGGGGATTAGAAGATAAAGAAGACAGAAAGCTGGGACCAGGAGCCCTGTGTAAGCTGATGGCTTATGCCAAGCGAGTTTATTAAGAGGCGCACCATCTTACATACAGCTTTCCTGGGGAGAATGGGATACAGTCAGTGGAAAGCTATCATATGATGGGGTGAAGTCAGCAGGAAGCCAACTAAGCAGTGTTGTACAAGGAGAACACAGGATCTCTCAAGTGCTCCATAGACTGACCACACAGTGGCCATGGAACTGAGAACCAAAACCACTCAGGTTTGGAAGAGCTGAGCTTTCTGGATGAAGTCAGTTCCTCTCAGGTCCTGCCTCCAGGCCAGTACTGGCTCTGCCAAGCATATCCCTGGTTTTAGACAAGGAGCTATATTCCTTCTCCATACATCAGGGCCTCGGAGAAAGGCCTGGGCCACCCTGGCTCCCAGCAACCCCGGCTGAGAACACTTGTGGTAAGTGGTAGTTCAGGAGGAAGTGAGGTGAGTGGCTGAGAGTGAAAGCACAGCTTGAGAGTGGCTGTGTCCTGTGTCCGTGTGTAGTGACTGCCTGTTGATGGGTAAGTTAATTGAGCTCCAGGTCCATTGTCTGGAATCCCATGTCCGCTTCATTCGATCATTAGCAGGGATACAGAGCGCTTTGGGTCCTGAATGACCTTTATGAACAGCCATATCTAAATGATACCCTGGTCTGTCTAGAATACCTGCTTGCCATCTGTTTCTGTATTACTGGTTATGGGTTAGGGCTGTTGGGCACCAGATTCTCTTTTAGTTACAGACAACTATGTCTTGATGATTCTCCATGGCCCTCATGAGGAGCATTGACTGGGTGTGGGATACAGTATTGGAAAGAGCAAGGCAGTCACAGGTCTTTGATCTGAAGGGATTCAGCCAGTGGGGCAAAGAGATGGGCATGGGCTGGAGTTTTTGGGTTTCTGGGGACCAGAAGGTCAACAAGAAAGACCTGCCCTCTGTGCCAGGTGTTCCAAGCAGGTCGTGGCATAGACAGGCCACCTGGGAATGTTTGGTGGCCAGGAATGTGCAAACAGCGGCAGGATGTTGAAGGGATGGAACGGCATGCTAAGTAGGACCGGCTGCTTTGATGTGGCCCCTGCGAAGTCACCCAACTCACCTTTAATGTGAACGTGTTTGTCAGATGGGCCGTGCTGGGTGTGCACATTAGAGGGGTTGTGCCAAACACTGAGCCACAAGCTCAGGACGATATTTCCTACCTTTGACCACAGATACTTGGTGTCAATACATATTAGCTCCTTGGTACCCTGGACTCACTTGGCTGTGGGCCTGTGATTGGGCTTTGTAATCACTGGTGCTTGGTAAATACTAGCCTGAGTGCAGTTAGATGAGATCCGTTTTCTATGGCATGGTGTCAACTACATTGTTCTCCCCGGGAGGTCCTACTGTGTGCCTGTGTTGGAGCGCCTTGAAGGGCATTCCTAAAGCCCACTTGGGAACTATTGTCTGCACTGTTTTGGCTCTCCTCGGTTGGAGCGTGGCCTGGACTGCTTTTGAAGTGTGTGAGTCCACTGGCTGCCAGCAGTCCAGAGACTGGTTTCTGTCGACACTCTCAAGGCTTTGGGGCTTTTGCTGAGCATCTTAGGGATTAGGTGTTGATTTCAGGTGTGGCAGAGGGCTGGTTCAGGTCAGTCCAGCCCTGCCCCATTTGAATTTCTCTTTTTCTAGCAAGCATAGGATCTGTAAGTGCTTTCTGAAAGTGGCTGCTGTTTTGCATCCAGCGTTCTGCTTTGTGTGTCTTAGCTAGTCCAACCAAAGGTCTTCTAGGTGACCCGAGTGGTCGCCATCATGTCTGAAGCACTGTGTGTGGCTGTGGGCGTGAGTGTGTATGTGTGGGGCGTGAGTGTGTATGTGTGGGCGTGAGTGTGTATGTGTGGGGCGTGAGTGTGTATGTGTGGGGCGTGCTCAGCAATTTGACGTTCCAGGTTTGGATATCAAAAGCACGTAGGTGCTGTTTATGCTGCATAAGATACTTGGCTTCTTTGAGCCTCGGTGTCCTCCTTTTGATGGTGAGGAAACAAGTGCATACACCATACAGATCTCTGATTTCTTGCATCAATACACAGGCATTTTTAGGAGACGATTAGCTACTCTTATTGGCAACCACGTCAACATCTATTTCAAGCACCACCTTCTGTGTCTTAACCGAGACGGTTTTCCCTTCGATGTAGTAGATTGGATCTAATACTCTCACCATCTTAAGTCTTCTGATGGCTCTTCTTTTCCTTCCCATGCACATTGAGGGCATCTTGTGTGGCGTTCCAGGCAGAGCCTTGGCTCTGTGTGCAAAATCAGTGTGATTACATGAAGGAGGGGGGAGTTTTGGAAAAGAGTCTAACATTGGGAAGTCAAATTGTGTGTGACCCTTGGAAACGGTGGCTCATTCCCCAGCCTGTCGCCATCATTGTTTGGCCTGAGAGCTGAGTGCTGTTGCCAGGGCAGTGCACAAAGCTGATTTGAATAATTGAAGGGTTTGTCTGCTGAAACCTCCTTGCATCTCAGGATGACTGCCCTCACTGGGATTTCCTCTAAGCCATTTTTACCTTTTTCCTTCTCTTTTTCTGCCCCGTAGCCCGGTCACTCCTAGCACGCCAGGAAGCCCCCCTGTGAGTCCTGGGCCCTTGTCGCCAGGGGCCACCCCTGGGAAGCATGTCTGCGGTCACCACCTGCACACAGTGGGAGGTGCCGTTGAGCGGGACGTGTGTCAGCGCTGCAGGCACAAGCGATGGCACTTCATAAAACCCACCAACAAGTCCAAAGAGGGCCGGGCCCGGCGCCAAGGGGAGGTCACTGTTCTCTCTGTGGGCAGGTAAGGAGTCCTGGTGCTTCCTGTGGGGCCCGCTTGCTGTGGTTATGGGTTTAGCTTTTCATTTGGGGGTAATTTCTCCTAAGTCTGGTCTAGATCCTGGATGTTTCTGACAGACCAGGCAGCTCTTGAAAGCTCATATAGAACACATATTAATTAAGGTGAGTAATGGATTACTCTCTGTAGTATATGGAGCCCAGACTTTCAACTGTGTCCAGAATCTGTTCCTATCTCCCTTGTGAGAGCCTAGAACAGGTGATCAGGTCAGCGCATGGCTTTGTACCCAGCCCCAGGCCCCTCTGCTCATGACTCTGCAGGTCTGTAAAGAGAGCGTGGCGGCAGACACTGTGAAGGGGTTGAAACCAGCCTGGGGGTTGTCCGTGTCGTTTGACTCGCATACCACTGGCTCCTGTTGATCATGTGCCTTCACCGAAGCGCCAGGCCATCAGGAAATGTCTTGCTGCCATGCAGAAAGAATAGAGGAATACAGATTGGTCCAGAACTTTCTAGTCCCTGCCACTCACGATCCATACCAGATGCAGTGGCTGCTTTCTTTGCAGCCACGTCTGCTGTGTCCTGGGTGCCCCGGTCCCAGAGCATCGTTTCCTTGTGACCCACTTGTGACGTGAGGCTCGTCCTGCTTGGTGGACATGGTACTGAGATTGACATGAGCCGGTCTGCAGGCGACTGTAGCTGTGCTCTTTGGCTACTTTATTGGGTTTCTATATCGCCTACTCTTCTCCACCCCAATTCCTTCCAACCCCCCAACTCTAGATAGATGGGTGGAGGGGAAAGGGTGCATAGATCTCTTTAGACTACTTCCTGCTGGTTAGGAGCGTTGAATTCTTTGGGGGAAAATTTGACCTTCACCGACAGGATATCTAATTTCTTCTACTTGTCTCTGTGTGTGGCCACTTGACAAAATGCAGCAAACCACAGTAGCTGGGGGAGGGGTGCCTCCAGCCCCTCTTGGGGCTCTGGCATTTATCTCTGGAGTCCCCAGAATTCTAAACATAAACTGTCTGCAGCTGGCAAAAATGACACCCTTCCTAGAGCATGAGTCAAATCACAGTTAGTGGCTGTGGACTAAGCACTAAGTGGATGAAGCAGCCCCACATCCTCCCACACCTGGATTAAAAACATAGTCACAGAACATCTGGGTTGTTAAGGAAGCAAAAATTGTCACTACTGGGGACGCTCATGCAGTTTGAGAGCTCATGCAGGAAATGCTCTGCCTAGGTTGTCTCACACTGGGAAGGCTCAGGCTTGCAGGAGTTAGGCTGGTAAGTGCTGGCATTAAGTTAGGACAGATGTTTAGGAAGAGTGCCTGGATGCGTTGCATCTACCTTGATCAAGTTTAGAGACTATTCTGTCACTTGGTGCCTCAGTTTCCTCCTGCCCAAACTGAGGAGGCCACCCTCAGGGCCTCTTTGTGCCTTAAGGGAAGGGTTAGAGTAGTTTGGGGCTCATAAGCGTCCACGGAACATTGTCAGTTTTAAGGGAGGGCCCCAGCTGGGATACAAAGTGGATAAATGGTAGTAAATAAAAATCACATTAAAAAAGTTGTCCTGTGTTGCAGTGACCACAAGGACGTGGCTGAGGGCCGTTTGCCACTCACGGCACAGTGGCACAACCCTGACTTCAGAGGCAGTCAGGGGATTCATGAATGCAGTGAATGAGAACCCAACGCCATTTGGACAAAGCACGTTCTGTGTCCTCATGAAAAAATGTACTGGAAATTCTCAGCTCAGCTCCAGCATGCATTTTTCAGGGCTCAATATCCACCCCCTCTCAGCCATTGGAGATGACGGGTGTTTAATTGTTACGGCCCTTACGACTCCTCCAGGTTGTCAGGACAGACCCCCTTCTCCCAGACGTTCCCTCTGTGTGGTGGTGGTCTTGTTTTGGGTGAAGCAGTCCATTTCTATTGTAGATCATTTTACAGGAGGTTCAGACCATCGGTATAAAAGTGTCGTTACTGGAAGGCTCTGAGGGTTTGAAAGACAGCAGAGTCGGTTGCCTTGACTCTTCTCACCCTTCTTAATGAAATCCTCTTCTCTAAGCTATTTGCTTTTTCTTCAGCTCGTGTGAAAACTAACCTAACTTTGGCTTTGAAAAGCAGAAACGACTCACAGTGGTGAGTCACCTCTGGCAGGTGTGTATTTGCTGGAGGTGGTTCTGCAGTGACCATCCTGGTTACGTCCTCTGTGGCGTAGGTTGCTCTTCCTGGTCCCTAGAGTTCTGTGGTTCCTGCCCATGCCATCATTGGAAACCACAACCCTGAGGCCACTCAGCAGATCAGCCTAAGTGTTGTCTTGTGCCCGTTCTGTGCTCCATAAACTATCGGGTTGGTTGCGTGGGACTCTGCAGGGGCGGGGGTTGGGCGCCTCCTGTCCACTGGGGACTTTGCTGCTGTTCTCCCGTTAGCCTGGGTTTGCTCACCTCCCTCCTTCCTGGAGAAGCAGAGCCCATCCCCCCACCCCTGTTCCTTTTTTCAGGTTCAGAGTTACAAAAGTGGAGCACAGGTCAAACCAGAAGGAGCGGAGAAGTCTGATGTCTGTCAGTGGGACTGAGAGTGTCAACGGGGACGTGCCTGTGACACCTGTGAAGAGAGAGCGAAGTGACACGGAGTAGCAGGTGAGCTCTAGTTTTGGGGATGTCGGGCTGGAGTATGTCAGGGTGGGGAGGTGCAGAGAGCCCTTCTGGAGTCTGACCACATAGGGATGACATTTAGGAGGGAAATAGGAGGCTTCCCTGAAACTGTTCTGGCTGCGGGGTACCGAGTCCTCATGAGTCTGCCCAGACCTCCTTGTAAAGAGCTTGGGAAGTTACGGAGTGGAGGAGAACCAGGAATCGCGCAGCCTTCTGGGAGAGGCGTCGCCTCAAGGCCCGAAGTCCCTCGTGTCAGTACAACATCTTTGTACTCAGGAAAGGGTAAAATCCAGAATCTTAAATGTACAACACATAAGCTTTTAAAGGTTGGAAACTTATTTTCTGTCTAAAAGGAAGAAAATATAAACAAAAATCAGGTGGGAATGGTAGACAGGACTGTCTCAGCGCTTAGGCTGAAGCAGGAGGATTGTGGCTTTGAGACTGGCCAGTGAGACTGTGTCAAACAGAACAAAACAACAAAAGATAGAGGGCAAAGGATGTTCTTCCTGTGTGTAAGTAAACTTGTTTGAAGAAGACTGCAACAAGCTACCAGTGTTTTGAATTGGGAAACAAGTGCTCCTCTGTTTATAGTATCAAAGAAAATACCTGCAGTTGGAGTATTACCTCGCAGTACTCAGTCATAGCATTCCTCTGAGATAACCCCAAGAACAGCATTGCTCTTTGCACCAGCTGTTCTGAAGCACTCTGAAGACAAGGTCAGAAGTTTTAAAATCTCAGATCAGCTCCTTCCCTGTAATGACTTCCTGTTGGCCTAGCTTTCGCCTGACTTCTTCCCTTCTGGCTTGTGGAGGTTTGTTGTCTTTATGCTTGTTATATGTAAAGGGCAAGGCCGGAACTTCAGGATGCAAGGGTTGCTGCATATAAAAGACGTGAGGGCCGAGGAGATCAGGCACGTCCTCCACAGTACAGCCTGCTGGCAGAGCTGAGCCTGAATCCCGGATCTGGCTGCCAGGTTCAAATCTCTCTTTGCCACTCTAATATGGAGGCTTGGGCCAGGCGCGACAGCCTTATCTGTCGCATTGGCCCATGGAGAGGACACTGCCTGTGTATGGGTGACAGTGAGGTTTCCCTGAAGTCAAAATGAAGCCCAGACCTGTTGCGCTGACATGCTGGACAGCGCTGCTGGTATCCGGAGTTAATTTGCATTTAGTGGTGAGGCTGAAAGGGATAAAGGGCTTTTTGGTTGAAGCTTCTCTTAGAGCCTGCAGGTTCACAGGGCTAGAGACAGTCTGGAAGTCGTCTAGAGGTCCTGGCTCACTTTAGAGCTAGTTCTCACAGTTTTGTGTTGGGAGAGATCTGGCCCCTTCTTATTTTAGGAGCTAGATAGGAGCGTTGTTGTTTGTCTGATTTTTGAGACAAAGTCTCTTAACTGTAGTTCATGGTGGCCTGGAACTTATTATGTAGCTTGGGCTAGCCTTGAACTCACCGCAGTCCTTTCTCAGCATCCTGAGTATTGGGGTTACTGGTGTGGGCTACCTAACCTGGCTTAGGTAAGATTTCTTTAAAGAGGAAGCACATGGCAAAAAAAGTTTGGCTTCTATGCCGAGAAGAAACTAGGAAAAGAGGGTGATGAAGTGGCAAGTAACGGCCGCTAGTGTTATCGTGATATTCTAGAGCTCTGGACACGGTGCCGATGTCTGCCATGCCATCCTCATTAACATTTCCTAGCAGGGCTCACACCGTCTTCCCAGATGAGAAGTCTGCTGCTCGATTGGATAGGTTATTTATCAACTGTTATGTCACTGAAGAGAAGGTCCAAGAGTCCTATCCAGGTCTCGGAGTTGCAAGATGGAATGGTAGGGCCCGACCAACCAGGCCACGGTGTTTCTGAGGAGGAGGCCTTCGCTCAGGCCGGGGAATGTTTCTACTGGTCATTCTAGAACTTTATCTGTGAGGGGTAGCTTGTAGTCAGCTAGGCTACTTACATAAACTAATTTAAAGTAAACGTTGCGATTGTGTACTCCTCACAAAGCTAGAGTCTGCTCTATTGGGCATTGCACCTAGGACACGCCCATCATGCAGAAAAGCAGCACTGAACAGAGCTGCCAGTACCCTTGATGCTAGACTGCTTCGTGACCTGGGTAGATCAGAGAAGCCGATTGAAATCGCCGTCTGGGAAGGGACGTGCCTGCTGTTGACCCCTAAGGTGACGAAAGCCCAACAAGAAAGTGTGGGGTCACACTGCCAGTGTGCAGTGGCCACCTGGGCAGCGGCTGACAGCTGGAGAAGACGTGGGCCAGCGGCAGGCAGGAACTAACTTCCAGGCCCTCCTCTTGCATACCGCCCTGGTGACGGCCACACCAAGATGGAGAGAATTAAAGGAATTAAGATTACTCATCTGGCTTTCTTGGCCCGAATTCTTTCTGTATCTGATTCAGGAATTTGATCTAATCACCCAAAGCCCTGACCACACGGAAACTGGTTTACAATTTGATATGCTCTTCCGAGCACTCTGACACCTGCCAGGCTACGTAATTGGGTTCTGTCAGAAGGCACATCCACCCGTGTGAGCCCATCTGGAAATAAACAGTTCCTAACTGCCCCTACCTCCTTTCATTCGAAGTAAAGATAATAATGCATTGATTCAAGGCAGGTGCCCAGAGTGTCTGGGGTGAAGTTGGCGCTCAGAGGAGGATAGCTAAACTGTGGTGTCCACATCTGTCAGGGTCACCTAGTGGCCTTGAGAAGGGAACATGTTCTCTGAGCCTCCAATTTAATGTAGTACTTTTGGGATTAAAAAATTATCATTATGGAAATTAAATAATTCAGAAGCAGACATTAATAATTACAATCTGTGGAATCAGCTTGCTGGTGAAGCTCTTCAGTACAGAATTTACACAACTTGTTAGGAATTATGAGGAAATTGGTGGAGTGTAGGGTGGAGCCCAGAGAGGCTGGTTTCAGCTGTCACAGTGTTCATGCTGACTGGACCAAGAAAAAGACAGAAGCAATAGTTGTTGGCATTTAAAATATTGCATAGTCCTTAAACTTTTATGTTTCTGAAGAAAGTGCGCAGTTGATTTGACCTGACTTTCAACCAAGAAAACCTGAAAGTTTTCATCTGGGTTGAAATCTCTGGCTCTGGACTAAACCAGAAGATTTACCACAAAATGTGACAGCAGCTGGCTGTGGTGGTGCACACCTTTATTCCCGAGCTTGGGAGACAGAGGCAGGAGGATCTCCGAGTCGCGGCCGGCCTGCTCTACCCAGTGTGTTCTAGGCCTGGCAGAGATGCGCAGCGATACCCTGTCTTGGAGGGAGGGAAATACATACTTTACATGAAGGAGTAAAGAGGCTGACCCGTCTCTATATAGTTGAATTAAATCTTTGAAGTTGTATTTTTTCCCTCAAAGGTATTTTGTTCAAATTGGATGTTCCAAGCCATTTTACTGAAGTATCTTAATTTACTGTAGAATCACTTTTTATTGGGTTCTTCCTTCCTGCTCCCCTTCTCTTCCTCCCTGCTTCTCTCCCTCCCCCAGTCTTCCCTGTCTCCCTTCCTCCCTCCCCCCGCTGCTCCCTCCCTCCCTCTCTTTAGTTCTTGTTTTTAACAGAATCTATGCTTGGTGAAGTCAGTTTGCTATACCCACAGATTCTGCCTTTTTGCATTCACCCACCATGTAATTGAGACTCTAGAAGTCTTCTGTCTGCACTGCACATGTACCCTGTCTTTCCACGTCATCATCCCCTGAACATTGCACCACGGTAACTATTCACATAACATTTATTTGCATTTGCTATTGTAAGTGATCTAGAGATGATTTAGAGATTACAGGAGGGCATGTGCAGGTGGCATGCAAATCCTGTACCTTCTCACGCAGAGGACCGGATGCCCACAGCTCTTGGTGTCCCCTGAGGTCCTCCAGCTACAAGGGACCATCACATGTTCTGGACGGAACACACCAGTTGGAGCAGGATTTCTGTTTCCCTCTTTTAAAACAAAATCCGTTTGTCCTCTCCCTCCCTGGTTATCCCTCCCTGCCCCTGTGGCTTGAACTCATTTTTGTAGTTCCTTGTGACTTATACCCTGCTTGGTCTCTTTTGGCAAAGCCTTCAAAATGGTTCCTTTTTTTTCCTTTTCTTTTCTTTTTTCTTCCACAGAAAATGTGTTTGGATTTTCTCGTAGAAGAATAAGCTTTTGTTCTTCAAAGTTAAATAAACCGAATTGCTTTCAGTCTCCAGATGCCACGGCCTTGTCTTCTTTGTCTGGCCTCTTTTATGAGAGCCACACAGCTCGCATGCTGTAGCTCACGTCTCTGAGCTGTGTTCTCCGTCCCCACTTCCTGAGCACCTCTAATTAAAAACGCTGACGTGGGAAGCTGCTTAACAGTTCACACATTTTTAATTTTCA
This sequence comes from Rhombomys opimus, assembly GCA_010120015.1. Taxonomy (NCBI): domain Eukaryota; kingdom Metazoa; phylum Chordata; class Mammalia; order Rodentia; family Muridae; genus Rhombomys; species Rhombomys opimus. Next base: position 1,730,911 of record REGO01000357.1, read on the forward strand.
CTAGTTTTTTTTTTTTTATTTTTTATTTTTTTTACTTTCATCCCGTTTAAAACTTGACTGAGATGTTTTTGTTTTATTCTGATTTTTTTTGCTTTTGAGTTGTTGGAGTTTTATTTTATAGATTCTACCATATATATGATATATCTGTACATATCTCTATATATGTATGTATACTCAGCTTCACTGTGCACATGTGGGAGTATCCTTTCTTCATTCCCTCACCAGCCCTAGCCAGGGTTCTGGGACCCAAGCTGTGGGGGACATGATACTTTTTTTTCAATATTTCAAAATATTACATGCATACTTATATAACGTTTTCCCTCGTTCTATAAGTTGTCTTCGCTCTGTTATTCCCTTGGCTGTGGAAGCGTCAGCGTTATGCAGCCTTATTTGTCTGCTCTGGCTCTTTTGAGTATGCTTCTTGGGTCTCTGCCTAGACTGTGGTATGGAGTTTTGCCCCTATGTTCTTCTAGCAGTTTTACAGTAGAACTTTAAATTTAAAGCAGGTCAATTGTTAGGCATTTCTATATTAATTTTATTAAACTTGTTCTCTGAGAACTTCACAGGTGTATAATACTTTAGATTACCCTCACCCCACCCTCTATCCTCTCTCTCCATAGACTTCTTTTTATTTTAAATGTTTTTAAATTGAAAGTACTCTATTTTGGTCATTTTCTTTGGTGATTAACAGACTGATTTTAAACTGTATAGATTTACTTTGAATGGTGTCACTTAATTGATAATTATAAGCAAATTGCTTAACTCCCCCCCCCTTTCTTTTTTTTAACCTGTTTGACTTTTTCTTGACTGGCCCTATACTTACGCTGCTTAAACTCTATCAGAATTCCCAGTGACCCTCCTGCCTCGGCCTCCCAAGAACTAGGATTGTAGGTACCCGTCGCCATCACTCACACAGCAGTCTCACTGTTGTAGCCCGGGCTAGACCCAGACTTGCCGTGTAGCTGAGGTTGGCCTTCTCAGTCTGAATCTACTGCTTCTGTGTCCAGGGTGCTGGGACTATAGGCATTCCTAACTTTTTTTTTTTTGAGACAGGGTTTCTCTGTGTAACCTTGGTCTGTCCTGGACTCACTTTGTAGACCAGGTTGGGCTCAGACTGGCAGAGATCCACCTGCACTCCCTGACTGCTGGGATTATAGGCTTGTGCCACCATGCCCATTGCTGTTGGGCTTTTGTGGCTTCTGGGCCACCCATATGAGCCTCTGCTGTCTCTGCTGGCCAGTATGGAAGGCACCTCAACGCTGGTTTAGAGTGACAAGAAAGTACCAGTTCCGAGTGGCTTTATTTGTCAGTAAGGATACAGTCCCCTCCCGATAAAATAAGGAAAGACTTTGGTGTTAGCGCACCCGGAATGCAGTCTGCACATTTTAGGCGCCTTGTCTCACCCACAGAGTGGCCATCCTTGGACATTTGCAAACCAACCTTTTCACATTGCACGTGCTGTCCACACAGCTGAGAATGGTACAGCTGAGTTACCCAAACATGACAAAGCACAGTCTTGATGTTTAAGCAGGTTTGTGATTTTGTGTTGGGCCATCCACAGCTGTCCTTGGATAGAGCTAGCTGTGGCTACCAGGCCATAGGCCGGATACGTCTGTGAGTGTGTCGCGTCTTTCCCTTCTAAACTGTCATTCTGATGAGACGTGCGTTTACATGGGAGCTCACAGCTGCCTTTCAGTGAGCAAAGGCCAGCCTGCAAGGGCTTCTGGAGCGGTGTCTGCTCTTTGCTCTTGTTGGCTTACACTGAGTGCCCACCCCAGGATCTGTCTCATGATTCCTTCATGCAACAAATTCTGGGTTGGAATAATTTTCCTTCTTTTTTCTTTTCTTTTTCTTCTTTCTTTTTTTTCTCTGTAGCCCCAGTTTTCCTCAAGTTTGTGGCAATCCTCCTGCCTCATCTTCCTGACTACTGGTATTACAAGCAGGAGCTACCTATCATACCCTCTTACTCTGATAAATGTTGCATTGCAGGCCTGATCTCACTGCCCTGGACTTTGTTCCTTTCCTGGATTTAAAAAAAAAAAAAAAAAAAGTCACTTTAAAGAGGAGCCACAAAAACCACCCAATATATAGTTTGTAGGTAATATCCTAAAAATCTCAC
>REGO01000357.1:1733054-1851088 GCA_010120015.1 Rhombomys opimus
TTTTTTCCTTTTGGGAACATTTTCACGCTTCTCTACCAAGCTGCGCCTGTGCAGCTTTTTCCGAGCTAGGATGTGAAGTAGTCACTGACTCCCTTCCTGAAAGATTTTTTTTTTTTTTTTTTTCCTTTTGGGAACATTTTCACGCTTCTCTACCAAGCTGCGCCTGTGCAGCTTTTTCCGAGCTAGGATGTGAAGTAGTCACTGACTCCCTTCCTGAAAGAAACCTCATACTGGAGGTTCCCACACACACACACCCAGGCTCCAGCTCGAGAAGGCATCACTTGTTTCCTTAGAGCTAAACCCGTGACTTGTGCTGTTTTAGAGGGGAGCATTTCATTTCCATTTTAGCTAAGGACAGGAATGGCCCTTGATCTTGTGTATCTCCTTTGGGAAATCAGTCTCCTTTCTCTTCTCCATCAGAAGTCACTATGAATATGACGAATGGCCGAGAAATACGAGCTGTTAATCTTGGAGCCTGGCGAGAGCGCTCAGCGGTGAAGAGCACTCTGCCCTGGGAGAGGGCCAGGCTTCCGTTCTCAGCAGGGACCATGCCGGTCCAGCCTTCACTTCAGTTCCAGGGTGTCTAATATCTTCTGGTCTCCGTGGGCAGCAGCTATCCACCCTGTACACAAACACACATTCAGGCAAACACTCACACATAAAATAAATGTTTCCCCTATTTTATTTCTTGAAGGATACATTTTTGTTCTCCCTCTTCTCTCCCCCGCCATGTATGTTAGTTACTGGGGGTTGAATGAAGGGCCTCACACATGCCAGGCGGATGCTCCCCAACCCCCTCCAGACCTCTTTTTACCTTTTATTGGGTCTCATTCAGCTTCCAGATTTGGTTTTGAACTCACTGTAGCCCACACTGGCCTTGAGTTTGGGATGCCCTTCCTCAGCTTCTAGCTAGGATCCTGTGTCCCCACTCTGGCTTATAGACAGTATGTTCTTACACTAAGATGTGGCAGCTAACTTTTGTTAGTCCTTCACGCTTCTGCAGTCTGGCCTCTTCTTGCTTATGGTCAGTGTTTATAGGCAGACACGCATGGCAGATGAGAGAATGCTTTGTTCCCTAACCTTGCATAGGTTTCTTGTACAGTGTGCATGTTTCAGTCCTGTCCTGAGCTATCTCGGTCTTCAGGAGAATAAAAGGGTGTAAGGCTGTCAATTACAGGGGCCATGTGGGACATAGACAGCTGTGGGAATAACTGAGGCCATCGCTCTGAAGCATGTGAAGTGACGAAGGGGCCTGGAGAAATGAGGCAGCTGCCTCCTGGAGCTTGCGTAGAGAGCTGCCATCCTTAAAGACAGCCCCTCATGTTGTGTGGCCCCCCCCAACCACAAAACTATTCCATAACTGTAGTTTTGCTACTGTTAGGAATCATAATGAAAAAAATCTATGTTCTCCAGGCGTTGAGACCCTCTGCTCTAGTGTTTCTTGGTAATGAGGTCCTTTGCATGGGTGATACTTAAAAGTTCCGGGATTAAATTCTAGAAGGCAGGTGTAAGGGGGAAGGGATGATGGGACGGGGTCCGCTGGGGTGAAGGGAGAGCACAGCTTTCCTGTGTTTCTAAACACTGGCGTGTGGTGTTTCCCTCTCGTTTCATCTTCACTTTTGTTGTTTTCTCTTGCAGCAGTGGCTTTCTTGAAGAGTTCTAAGAGGCTCCAGACTTGCAATATTGCCTCGGGAATATTTTTATATATTTTATACAGTTTGTATCATGAAGTCAATGGGCATGTGGATCAAACCCAAACAGGAATATTTTTGTTAAGCCAAACACAGAATTCAGTTTGCTTTGAAAGATGTTTTGCAGTTAAAAGTCTTAGTTTCTGAGAAGGAAGGAAGAAAGGTGGACCGTCCCTAGCCGCGTGGTTCCCCGGGCAGCTCTGTACACAGGAGGCTCCGTCCTCGGAATCGCAGCCTTATGAACAGTGGAGCCGTTTACAGTCGAGCTTATGCTGGCGTGTTCACGTCTGTTACCCAAGCCACAGATGGCATCTTGATACTGGTCGCAAGATCTTCACCTACATGGTTGGGCTATTAAAGAAGGCTGTTGGCCTGCAAATGGTCCCTGGAAGCATCTAGTGGATGTTCAGAAGTTGGTCCTCAGGAGATCATGGAAAGAGACTGCAGACTTCAGATCCCTGGACCTGGAATTCAGCCTTGACTCCTGCGGCCATCAGCCCACTCTGTCACTCTGTCACTCTTTCCTGAGAAAACACAGAGACTGCTACTTTTTTTTTTTTTTTAACTTAAACTAAACAATTCTCATTTAGTCTACTTGAGTGAAAGGGAAATGGTTTAAAGTCTCTCTAAAAAGTTGTTTTGACAGCCAGAGCCCAAAAACAAAACACTCCTTTCCTATGCAAATGAACCCCTACTGGGACCTCTGCTTGTTTCACTGAAGGTCAGGTGGGAAGGGATGCTCTGTAGTCCTAGGAAGATTGCAAGTTCAAGGCCTTCTGGGCTACAGAGACAGTTCAGGCCATAGCCTGGGTCACTCAGCCAGACCCTGTCTCACAACAACAAAAGAGAAAACAGGGCTGGGATATCGCGCAGTGGCAGAACACTTTCCTGGCGTGCTGCACCATTCTTAGAGGCTTCTTGTCTTGTAGGTCTCTCTTTGCCTCGTATAGAACACCGGAAAGTGCCAGTATTTGTATAGGTCTGGGATGGGGGTTAGGCAGGCTTTATTCCCTGCTTCCACTGGTGTGATGCATTAAGTACTTCATTTATTTCAAAGGCAAAGGGCGTGTTTTTTGTTTTGATTTTTATTTGGTTTCACAAAACTAAAATAAATAGGAAAATAAATTATGTAAAATTATACTCCAGGGTGTTGTCTGTAGATACGGTTTCTTGCTTTTGTTTCTGGAAACTAACTTTTTTTCTATCATTTTCTGTGAGTGGTAGGTGCAGTTTGATGTGAACTCACACTGGCATGTGTGTCTACACAGTGGAGAAGCCAGCGCAGATGCTGGGTCCACTGTGGTCCAGGAAGTAGAGTGTGTGTTAACTGGAGTCGTGTTTGTGCAGCTAAGCCAATATTTTTAATTCAACAAAAGCATACATTTTGCATAAAAACCCATAATGTCCTTTAAATGGTAATGGGCTAGTATGGAAGATATTCTTCAGCTTTAATTATTTTGTAATTTTATTCAATCTAGAGCACTTTCTATAGCAATAAAAAAACTAAAGGATAAGCAAAGATATTTAAGATTGTATTTATATACCAAGAGTACATTTTAAACATGTTCTAATACTTGAGCAGTTGGGTGACTGGCTTCCAGAGATGCCAAAAATTAAGCATTCGATACTTTGAACGCAGAAGCTTTGCACTGGTTCATACTGGCGAGAATCCCGAGTGTTCCCAGCACAGCTGACGTTTGTGGGTCCCTTCTTCGTCCTCCCCAGAAGGACTGGGGAGCTGAGACGAGCCCACTGTCCACAACACTAATGATGGATAGCTTCTTGGTGTAAGGAATGAGTCAGGTGCCTCCTCGATGGAAAAAAAAAATTTGTAAAGGAAAATTTTCACTGTTTCCAGTGTCAAATGTATTTTTAACTTGTCTGGTTTGTACTTTTTATGAATTTTGTACTACCAAAACCGAGTTAAAAATAAAAGCATTAAACCAGTGTTCTTGAATGAACTTTTAAGTCTTGGCTCATTGAGTGATCCCTGGGCTGGTCCTCACTGGATTTCCCTTTCCATAGCACCTCTGTCCGCAACTGGTTTTTCTTCCTTAATCTGGGGATAATTTTGGACATAGCGAAATGAATTCCATGTGGAGTTATGTGTACTCTTCCCTCTGCTTCCTTTAGTATTCACCAGCATCTTATATCACCACAGGAATGTGATCAGGACTAAGAAATCGTCATTGGTTCAAGGTTGATAACTAAATCAGACCTGGAGGCGGGGCTCCCGCTTTGCCCTAACAGTCCCCATTGCATTGAGTTATTGCATCTCCTTAGATTGTTCGATAGTCCAGTTTCATGACCGTGACACCTTACAGTCAGCTGTTCCGCTGTATACGGTGTCCTGCAGTTTGGGCTGGGCAGCTGTTTCTCACGGATAGACTGAGGTTTTGGATCGGGAAGGATGCTTCCTGGGTGATGCTATGTTTTTCCCAGTGCTTCATGTCAGGGAACATGGAATTGACATATGCCATCTCGTGATTTCTAGTCAGTCATTTGATTGGCGTGCCCGGAAGGTTTCAGGACGGTGAAGTTTACTGTTTTCACCTCTAAAGAACAGGAGAGAGGCTTGGAGATTAGGCCAGTGACTTTCCTGTGCTTACATTTTTGTACAGAAGTTTCACCAGCAGTTGGCTTCCCCAGGGCTCCCTTCAACAGGTTACCAAGAGCACAGCTACTTGAGCCACAGAAGGCTAGAGGCTGAAACCTACTTTCCTCAAGGGTGGGGTCTGCTGTGCTGGAGGAGGTGATTCATGCCTCCTTCCTAACTTCAGGTGGTGGCTAGGAAGTTCTTAGCATTTCTTGGTTTGAGGCTGAGTCACTGAAGATCTGTGTCTGTCCTTTTCCTCCTTATTAGGCCATCTGTCCTTGGGCTTAGGGCCCACTGCACTCCACTCTAAGAACTCAACTTGGTTATGTTTGCAAAGATCCTGGATCCAAATATGGTCCCATGAGTCCTGCTCTGGGAGTTGGATTTCACTATCAATGTGGGTTGTTTTGTTTGTTTGTTTTGGAGGGGGCAGGGCAGGGCCGCACAGCTCCATTCCCTAGGGCATGGTTCCTGTAATGAAAGCCCTTTCAGGTGCTGTCTGAGGTGGCTCCCTCTTTTTCCTTCTTTTCTCTTTCCATTCCCCTTTGTCCCTCCTTTTATAACCCTTTATTACTTTCTGGCCTCTGAAGATGCTCCAGGATCTTCTTTTCATGTTCCTTGCCCAGTCTTAAGACCAATTACTTATCCAACGAGTTGCAAGTCATTTACTGGAGAGTGATTTTTTCGAAATGGGACACATGCTGTAGTCATTAATAGTGGATGTTCCAACCTGTCCTCTATATGATAACCCATATCTGTTTGCACATCTTTGTGTTTCTGCGTGTTAAAAGCCCAGGTCCATGTGATACTGTTGACCCCAGACTTGCTCCACTTTAGCCTTCTGTTATTTTCAACTTGGTAGGAAACACTGCTCTTACTATATAATTATTATTATATAATTATTATTATTAGATAATAATTTTAAGTACTTATTCAACGGTGTCCACAAAACTGGTTACCTGGTGGGCTCCCTTGGGAACTCTAGTGTGGTTAGGGGTTCATTTGGAACACAGGCATTTGTCACTGCCCACACTGCAGCGTCTATGCAGGCTAAAAATTTCAAATGAATGTTCAGTAAACGTCACTCTTTGTGGAACGGAGCTGAATTTTGATTTAGAGTGTGTAGTGTGGGCTGATGAAATGGAAGTGCTGACATAGTTTTTGCCCCATGAAAACCAGAACACTGGAATGTGTGCCCCAAGGAAGATACTAGAACCCCTCAGGTTCCTCGTTTCATAGTCAAAAGCGGTTCTTTGGGAGTGGCATACTTTGAGTCAGACGTTTTGGGTATGCCTGTGATAGGATTAGGGGCGACAGACACTGTAGCTTTCACGTTTCTCAGTGTTGGATGAGGCAAACCATGGCCAGCCTGGATGCCTTGATTTCTGTACCCGGGCTCCTGGAGAATCTGTGGTTTCAGAGCGGAAGTGTTCAATGATTCTGCATTTCCTTCTCAGGCCTGTCTTGCTGGCCAGCCTTGCTCTATCCAGAACTGGGAAATGGAGGCATCTGGGGCTTACAGTTGGGATTGCCCACAACTTGGAGCTTTGCAGCAGGAGTTTGGCTCTGAGCTACCACCTTGCACAGGGCTGACTCTTTGCCCCCCTCTTCTGGTTGGAGACAGGAACTGCAGAGTGGGACGGCCTGGCCATTTCCTCTTTCAGGCACAGGTGTGAAGAGCCCCCGTTATGTGCTTGAAGAACGAATAAGCTTTTAAAATAAAGGGTATCAATAGCTATTAAACAAGAAGGGCGATCAGATTCTGCCTTGAGGCCTGAAGCAGTTACTTGATAAATAGTCTGTTCGTGAGGGTGGGGCCTCCGTTACCTAATGACAAAGGCCCATCAGCCCTCAGCATGATTGCATTGCAAAAAAGGAAGGAAAGAATAAAGATCCATTTGAATGAGCTACTCGATTCAAGGACGATGTGACCTACAAGTGTCAGTGGCATGAGTCCCTACCTGTGTGTCTGTCAGTAAGGGATGGAATAAAGGAGACTAAAATATGCTCCTCTGTGTTGTATTTTCATGTCACGTGCTAGTTGATGCAGGTGGGAAGGCTTTATCGCTTTGGAGATGTGTCATCAGGAGCGGCTCAGAGAGCTTTATTTAGTGCACAGTGGCTAAGGCTTAGTTACCCAGAAGATGTTGCGTGCAGCTTGTGAGGTGAGCCAGCGACCTTAGCTGTGGCCAAGCGACAGCTGGTGGTGATGGGTTTTGCCTGGAGCTGGGCAGGTGAGCAGCACCTGTGTCTCAGTGTGGTCTAATGGTAGACGGAGGCCTGGCCGTCACCTCTGCTTTACAGGTGGTGAGACCCGAGAAACGGGTCTCAGTGTGCACCAGCGGGATTTGCTCACAGACTATGATGGAGAGGATTTTAGTCAATAATCCAATCAATAACCATCTAACTCAGCAAATTATTTTGAAATAGCATCTATGTAGTTATTTCATCTTGCTATAAATAAATAATCTATAGTTTAAATAAGACACCCATTTTTTTTTTGCTAGACTGTCACCTGCCTTTTGGCTGATGTCATGGAAATCGTTGAGTCTGGGTCTTATAGATTGGCAAAATCATAATTTAAGCCTTTTGTTGCTCTTTGGTCATCAACATTTTAGACAGGTGGAGCAACTCAGCTGGCCCCAGACCGCAGTCTAACTCTCTTGACCCTGAGAAGTCCGCCTTACATGTATGTCTGAGGCCATATACAGTCTTTCCTATAGCTTCAGGAACACTTTGAAAGATGAAAAAGAATAAATATAACTTGGAGATCAAATTTATTTTTCTGGGATTTTCTCTCTCCACCCCCTTCTTTTTTGAAACTGGACATCATATAAGCTCAGGCTGGTCTCAAACTAGCTAGGCTGTGAGGATGACCTTGAATGTTTTTAAATATTTATTTTTAAATTATTTGTATGTGAGTGCATTTGTATGTGGGTATATGCCCGTGGGAGTGAAGTTTCCCATGGAGGCATTGGATCCCTTGGACCTACAGTTACAGACAGTTGTAAGCTGCCTGCTGTGTGTGCTGAGAACTGAACTTGGGACCTATAGAAAACCAGTACATGTTTTTAAGCTCTGAGCCATCTCTACGGACCTGACCTTGAACATTTGACCTTTCCTGCCTCAGCTTCTTGAGTGCTGGGATCACAAGTGTGCACCCACGGGCTTGTTTCTCTTTGGTTCTTGGAACCTAGGGCTTTGCGAATGCTGGGCAAGCACTCTACCAACAGCCCCATTGTCTTCTTTCTCCCTTCCTCCTGTCCTTACTTGCTTGTTGCACTGGAGATATCTCATTATATTTCCCAGTGCAGACTTGAACTCACAACCTTCCTGCTTCATCCTCTTGAGAGCTGGGTTTATGTACCATCATGCCTACAGGTTATTATCTTATTACAAGATATTCATTGTATCAAAGCATCAGCATTCTCTTTTTGTCTTGGATTTAATTTATGTTTATATGCATGCCTATCATCTGCCATGTATACATTGTCTGCGTGTCTGCCATGTGTGTGCATGTGCCTGTGAAAGCCGGAAGCCAGATGATGGAGTCAGATCCCTGGAGCTGGAGTTACATTGGTCATGAGTGGCCTGATGTGGATGCTGGGGTGTGGGCACCCTTCCTCTGGAAGCAATGGCAAAGTAGCAAGGTTCTAAGTACTCTAACTAGTCAAGGCCTCCCCTCAACACTCCCCTCATCTTGGGTTGGAATGTGCAGGTTTGATAAGGGTTTGATAAGTGAATTTCTTTACCTGTTTTCTGTCCTTCAGATCACATTTCAACCTAGTTTCATATTAACTATTTCCAAATGCCTTGAAAGTGGCTCCCTAGCAGCCCCAAGGGAGGAGTGGTAGCAGGCAGCTAGCGTTGGGTGTGGGTTTTCAGTTATGCTGTGTTCAAGCTGTAAGGCTCACCCTCCCTCCCTCTCTCTCACTGTATATTCTGTCAATAGTGGCCCCATTTTTATTTATTTACAGAGTACTTTTATAAATGTGAGTTCATTTGGTCTTCTAAACGAGTGTTTTCCTAAATAGGTTTTACAGGTCCCAGTGGTGTTGAAAAGAAATACTCAACTCTGATATTTTAATTATTGCTTCCCCCTTACTATTATCTATGAAGTAGAACTCATGTCACAGTAAGACACTTATTTGTAATATGCCTGTGTAGAGGTGAGTGAACAGTATTTGTTTTGATGACTGCCACTGCCACCACCTCAGTGTTGACAGGAGAGGCCAGGGACCCACCCACATAAAAAATGCAGGTGCCAGGGACCCACCCACTTAAGGTCGAGCAAGTTTTTAAGTTCTGAGGTCTAGAAATCTGTTTTCTTCCCTCTCTTTACTTTTTAAAGGCAAGCATAGTGAGTGTTTCCAGAGCACATGAATGCTGGAGAAGATGTTTTCAAGCTAGAAAATAAGGATGGTCTCCACTTTAGAGACAAGCAAAAGGTCCAGAAAAAGGAGGAAACTTAAACGTGTGGTTTGTAGCGAGAGACACGAGGCTCCAGGGGCAGTGTTACTAAACCCCATGTGTGTGTGAGGTTCTCGACAAGGGCCCTGGGCCCAGAACTTCTGGACACTTGGGCATCATGACTCTTGGCTTCAGTGTTAGATAAAGAACCAGTCCGAGGTACTTTCTCCATGTCTGGAATCAAGAGAAAGGCAAGAGGGAGGCTCTTCAAAGGACATGTCCTTTGCTTTCCCTTCTTTGGGATTTTAAAGATTAAATTCAAGATGACTGAACACTGAGGTCACCAAGGCACCATCAGCTTGGCATAAACATTGGCTTTCAAGGGTTTTGACTGAGTTTGGGATCCCACCCTCAGGTGAATAAGGACTCATTGTTCTCCTGTGCCCATCATTCCCCAGGTCACCAGAAAGCCTGGTTCAAACAGTAGGCCAGCGTGGGGCTGAACTGCCTTCAGGAGACCTGATTCTGATTCATGTGGGCCTGTGTTTCTCCAGGCTACAGACAGATGTATATCACGGGGACATGAGCCCACAGTCATCATTCAGCAATCTTGACCGACACCTCTTCAAGCCGTGAGCGGTGTTTATTCCTTCAGTCAGCAAAGATTGCACTTAGTTGGCCCTTGGTCTTAGAACTTGGACAGTGGCACCTGTTTGGTGGTTGCTTTAGTGGGAAGGACAGCAGATAGGTGACTCCAAGGGGTTTCCTTTAATAGGAAAGACTTTGGTCAGCATCCTAGCTGACAACCAGTTATGTCTGTCTATCCCTCCATCCACCCATTCATCCATCTCTCCATCTGTCTCTCCATCCATCCATCCATCCATCCATCCATCCATCCATCCATCCATCCATCCATCCATCTCTCCATCTGTCTCTCCATCCATCCACCCATCCATTCATCCATTCATCCACCCATTCATCCATCTATCCATCTGTCTCTCCATCCATCCACCCATCCACCCACCCATTCATCCATCTCTCTATCTATCCATCCATCCACCCATCCACCCACCCATTCATCCATCTATCCATCTGTCTCTCCATCCATCCATCCATCCATCCATCCATCCATCCATCCATTTTTCTCTCAATCTATCATCTATCTATCCATCCATCTATCATGTATCTGTCCATTCGTCCGTCTATCTATCTATCTACCTACCTATCTATCATCTATTATCTATCTATCTATCTATCTATCTATCTATCTATCTATCTATCTATCTATCTATCTATCTATCTATCTATCTTTGCAGAGGCTAGTGACCTTCAGCAGATGGCTCCTTGCTGGAACGTTTCCCAGGGGAGAAACCTGCACACTCAGTACATAAATACACAGGTGGCACACATCCGAATCCTTGCACTCAGGAGGTAGACGAGGGAGGATCAGCAGTTCACAACCAGCCTTGGCTACACAGTCAATTTGAGGCCAGCCAGGGCTACATGAGACTCTGTCTCAAAAAGCCAAAAATAAAGCTTTTTTCCCCCCACAACCATGAAAGCACTTACCATAAGCAAATGTCAGCTCCCTATAATAGAATACCTTTAAGAGGATGAGTTTAACCTAGAGAAAAAGTAAAATGAGGGGTAAGTCTCTTTTTACCATAAAGATGTGTGTGAGACCAAGCCTGTCAACACTCCAGCGTGGACAGGAGTGGCTCGTGGAGCTGTGGCTGAGGAGCCGTTGGCAGCTGCTGGCTGCTGGTAGACTACCATTTTTCTTTTGGGGTGTGGGCATTTGACAGCTGCCCATTCCCCAGTGGATGTCTGCACACCCACGCATGTGCAGGCAGCACCAGCTTGACTTAGTGGGTTATTTAGAAAGAAAAGAAAAAGAAAGAAAAGGGTACGAAGGTGGGAGGGGGTGTACTGTGGGGTTTGATCTGGAGGCCTGGCTGTGTATGGTCAAGAGATACCGCAAACAAGCTGGGTATGGTGGCACATGACTGTCACCCTAGCACTTGGAAGGCAGAGGCAGGTGGATCTGTGAGTTCAAGACTATCCTGGTCTACAGGGTGTGTTCCATGACAGAAGGGGCCATGTACAGAGACATTGTCTCAAATAAAACAAACAACAACAACAAAACAAATAAACAACCCCCCCCAAACCCAAGAAAATATATGTATGTTTATCAAACATGTGTGAATTAAAAAACAGTATTATTAGGAAAAGTAACTCAGCAGGGTGCAGTGTAATTATAGCACTCAGGCAGCAGAGACAGGCAGATCTCTGTGAGTTCGAGGTCAGCCTGGTCTACAAGGCAAGTCCAGGACAGCCAAGGCTACAGAGAGACCCTGTCTGGAAAAACCAAAACCAAAACAAAGGACTCGTGCAAATAGGAAGAGTGTCTTTGATGAGAAGAAAGCTTAGTCCAGGCCACAGCGGACTCTCACCCACTTTGGGGTGTTATGGTGCTTCCCTGTACACACAACCTTGCATATGAGAATGGCTGCCGAGCTCCCCAGGACCGACAGCTCCCTCAAGCTGAAAGGATGTTCTGACGTGAGAGGCCCAACGGGAGACAGGAGGTGGCAGGTGGCATCATTTCCTGAGCCTGGACGAATAGGTATGTGCCATGCGAGACACCTGAATTCTCTTCATTCTTTTGAGGACCTACCTGCCTTGGCAATTATAACTTTTTGCCTTGACAACCAAGAAATATAGATGATTTTCTACCAGCAAAAACTTAAATGTGAGTCTTAGAAATAATCTTGGGTTAGCAAGATGGCTCAGCCAGCAAAGGTGCTTGCTGCCAATCCTGATGGTCTAAGTTCCATTCCTGGACTCCATTTAGTAAATTTCTACAACTCATAAGTTGTCCTCTTATCTCTGTATGCAGGCATGCACGCACACTCACACACAACCCTCGATACACACACACACACAAGCATGCATGCACACAGACATGCAATGATGTAAAAAACAAAACCTTAAATCAATATTGAGGTTTAACCTTGTAAATTCCATGTGCCACAGCTAGCTAAGGGTGGTAGAGACCCATGATGTCAGAGCCTGATCTCAGTGCCTCACAGTGGGTATGCCTGTGCTTTCAAAATGCTCAGAACGTTCAACGGGACTGTCTTCAGCATCTTCTGATTAAGTGACACCATGAACTCACTATACACAGCAAGATGCTAGTGGCTGTTGGACCAGTTCCTAGAAGCAGCCAGCACAGGAGATTATTTTCTGTCTCAAAGTTTGAGTCCCCTCTGAGGTCCTCCTGTGAAGCCTGAATGTGAGGCAGAATTGAACGGGGCTAAGATTGTTTTATTAAAAAGGTTTGAATCCTTGGCTATCCGCTACCTTCCCAAGACAGCTTTTTGCAAAAATGAATCCTTACAGTTTGAGAGAGCTGTCAGAGCTGGGGAACCAAGAAGCTATTCCCAAGCTGCGTGTGCAGTGCAGGGGACACTTCTGGGGCAGAGAGAAAGCCTGTCTGCACCAAACTCTTCTTTCCCCAGGTCTGGGGAAATGTCCTTCTGTGTTCCTAAGTTAGGGTGGCAGTATCTGTTGAAACTTCCTTCTCCTGGACCAGAGGCTTGAGTATTGGGTTACACTCAACATGAGGACCATCTTTGGGCCTCTCGAAAACCAGCTTTTGGGCTTGGGAGTTCTGATGTGGCAGAGATTGTAGGCTGCTCACCTCAAAATCAATGTCCATGCTCCCCTAACCTCAGGAATCGTATCCCAGGTTGATGTGAGAGAGTCGAATTGGTGTTGATGCTTTCTCTTCTCTTTTCTGTCCAGCTAGACATGGCCACACGGTAAGGGGCTAATTGCCCTGGTGCCATCTCTGGCCATTCTTCATTAAGGCAAATGACTTTCTGCCCGTGTAAACTGAGGCAATGCTAAAGGTCACTGACTATGTTTGGAGCTATCTTACCCAGCTTTGCAACAAGACAGGGAGACATACGCGCTGCAATGCTTTAATGAGAACCAGACATTTAATGACACAAACCCATCCATAAATGGCATTGCTGTTCCAAAACACTCATGAACTTGAAACTAAAACATGAAGCTAATTCTAACAAATATTTTCCCAGCCTCCCAAAGATTAAAAAGTAATAGTAAAAAAAAAAAAAAAAAGGTTAAGGTCAGGTTGTTTTCATAGCACAGCGAAGGACTAACCATTTGTTCACTGGTCAAGTCTGCTCCACCCCGAAGAAGTGAGCTGAACCTGATGTCCAGCACATGGTTAGTTAGTAGTTCCCTGGGTGACTGTCCCTGAAGTTAGGCTCTGCCACACAGTAGGCACTTTAAGTGGGTAGTTACCCTTTCTAGGTTGGGTGAAGTATTTGGCTCTCAAAAACAAGGTAAAGTAATACATTCAAACAGAACGGCCCATGTTTCTGTGCCCCTGGGGTCCAGTGTGGGGTGTCAGTGCATTCTCATGCACATCTGGACAGATGTTCTGGGGTAGCTTCCAGGGCCAGCATGCAAGCCTGCTCAACGTCTGCATTTGTATGGACGTGGACCAAGCATGCACGCACTTGTCTTGATTAGCATTCTGAATGCATTCAGAGTCCAGCTACACAGAGATGCTGTTTACAACAGGCAGCGTGGCGCAGGTACTGGCAACGGGAAGGCGACAGACGTAAGCAGGTGGTGCAGCTGCCGGGCATGCTGGCAGGGCGGTCACATGCTTCTCTCTCCCCGCCCCTCCCCTAATCTGCGTCATCCGCGTCATCCTCGTCTTCTCCCGCAGTAGCAGCTTCTAATGCCGCGAGGGCTTCTGCTACCTCAGCGTCCTCATCTGCCACATCCCTGTCCTCACCGTGGGAGTGAGGGTCCTCCCGCTCGCTTCCAGGATTAACCGCTGGCGGAGGGCTAGTGGGGCCCCCCTCGTTAAAGAGGACATCCAGAACTTCTGTGGTCACTGCCTCACTCAGGGAGTCCCAGCTTCTCCTCGGGGAGAGGGGCGAGCTCAAACCCTGCTCGCTCACGCGGGGGTCAGCTCCGGGCAGGGGCTCCTCCTCTGAGTGGTTTTCAAAAAGACAGTCCTTTTCTTCAGGGTCTGCGTTGCCTGGGGGGCTCCAGAGCTGGGGATAATCGGGGGCTGGGATGTGTAGGGTGTGGCCTGCCGCTGCCAAGGCCTCAGCAGGGCCTCCGCCGTCTCCATGTGCCACCATCGGGGTCCCTTCCGAGGTGGGCGGCGTGCAGCTTTGATCCCTGTAGTCCTCCCCTTCCAGGAAGGGTTGAGCCGGGTGGGCGCTGTCTATAGTGACGGCCCAGGGGCTGTTGGCCCAGGAATCGCTGTCAACCTGGTGGGGCCTGGGACTCCCGAGAGCCTGCTGAGTGGTAGTGGGGCTGATACCATTGACAATACCACGCTTTTCCACACGGCGTCGCTCTTCGGAGGCCTCCTCGGGGAGTGGGCCTTGGTGAGGTAGACCAGTTGTACTGCCTCTGCTCTCAGTCTTGCTCAGGCTCCCACCGTGCAAGGCATTTCTGGGCACCTCAGCGTCACTGTTCTGGGTGCCTTTTAGCTTGACCGTGTCATCCTCCTCCAACCTGCAGCTGCTTACTTCGTTGACAAAACCAGGGGAGGGCACTTGAGCTGGATCAAAGAGATAGCTGGGGGGAGAGGAGGAGACATCAGTTAGCTGACACGGGGACCGCAGAACTGGGGAAGAAACTAGCTCCTGCGATTTGTCTAAAAGAACAAATATGCTTGGCATAAAAATCTTTGGCTAATGAAAGAACTGAAAAGACCTAAAAGGAAGAAGTAGGTGAATTATAAAGTGGTTCCTGGTATTTTAAAATGAAAATAAGTTTTAAAAATATCCACCAGGAGGAGAATAAGGGGCCAAGTACCAAACTACAACAGTACATTTCTCTAAGGGACTATTATATAGTCACTAAACTGCTAACTACAGTCTGTGGTAGGGTAAACGAAACATCAGTAGGCATTGGTTCTGGGACCTCTCTGATAACAGTGTGTGCAGATGCTCAAATCTCCGTATGGAATGATGGCACGTTTGCAAGGCCTGCCCTCTTTACACTTCATTTCTAGGTTCCCTCTTCTACTTAAGGCAGGAGAAATGCCATAGAGATGATCCCCAACCTGTACTACTTCAGGAGCAACAAGAAGTCCAAATGTTCAGCACAGACTTGGCTTCTTTCTTGAACATTTGGATGTATGGTTGTTGACTCTTGGGTTGTAGAGTCTGTGGATGTGGAGAACTGATACTGTGGATAATAACTCCTTTTGCCTAAAGCCCATCATCACATGGCTGTGATGGAGAAAGCTTCTAAGTGTTTTCTAAGTGTTTGGAGTAAAATAAAGTCAGAGTTTCTTGTGGCCTGCCCCCCGCCCCGACCAAGGGAGTCAGGCCATCAGTTTATCCTTTTTCCTTATGAGTCACCTCACTCACATTTTTATGAAATGTCACAAGACAGGTGAATGGACTCTTTATTGTCAGTGATGCTGTTTCAGGAGTTCTCTACAACCTGAGCTTGCTTTCCCCTCTCCCCCTGCATCAAAGGCTTTGTGAGAAGTGTAAATTTGGCTGAAATGGAATTTGGCCTCAGGAGTAATACTATATCTAATCTGTGCCACAATTTCATTGTCACGTTCGAGCTGCTGACTTATGTACTGTCTTTATGAACTTATTTATCTCTGTCATTTTTACTCTTGCTGTTGCTTTAGCACCTGCCATTGGTTATGACATTTTCATGCCTGTCTCTAATGGACTTTGAGGTACCCATCCCCTCGGCCTCCAGTGTCCCCCACCTCCACCCTCCGACCTGTATCGTCCATTCTCTTCCCAGACTCCCGCTTCTACTTTTGTCTCTAATGTTCTGGGTGTGGCCTTAATATGCTCCACGTGACTACAAGTTCCCATGCAATTTAATCTGTTCATGTTACCTTTGTATCATCTTACAACACCTGCACCCCATCTGGATTATTTTTTGTTACCATCTGGAAAAGAAAGAGTAAGAGAGAATGTCTTTAGCCATATTAGTGAGAATCAAGTTTACTTTTCTCTTTTAGACACTCCAAATTAAGAGCTGTAAGTTCCGCTCAAAAGACAGCACATGATTCATGAGGACAAACCCCCCTCCCATCCCTAAAGCCATGGATTCAGAGTTCTCCAGCAGTGTTGAACGCTTGGCTCACGCAAACCCCTTTCCAGCCATCCCTCTCTGCAGTGAGAAAAACACCGTGGAATAATGTCAGGGAGAAAAGTGACCCATGATGATTCGTGGCCTGTGACTTTTCTCAGAGGACCCAGGAATCTCCTGGGCACAGTACCACTTGGCAGCAGGGGGTGTGAGCATTCCTGGCAGGCTTCCTGTCACCTCCTCAGGTATCAAGACGGCAATAGTTTGTATCTTGAGTGTCCATCAAAGGCCCATGTGTTGAAGATGTGGTCACCAGCCTGTGGTACCGGGAAGGGTGGAGGGTGTTTAGGAGTGGAGCTTAAAGGACAGACATTGGATCATTAGGGGTGTGCCTTTAAATAGAATATTTGGAGCCAGGACCCTCTTCTTTCCTCTTTCTTATTGCTCAGCTGTCGTGAGGTGACCAAGTTTCTTCTGCCATACGATCCTACTAGGACGTACTATATTGACACAGCCTCAAATAATAGGGCCAGCTGATCATGGACTGAAACTCTCAGAACTGCAAAGCAAAACAAACCATCTCTTCTGCAAACCAAAATAAACTGTCCCGTCTTATCCGCTGATTGGCTCAGGCATTTTGCCACAGTAATGGAAAGCTTGCTAGTGTATCCAGTGAGTACTAAAGAAGCCTGGCCACCTGTTTCCTGACTCAGCCCTTTGGAGGGCACATCCTGAGCAGGATGGCAGTGTTTGCTTAGTCAGAACAACATGCTCCTGATTTGCTCTCTCCACAGCCAGGATAAGCCCAACCATGATTCATGGGTTCTATTCCCTTGCAAGTCAATACCATACTCCCTGAGGATTCCGAGTGAAGGCGGTGGACTCATTTCCTGTCTGCTCACTGTGCTCTGTCCCTTCCCAGGTTGGATTTTCTCTACCTCTTCTGTTTGAGCAAAATCTTCTTTTCGTATAAAGCTGGTCACCCTGGCCTACTGGATTCCTCAGGGAAATTCAAACATTGATATGGGAGGACCTCTACGTGGTTTTCCATTTCTCATGTACATAGCCTTTCAGAAGACAAATGGATATGGGGACCTTTAGCCGAATGCCTTTGTTTGTAAAGTTCATTTGGAGGAGAGATAATTGCCTGTGGATGTCTCCCTCTCTTCCACCCCCTTTCAGTCACAGACTCCCCAGCATGATACTCTGTAAGCCTCAGCCAACAGGGAGAGTGGCCGCTGCTGCTGTGAACTACAGGTTGGCTGGCTGGCTACAGAGTCTTCGATTTACCATGGTGATAAAATAAAACTGAATACTCTATGACATAAGTGGAAAAGTTGTTTCCTAAAAGATACAGCCACCCAAAGCCCTTATAACCATAGCCAAAGCAAGCAATCAAACACGTGGAGGTGATCAAGTTAAGGACCCCAGTAGGTGAGGTTCCAAGGTTCAATTAAATCTGTACCGCTTACCCAAAGGTAGAAGGAGATTTGGTCCCGCACAGAAAGGGAGACAATGTGACTAAAAACGCAGAAGTGAAGTGAGGGGATGCTCCATGCCCCCGAGGAACAGGGACCACATTCCCTCCTGGGAGCGTGGCAGGAACAGGGCTCAGGGAATACCTTTATGTTCTTTTTGGAACTCACTGGTTCTAGTTCTAAGAGCTCTGGCTGCTTGTCTAGAATCCTCAAGTTGGTAGCATTTTTTGTAGCAGCACAGAAAGTGGTTATACAACCAATCCCCTTCTCCCTAAGCATATCCCTTGGATAGTGAACTTTCAGGCCCACTGGGTCACAGCCATCTCTCTTCATCTTCCTTCTATGTTATCTTTCACTTGTCTTCCTTGCATGTGCTACTACTGGACCTGTTGTCACTGATTCGTTTCTGATTCATCTTCATGATGAAGATGAAGGTTCTCCAAGCTTTTTTTGTATTTTAAAAAGATGCACATCTTATATCCACAAAATATGCGACATAGTTGCCATGACACTTGGCATTAGCAACACCAAGAAGTAGCTTTTCTGGAGCAAGGACCAAATGGTTCATGTCTGTCAATCATGACATCAGCTGCAAAATATATATAGACCCAAGTACAACAGCCCTGCAGAGAAAGGAGGGAAGAGAGGTTCTAGTAAGTAGCAACACACACACACACACACACACACACATACACACACACACACACACGGCGGCTTTTAGGATTATGCAACTAGCCCCAGCTTTCTCCATTTCAGGACTGGCTCTGGAATCCTGATTTTTGCTTACTTTGAAGCCTTGTTTTGAAAAAAAAAAAAAAAAAATCCAGGCAGGAGGGCAAAAAAGAAAAAAAAAAAAAAAAAAAAAAAAAAAAACCTTGTTTTGAAAAAAAAAAAAAAAAAAAAAAAAATCCAGGCAGGAGGGCAACTAGTGAAGATAAAGTTGAAGAAAAAGAAAAGGGGGCTCAGAAGTGTTTGAGAAACCGAAAGGGCAGACTGCAGACAGTCCTGTAACTGAAGCACCATACAATGTTAACGAGTTGGTCAGCTTTTGCAGTTCTAGTTTAGCTCTGGAAGAGAGTGAGAAAGGGGCAAAGCAAGGCAGATATGCAGCTGGTCAACCAGCTGGCCAATGTCCATGATACTTCCTAGAGTTGCTTGGATCCTGGGAACCCCTCACCTGGTGAAGCCTGAAACCCTTTCCCACCTTCTGCTGGGCTCAGGACACAGTGCTTGGAAACTCAAGGATGGCGGGGGCTTTATCATTCCTCCTTTCCAAATCACTCATTTCCCAAGGCAGGCAGTAGACAGACAGGGCAAGGCAGTCTGGGATTGAACCCACGGCCTTCTGTTTCTGTGTTTCCTGCAGTCTTCAGGCTCCCCCTCCCTCCCAGGGAAAGACAGGCTCCACATTGCCCTCCTAATCCCTTCATTTGCAGGCCAATTAAGTAGCTTTTCCCTCTTTAGGGTCAGTTCCCTGTCTTTCTCCTGCACCACCTCCCTTAGGGTCCACCCCTTGGCTTTCCTTCAGGCCCAGGCCCGTACCTGAGAGCCACGCATTTGAGTCAAGTACCAGCCTGAGCTGAGGACCACTCTTCTGGGTCAGGTCCTGCCCTTTCTTTCCACTCTGGGATCTGCTTTCCTGGTGACATTCCTTTTCTCATCTGGCTCTAAGGACCAAGGTTATGTGAGCAGCAGGCGGGAAGGGTGGGGACCACACCCACCCCTGTCCCTGTGCACACCCACATCTGCTATTATTTTTCCTTATATATATCAGATCAAGTTCAAACCATTCCCTGGGCCCACATTAATATCCCATTCATATCTTGCCTGAAGCAAGCAAAAGAGAAACATCATTCCTCCGGCATGATAGTAGGTAGAAAAATACCAGCCTTTGAAGGAAGACTGAGTTCTGAAGGAGCAGGCTACCTGCCTTCTTCCTGCTCGTCTTTTGGAAGCAGCTGCCTGACTTACAGTGGGAGCCATCGATGGTGAAGGGGAATCCGAATTTGCTTTGCCTTTGTAGCAATACAAACAGCAACAAGGAAGCAAAGGGCACATCTTTGCAGGCAGGATTTCGTTTACACAGGGGAAAAGCAAATACCATTAGGACGGCTGAGTCTGCCTGCTGCTGGCGCCGCCTGCTCCGGGACTCCCTCAGACTGCTTGACTCGGCCCCACGTTTCATGTTGGAGTTAAACAGCCCCGTGTTTGAAGATGGCCACGGCCACGTGAGTTAGTGGAGTCTCCAGGAAGGAAATGCAGTTTTACAGAGGGGACGAGAAGGGGAGAGCAGGATGGGGAGAGCCTTGGAGTTTTTTTTAATAGAGAAATTGACAGTGTTCATCAGGCACCAAGGGGAAAGAGCTAGGTAAAGAGTGATTGCTGGGAGCCAGTTTTATTGGTCAAGGCTGGAGTCATTGGACCATCAAAACAACAACGCTACCAAGGATTTTACCCTCTGAAGAAAACACGGCCATGAGACCACAGTGAGACGAGAGCAAAAGGGAAAGGCGCAGCTCTGTCATACCCAGAGTGAGGGAGCTAGAAAGATCACCCTCAAAGTGATAACAGTACACCAAGGTAGGCTCACTGAGGGAGGCCAGGAAACAAGATGGGTGGAATGACAGCAGATGTCGAGGCAGGGCTGAGAATAGCTGTCTTCCAGACATGCTATAGCCAGTACTCAACAGCAGCTGTGGCTGGCTGCACAGAGCCTCCGAAAGACTGAAGCCCAGGACAGCTATAGATGGGCCCCGCCCTCAGGCTGACACCTCCTCTCGGGAAGCCCCTCCTGCTTCTGTGTCAGTCATCAAATTCACATCCTGCATGCAAATGCACAGAGCACTTCATCCTCACGTCAAATGAAGGAATGTGGGTGAGTGACAGGCGGGGGGCGGGGCTGGTGTTTGTGTGTTTTTCTTTTGTTTTGAAGTAGAGTCTTGCTTTGTAGTCCAGTCTGGTCTGAACTCACTCTCCTCTCTCCTCAGCCGCCAGAGCGCCGGGATTGCATGTGGGCACCACCTTAGGATGTCAGGTGGGAGAAGCCATCTCAATCGAGGGTCTTTCTGTTCCCGTGTTCAGTTCACACACCCTTCACTCCCAGTGCCCCCAAATCACAAGACTAGCCGTGAACTGAGAGGGGAGGAAGGACTAGACCCCCTTCTGCCAAGCTGGGAGACGGTTTCCTCTGTGGCACTCTTCCAAGCATCCAAGACACGCCGCTTAAAGGAGGCTCTCAAGTCCCGCCTAGGCAATGCTGAGTTTCTAGGAGGCTACTGGGACATTTGCAAGGGGCTGGAGTAAAATGAAACACTTGCATGTTTTCTAAATCCGATTTCCCAGAACCTGGTTAGAGGGCGAAGTGGCCAAATAGTTAGGGCTCCGCTACTGGGTGCTGAGCTCCCACATCGGCGGGTGTGGTCCTCTGTTTACAGAAGACGTTAGAGAAGCCGGCCGCTTAAAGGAGGCTCTCAAGTCCCGCCTAGGCAATGCTGAGTTTCTAGGAGGCTACTGGGACATTTGCAAGGGGCTGGAGTACGTGAAGACCACTATTATCCACACCCTTAAATACTCCAATTTACCTGGGTAGATGATGTGCTGGAGATGGGGGTGAGCACTGCGGAGCACTGGGGTGAATGGGACATTTGTGTATAGAGACATGCTTACAGATTTCTCTCCTGTGGTACTCTGAATAGGAGCTGTCCCCACAGACAGTGTGTGTGACTGCTTGGCCCATAGGGAGTGGCTCTACTGGGGGTGGGCCCTTGTTGAAGGACGCGCGTCGCTTTCTCCCTGGAAGGCTTACAGCCTCTCCGGCTCTCCCTTTCTGCTCCCCTCTCTCCGCTACCCTGTGTGTGTTATGAGGTTTGGGGAGTGTAGTGGGGGACTGTAAAATGCATGGACTGGTATTTAATTTCTACAAACCCTGAGAAGACTCATCCCCCCACATAGGTAGTTTAATACACAAAGAAGTGAACAATTTCAGGCCAGGGATGAGCTGCAGTTCCACTTAGAAGCTCCACAACTTTCCTTACCTCTAAGTGTCACCTGTCTAATCAGCAAGCTAGGAAGAATAACGGGTCTCACTTCTCAGGGTTGCTATGAAAATTCAGTGACACAAAAGCATGTAGAGCATTTCCTACTGTGACCGAGTACCGTCAGTACTCATGAATAAACACTGCGAGGGACGGACAGGGGATTCCAGGGGGTTCAGAGAACTTGCTGATCTTCCACAGGACCGGAGGTTGGTGGTCATGTAACTCTAGCTTGAGGCTCTGATGCCCTCTTCTGGCCTCTGCAGGCACCTACATTCAGGTACGCATACAGATACGTAAATGTAGCTAAAAATAAAATGTAATAAACAGTGCAGTTAACGTGTGTTTACTATGCATCCAGCCATGCTTCAGGGACTTTCTTGTTTTAATTCTTGTCTACTTCACAGTAAGCCTTTCAAGCGGAAACAAATACTATAAAAGCTGGTGAGGCAGTGTAAACATTATTAATGAGGTAGTTATTGTTTTAGTCACAAGCACTTCCTGTTATCTATTTTGGTAGGCTTTGGCCTTCCTACACCTTCTTTAGTAGCTTTTGCAAAAGGGAATTTGTTTTTCTCTTGACTTGAATTTTCCAGCTGTCATTTCATCGATCTACCACCAGATGGCAGCACGTAGTGGTTATTAATTGCTTAATTTCAAGGGAGGCACTTCTCAGAAACACACTTCTCAGAAACAGAAGGATCAGGTATAAGCACTGCAGGCGCTTGCCATGGTAAGGTTTGCCAGCAAGGAACAGGGTGCACATTCCAGGCACATCTGTTGCGTTAGTTCTAGTGGCCATGGTACAGTGAATGGCTCTTGGCAACTCTGGCCAGACAAGGGTTTATTCCTTCCTCTATGGAGGCCACAGTGAGGGTGTAGAAGACACTTACAATTCTACATAGGCCCCTTTCACACAAAACTGCCCATGAAACCTTGAAGTGGGAGAGCCTGGGTCTTTCTCCACCATCCTCTTCTGTGGCAGAGGCTGAGGGGGGAGGGCACTTGTGAAGTGTGTAGGCTCCAGGCCTCTGGGGCTCTGTGCATTACCTGCAGGCCTGCTCAGAAGGGCTTCCCCCGAGGCTGCGTGGGAGCTAGCTTGGCATCCCTCCTTCCAGCCAAGGGTCTGTCTGTGGCTATGAAACTGGAGGTAAACCAGCTGGAAGGGTTTGGAGGAGAAGCCTCGTCAGTAGAATCCAGAACTTTATGGGGAAAGACACCTTGCACATGGTGGAACAGAATGGTCCAGAAGGCACAGAGAATGGCCCAGCTCTGAGAGAGACCAGCAGCTTCCCTGGTATCCCATGTGGTAAAGCCTTTGAAAGGCTGAACCCTGTTCTCTGGATTGTAAATTCCTGAGAGCTGATCCTTTGTGCCTGGAGACAACTTCCAATAAAGATTCCCTCTCTCTCTTCCTCTCTCTCTCTCCCTCCTTCCTTCTGTCTCTCCCTACCCCCTCCATTCCCCCCCACTGTGTGTGTGTGTGTGTCTGTGTCTGTGTACAAAGAGAATGAAGGTTCCTGGTAGACACAGCAGAGGAGGGAACTGGTTGTGTTGATCCACTTGAGGATGAGTGGGGCCCGAGAACCTGCATTTGTCACCAGCTCCAAGCTGATGCCCACTTTGGTTTACAGGCTGGTGACAACTGCCCGATCAACAGCTTCAGAGAAGCTGAGACGGTTTTATTCCCTGGGTTGCTTTGCCTCTGATTGGGTGCAGCCAGGTTTATTTAAGAGGGGGAGGTCAGCATCTTTAGAACACTATAGGTGAGTCCCTAGCAAGCAACCAGGCAACTGCGTGGTGCTGAATCCTTTAAGTGACCAATGATATGGGCCAAACCAAGCTAGCCACCATGATCACATGGTTGGAAACTAATATGTCACCACCATCCCAATCCCAACCAGGTCAGGCAGTTTACAAGTATGTTAAGGCTTAAAAGTCTCATTCATCTTCAAACACAGTGCTTCTGACACTTTCTTTTAACCCTCCTTTCCTTCCTCTATTTTGACAGAGTCTTCATATGCATCTCAGGCTAGCCTTGATCTTGCATCCCTCCTCCTCTGTTTTCCAAGGCTGTGGCCATGCTTTACCATGTGTGGCTACACTCTAACTTTCCTATTGCTTGCCTGCCTCCTGCCTTCCATCCTACCTTCTTTTCCCTTCCTTTCTTCCTTCCTGCCTGCCTCCTTCCTTCCTCCTTCCTGCCTGCCTCCTTCCTGCCTCCTTCCTTCCTGCCTCCTTCCTTCCTGCCTTCCTTCCTTCCTGCCTCCTTTCTGCCTGCCTCCTTCCCTCCTTCCTGCCTCCTTCCCTCCTTTCCTCCTTCCTTCCTTCCTGCCTCCTTCCCTCCTTTCCTCCTTCCTTCCTTCTTTTCCTTTCCTTTCCTTCCTTCCTTCCTTCTTTTTCTCATTCTTTCCTTCCTCTCTCTTTCTGTCTGTCTTCCTCTCTCTCTCTTTCTTGCCTTTCCTTTCCTTCCCTTCTTCCTTCTTTCCTTTTTCTACTCTTCCCTTTCTTCCTTTCTTCTTGGGAGAAGGTGGAGAGGTTGGAGAGGACAGGGTCTCATGTGTTCCAGACTGGCCTTAGACTGCCGATATATCTGAGGATGGCTTTGTACTGTGATCCTTCCGCCTTCTCTTCCTGAGAGCTGGGGTCACAGGCAAGCACCACCATGCCGAATCTTATGTGTGCCAAGGATCAAACTTGGAGCCCTGTGTGTGCTAGAGAAGCACTAGCTGAGTCACATTCCTAGGATAGTTTCTAATTTATATGTGGCTGATCGCCCCAGGCTGTGCACATAACAGGAAAGAACTGAGAAAAATCAAGTCCCTAAAATATGGAATTCATTTGAAGATCATTCTGTGTCATGGTTGATTTGCTCTTGGATTAATTTCCTTTCTTTGCCCAGCTGTTTTTCAGGGCTCCCTTGCCCTTAGATCCCACCAATGGCAGTGTAGGCTGGGTGGACCAAGGTGCAAAGAGGAGAGACAGCAGGAATACGTGTTTTCGTTCGCTACCTCAGACAGCTCCTATCCGTCCTGGAAGCACCTCTCTGCTCTCTGCCGCTTTTGATGCCCACAGGCTCCACCTTCTTTCATGTCTGCTTCTCTCTCCATCACAGAGTGGTGTCCTGATGCATGTTTTGTTGTTAAAGCAGAATACCACAGGCTAGGCAGTTCTTAAACAAAAACCTTTTTTTTTTTTTTTTTTTTTTTTTTTTTTTTTTTTTTTCAGAATTTGGAGGCCGAAAAGTCTAAGATCTAATGGCTGAATCTTTTTGCTACGTCAGCACTAGGATGAAGGTTTTACATGGTTTGTGTTAGAAAGAAAATAGGGCGGGGCACGAATGAGTTTTTTTGTATTTTGTTTCTTTGTTTTTAAGATTTATTTTTTATACAGTGTTCTGCCTGCATGCCAGAAAAGGGCACCAGATCTCATTATAGATGGTTGTGAGCCACCATATGGATGCTGGGAATTGAACTCAGGACCTTTGGAAGAACAGCCTGTGCTCTTAACTTCTGAGCCATCTCTCTAGTCCCAGATGAGTGTTCTAAGAGGGTGAGTGCCAGCAGAGAGCAAGAGAGGACAGTCCTTCTCATCAGGAACCAACTCTTGTGATATTCACATTACTCTACTCTCCCTAACAGCACCTCTCCAGAACCCACCGCCCCAGCACTGTTGCACTGAGGGGTTAAAGTTCAATATGAGTTGGACGCGGGACAAATATTGAAATCACAGCAGGTGGAAACATCTACCTACCGTGACAGTCTGTATCACCTCATTGTCTCATTTGGTTCTCAGCTTTTTACCTGTACATCCAAATGACCACGAAGCACATACGATTTCCTTGGTTGGAAAGGACCCTGCCTGTTACAGACAGCACCATTGTGAAAGAAAGATTGGTCACACCTCTAAATAGTAGTCATTTGACAATTGCTCGTCGTGGGCTCTGAAGGAACTGCTGCCATGTACTGTGCGTGACGTATGTGCTGTGCGCCTTTGTAGGGCAGGTCACGGGGATGGAGCCAAGGTGGTTATGGAGGATGTTAGTCTTGTACTCATCTCTGCTGAGTTCTCTTTCCTTTTCCAGCTCAGCCTGCTTGCCTGGCAATATCTGCAGAGGACTTTTAATCCAGCAACATGGCTGCTCTGATCACATCCAAAGACCTCCTGGTCTTTGTGATCTGGCTGGAATACAGACAGGCCCTTAGTTCATACCTTTAATCCCCAACAATGACATCTAACTAAGGATAGATAAAGCGATAGATCAGAGAAACATCTGCAGACTAGGCCAGCCCAGCTCGTGAGAACAGCACAGGAAAGAGAGGCTGCTTAAGAGTGCAGGGAGCGGCAGTTCAGGTGAGATGTGAAGGCTTTCTACTGTGGGCCCATCACTGGTGAGGGTGGTCGCCACTAAGCTCAGGGATGTCTCTGTGAGGCTCCAACTCAGTTGCTTAAGATAAATACCGACAACTCTTGGGGTATGTGATAAATGGACTTGGTGGGCATCTGTCCCTTAGGGATGGTTCCCAAACTCCTCCATGCTCCAGTCCATTCTGTATAAAATGGTGCAGTATTTACATACACACACACACACACACACACACACACACACATCCTTCCATATCCTTTATTCTTTAGGTGGTGGCCTTGCTTCTAGCATTTTCAAACATCTCTAGATGATTTATAATGCCTAGAGCAATGCAAGTGCTCGTACAGATACTGCTCTGTATTGATTAGGGAAGAAGTATCTCATTTCCACACATTCCCCAAAGGTGCAACCATACAGAGAGCTGTGAAGAAAGCTGTCAAGCGCCTATCTGAGCTTACCTAATTACCACACAGCCTCCATAGATTGTCTTCAGTGACAGATGCTCCCAAATTTCTGCTCCTTGGATAGAACCCTATTGTTTAGAAGAACCACATGACATTGAAATGAAGTATGTTTAGAGAGAACTTCTGTCGCTGTTGTATAGTGATAGTGATGGAAGCCCAGCTTTAGATGGGTCTAGATGATGACCTCCTAGATGACATTTCATCTTTGGGACTCATTCACCTTGAAGAGTTTTCAGAGAATAGTTTTCTTGAAGTAATTTTTTAAAATCTAAAACAAAGACAATCCCCCAACATGTAGAGTTCAGATAGGAATCTCTGTCATACTTTTAAATTTTTATTTATTTACTTTTAGGCGACATGGTCCTACTAGGTACCTGAGACTAGCCTCGAACTCAGGACATTCCTGTTTCCAGCTCCCAAGTGGTAGTTAACAGGCAAGTGCCACATGCCTGGCTTCTGGCTGAAGTCACAAAACAAGCTCAGCATGCCCTGTCTTTGGCCTTGTGTGACCATCAGGGATCCCCTTTTACTTTTTATGATCAACTTTGCTTCTAAGGCTATAACAGCACCAGAAGTTCTGGTCAAAGTGCACGCAATATCTATGTAGGAGCGACGGTTAAACACATAGATGTGGCTGTTGTCTTGGTTCCTGCCCCAGAGCTTTAAGGGCCTGTGGGACTTCTTGAATCCTGGTGGCCAATGATAATTCGCAGGGAGCCCCGCTGACTGTATCCGAGTTTGTGCTTCAGAGATGGCCCAGGCTGGGTTCCCTGGAGAGCCTCTGGGTGTGACGGTCACTACAGACGCCAAGTACAGGCTTCCGTTGCTTTACCGTCATCCACTACTATCTTTCTGTCTCTCTGTCTATCTCTCTGCCTCTGTCTGTCTGTCCATGTGTGTGTGTTGGGGGTGGTAGATATTGGATATTAGATAGAGATTGAACTCTGCAAATCCCGCAGGCAGTAGGGTTTGCCAGAAACTGTACAGATGGCCCTTTGTGGCCCGAAGCTCCTGTGTGCCGGGAGGCTGGTGCTCTAGCTCCACAGGGCAGATGTTTCTGCTCTTGTGGACCTCTTGGACCTTTTGTTCCCCATTTCCTGGCCACTCATCACAGTCTTTAAAGTGTACTTCGTAACAAACCAGCAAACCTACTCCAACAATCTCTCAGTTCTGGGAGCCATTCAAGCCAACGCCTGAGCCCGAGGAGGGCACATTTAAGACTTTGCTTAATGGCTGTGCTCGGTCACGTGCTCAGGACCCAGGTTTGTAACTGGCATGTGAAGCAGGAGCAGTCTGTGGCTTTGGCCCTTACCATACGGCATCTGGTGTACCTGTGGGCAGCTGGAGCAGACAGCTGGGGCACCGTGGTACAGCCAGCTGCTTGGTAGAGAGTGGCTTGATGTACAAAACCTGCACAGTAACTTCGGAAGTGAGGTGCTCTGGGAGGTGTGTTGTTTCGTAGTGGGGCATAGGAAGGAGGATGTGCTCTGACAGTGGCACACAGGTGTGGCTGCGGCTAGAGGCCAGGCAGAGGGCTCGGGAGTGTGTTGCAAGAAGCTGGCTGGCCTTGAGCTCACCACAGATCTTCCGTCAATCTCAGTTTCGCTGACATCAAGGTGGGGAAAAGAGTAACAGCCAGCCTTGCAGGGTTGTTCTGAGGATGACTCCACACCAACACACCAAGCCTGGTGTGGTGGTTTGGATAAGAACAGCCCAGATTCAAATAGATTCAAATATTTAAATGCATGGTCTTTAGGGCGTGCTGTTATTTGAGAGGGATTAGAAGGTGTGGCCTTGTTGGGCTTTGGGGTTTCAAAGGCTCAAGCCAGGCCCAGTGTCTCACTCTTCCTGCTGCCTGTGGACCCAGACGGAGAACTCTCAGCTCCTTCTCCAGCATCATATCTGTCTGCTCTCCACCATGCTCCCCGCCTTGATGATAACGGACTAAACCTCTGAAACGGAAAGCCAGCCCCGATTAAATGTTTTCTTTCACAACACTGTCCATGGTCATGGTGTCTCTTCGAAATAATAGACCGCTGACCAGAAGACCTGGCAAAGTGTGCTTGGCTTGAGAGTTCTTGATATATACTAGTTCTCGCCATGTCTGTTGTCTCTGTGAGGACACTAAGCCTTGTCTGTTGTTACTGTGAGGTGACTAAGCGAAACAGGTGATGCTCCCCCAAACTCATCCCCAAACCACCAGGGAACTGGGGTGTGTCTCCAACACAGGCTCTGTCTCATTTTGGTAATCAGCTTTAACTGGGAGGAGTCCTGATGCATTCGGGAAAAGCCAAGTTCTGCAGACAAGGAGGATGTTTTAGAGGAAGGCACCTGGAGAGAAGCTTAGGAAACAGTCTGGAAGGCTACAGAGATACAATGATACAAAGATCAATGATACAAAGATACAATGATACAAAGATAATGATACAAAGATACAATGATACACCTCCACATGCTTGGGATAAATGAAGCGCAATTTCCAGAGTCCTACAGTGACTAATGTGGACCAAAGTACGTCCCTGAAATGAACTTGCTGAAGCTCTTATCCACTCTGATTGCACTTGATGATAAGATTTCTAGAGGCTGGATGAGGTCTTAAGGATAGTGATCTAAACTGATAAGACTGGAGGACTTTGTGAGTGTTAGGGGCAGGGGGAGAGAGAAAGCAAGCTCCCATCTGCCATGAACAGCTGTATGATGTCAGGTTGCCAGCCATGAGCCAGTAACAGATAGGTTCAGACCTCTTCACCTCCATTGGAAGCTATGGAAGAACACATTTGTGATGGCTCGGCTAGCCACTCGATGGCATTTCGTATGTCAGCCTGAGATGATAGTAATACAGTACTCAAGTCAAAAAGAATCCTCCAGATGAGACATCTCACCCACCCCCTTTAATTTTGTAAATGAGTTTATGAACCCAAGACAGAAAGAAGCATGGTAAAAGGACAAGAAAAAAATTGTACTTCTAGGATGACCCTATGTGTTTAGTGTTTTTAAAGCATGGTAAAAAAGTGTTTTTGAATTTAAAATAATGAATGTGGTTCAGGTGCCTGAGCGTCTTCTGGGTGGAAGATTCTCTGTCAGTGACTAGGACAAAGGGGAGAGGCCTCTGATACCTGTTGAAGGACTCACGGCCCGTCCATAGGGGAGAGGCCTCTGATACCTGTTGAAGGACTCACGGCCCATCCATAGGGGAGAGGCCTCTGATACCTGTTGAAGGACTCACGGCCCGTCCATGCAATCACTATTATTTCCTGAGTACCTGATCTCTGGACTTGATACCAGGCATCTTCATACCAGCAGATTCATAGTCCAGCAAGAGAGAAAGGTGTAAAAACTGATGACCAGCCAGAAGTGTTGACTCATGCCTAAAACGCCAGGATGCCGGAGGCGGGGCAAGGAGGATCAACCCATGAGTGTGAGGCTGGCCTGAGCTATACAGTAAACTCCAGGCTAACCTGGAGTGAGAGAGACTCCATGTCTTTCACAAACAAAATAAAAACAAGCAAAAAC
This sequence comes from Rhombomys opimus, assembly GCA_010120015.1. Lineage (NCBI taxonomy): Eukaryota > Metazoa > Chordata > Mammalia > Rodentia > Muridae > Rhombomys > Rhombomys opimus. Next base: position 1,762,732 of record REGO01000357.1, read on the forward strand.
CCCAACCCCCAAACCAAACCAAACTAAACCAACCCCCCAAACTGAAAAAGAACAAAAAACTTTAGCTGACCAATGAAGTGTTATAAACACTAGGCTGACAGATGCCAGAGAACAGGCTACATAGGCAAAGAACTTCGATACCCGAGGAAGAATAGCAAGTCTTCTTGGTGAAGACTTGACAGCAGGTGGCACTGGTGAATTTTCAGACCAGTTTCCATGGGGAATGCGGTAGAAAGGTAGCCATCTGCCTGTTCCTCCCTCCCTCTGATTCTTGAGACAGAGTCTTGTCACATATCGCTGTCTAGCCTCAAGCTCATGTCAGTCCCCTGCCTCAGCTTCTCGAGTGCCAGGATTACAGACCAGTGCCACCAGACCTGGCTCTCTCTTACACACACTCTCCCCTACCACAGCCATTTCTTATGGCCTGTTCTCAGGCAAGAGCATCTCCTTGCTGCCTGGATTGCCACGCTATTCCGAGTCTGTCTCCTCGTCTGTTCAAGTCTCCTCTCACTGCATTGGCCACCCAGAAGCCATACGGTCCTTTTAGACCACAAGTCCGAACAGCTATCATCACTGCTCCACCAAAACCTTCCCAGAGACGCCCAAGGCCTCAGGATACTTAATGCCTTGCAAGAATGAAGATGACGGTAAAAACACCAAGTTTACATAGAGCTTCTTACGTACCAGCTGCTGGTATTTTATAGCTAGACTTGATCCTCAGATCCTGTGGTCCACACCTTTGAATGCTGCTCACTTGATAAAATTTATTAGTAACTCAAACATGAATCCTTCTTCCACGCTGTGTGGCACAGGGGCACACACAGAGCAACAAGTGTGAGAACCACCTGACATCGACGCTTCTGGCTGAGCTCACACAGTAAGAGTTTTCTGCTTCCTTGGCTGAATTACTGTTCTGTATAAGTGTGCTCTCTACTTTTTGTGTTCCATTTTCTATTGTTTCACTGTTTAAAGGCCCCAGGCACAGCACCAAGGTGCTGCCCCGTGGCTCTAAGCTAAAGAAAGCTGTGGCATGCCTCACAGAGGAAACAGAGACATCAGAGCTGTGGTGCTGCTAGCCTCACACTAGCTTAATGATGAATTAGCAGCATTTTCAAATATGGCGCCTTGAACAAGGAACACAAAACAAGGCCATGAGTACCGAGGAGCTCTGAAAATGTGACGGGGACCTGGGAGCAGTGGTTTGGAATCCACCAAGGCCTTGTTTACGGCAGCTACAGAGGAAGCATGGAGCTGCAGTGACTTGTAAGCACTGACTATAATGAGTCACTTCAACCTAAGAGCCTTGCAAAGGACACTCACAGACACAACTCTCTAGTGCACCATTGCTTGTTTATGTTCCTGGCCACGTTGCTGTCTGCAAATCTTGCCTGATCTTGTCATTGGCTATTTTCTTGCCTTTTCATCTCATCTCCCAGCTTAAACACCGATTGCTACATCTGCATATGTGCACTTTCCTGGTGCATTTTAAAGCATAATTTAAATAGATTTCCATTATTGGTTATTAAATGAGAGATAGAGAAAGAGAGATAGAGAGAGATAGATAGAGAGAGAGAGAGAGAGAGAGAGAGAGAGAGAGGGAGGGAGGGAGGGAGGGAGGGAGTCCCAGGGACTGTAGTCTAATGCAGCTAGAGAAACAAACAGAAGCAGTTACACGGCACCTTTGAGCATGAGGAATCTGGTGTACTGAGAGATGGTGTCTTGACCTCATTACTTAGAACCCATAGTTGATGGAATGGTCCAGGATAAAGCCATGAAAAGAGATTGAAATGTAGGTGAAATGAGTGTGGAAAGTAAGACACATTTGGGCCAACAGTAATGGATGATGAGAGCAGCTGGGAGGTCAGGTCCTCTTACTGGGTGGCAGGAGGAGTAGACAGGCAGATGACATTGACTCTGAAAGGATGAAACAGCTCTGCAGAGAAGGGCCAGCACGATGGTCCAGAACTTTCCAGAGGGAACAAGGATAATGGATATACCATGGCTGAGATGCATGGAGAAGGGCAGCAACAGGCTGGGTGTTCCGGAGCCGAAAAGTAGGAGATGATCCTGCAAGTCAGCTGGTGAGGCGGCCAGGGAGGAGAGTCAGAAATAAACGGATGGGGAGTGTGATGTGTTGCTGGGTTTTCATCTCTGTGACAAATAACCACGAGATTATTTCAAAGAAGAGAAGATTTATTGTGGTTTAGTGTCCTAGTTTCTGTCCGAGGCTAGCTGATCCACTGCTTGGACCCGAGGTCAGGCAGAATAACACAGCTGTGGAAGCTTGTGCTAAAAAGCAGCCAGGAAGCAGAGAGAGCCAGGAAGGTGCCACATCAAGATAGAGTCCCCCAGGATGCACTTCTAATGACCCATGTCCTCCTGCCAGGAGTGTCCTACCAAACTACCCAGCACCTCCGCAAATGCCCCCCATCCACTGGGTCGGTCCCGAGCCTTCAACACACAAGCTGCGGGAAGCATTTGACACTCAAAACATAACAGAAGGTACAACCCAGGACCTGGTCCCGCAGCTGACTGATACACTGGAGTCGCCTGAGGGCGACTTCTGATTCAGAATCTGGGGTGAGGCCTAAGTAAGACGCATTCCTGACAGACTCCTAGGGGTCTGAGGCTCCAGTCCAGGGATGACACTTAGAGCCAGCGTGCAGGGCGTGAATGTCACTAGAGATGCCCAAGCCCCTCGGGACTCTGGGAACCTTCAGTGTGAAGAACTGGTTGGTTTGTTGTCTCATCATGCGCACTTTTAGTTCTCTTCCCAACAATAAAAAGAAGAAAAGTAATCACAAGGAGCTAGCGAGGTGAGCTGGTTTGGCTGAGTTCATGAGTTCAAGGCCCTGGTCCTTGGTGGTGGAAGATGAGAACAGATTCCCACCAGTTGTCTTTTGATTTCCACACAGGCACAAGTACACACACACACACACACACACACACACACACACACAAAATAAAATTTAAGAAAACTTAAAAAACAATAACAGCAACAAGCTCCCCCCTCCAAAAAAAAAAAAAAAAAAAAACCTTAAAACAAACAAATCACGTAACCGAACTAAAATCTGAGCCAGAAAGAAGCAGATTTTGAGAATTGCCCTATCCACTGGCTTCACTGTTATAGGAAACAAAAGGCAATCTCTATCCTGAGTGATATGAAATTTAATGGAAAGCGGAGAGAACAGACCACCCCACAACGCACAAACTGGAAAACACTGGCTTACCTGCTGGGGCGCTTCTCCATTAGGCTTCTCTGGGTGTCACACTTCTCTTCCTGTAACAACAAAGTGGAAAATGAGGGGTGCTGTAGCCTCATGTTCACACCTTCACAGGGGGCCTGTGTGGGGAAGATGACAGAAGGAGGCATTTCCTGAGGGCTCAGGATAGGGATATTGCCGTGGAGTTTCCGGCCTGGAGCAGTGGGCCCACACAGGCAAGAGGCCTGAGGCTTGTTAGGCCTGACTTGGCAGCCCAGCTCTGGGCCCTTAGCAATCAATTAACTAACGTCTCGCTGTTCCCATTTATGAAATGAGATTGTAATGAGATTTAAACAGAATAACACGTAAACTGTTCATCACACGATGACCGTGCTAGACTTGTAAACTCTGCCTACTACATCTGAAGGACCGAACGTACCAAAAAGTGAGAGTGAGTGGATCGTGGGGGTGGGTCCTCACAAAGAGGCCTTGGGGCCCTTGGCCTTTCACCAGTCCAGATCACAGCGACAGGATGGGTATCTAGGACATAAGAGCTAGCAGACGCCATCGCTAGGGCCTTCATCTCAGATTCCTCCAGAACTGTGAGCCTGGGTTCCTGCTGTTGACAAGCCAGGCAGTTTAGGGTGCTTCCTTAGAGCGATGCGAACATATTCACACACCTGGGGTAGTGTTAGCGAGCACTGCGTGGCAATATGCCTCCACTCGAATGGATACGGAGGGAAGGGGGGAGGAACTGGACAAATCTGCTTCTTGGGGACCTATCAAGCAATGCTTCACCTAGTAAGAGTATACCATTCAACAGAATACGTAATTTAGAAAGTATCTGTGCTTCTAATGAAAACGATGTAGAGAATTTAGAAGGCAAGGAAATACTTCTCCATTCGGTAGAATGCTCCACGAAGTACAGACATGTGTTCAAGACGCTTTTATTCTACTCCCACCGGAATAAAATAGTGAGGTGATGAACTCCAGCCCTCCATACAGTACTGGTGATGACTCTCAGGCAGTGATTCAGTTTCGTATTCTGATAGTCACGCATTTTTACTCCGTATTTATTTGTATTCAGCATTTTCTCTAAAACCCTGAAAACACTGACTGAACGTCCCTAGCGCTATTGTTCTTAGTTTGTACTATCCCGGCCGTTATTTTTCGTACTAGGAGTGCACAGTACTTGGGAAAGACAGTATGCGCTGGGTGAAGCTGGTGCATTAGGGGCTACCCACCTGTATGGGGAAAGCGAGGAGGCAAGAACGCGTGCCCAGAGCTCAGAGTCTGCAGTGCACATCAGCACTGAAGACGTACAGGGAGGGAGGCTGGGCACCGAGAACCCGGGCACTCTGACAGAGCCTGAGCCAGGCAGCCGGGAACTAGCGCCGGCCAGCCGCGACAGGAAAGCCTTAGCAGAGGAGCATGCCAACGAGGAGGTTGCTGTTTGCGTAGCCGCAAAGAATTCTGAGCTCCTGCTTGGTGCCCCGGTACCAGGAAGCTGCGGGAAACGCCGCGTGACGTGCCCTACAGAGCAACAGCCTCCTGTGAGGCGGAATGAATATTCCGGATTCGTGATGCCTAAAGAATAAGTCACTGAGGATCCTGGAGGGACCATGGATTTACCTGGAGTTCTGCACACTCAGGAAGAAAGACTGGGAGAGAAAAGACAACTCTCCGTGGATGGAGCGAAAGTCTGGGGCAAAAGAAATAAAAGGAACACCAGGGATGTTTGAGAGAGCAAGCCCCGGCAAGGGTTCGGTGCTGAGGACCATTTTTTTTTTTTTTTTCTGGTGTGTTATCTCAGAGGAATTGATGAGGTCATGTGTTTGCTTTGAACTGTCTGTTGGCAGCCACTCTTCAATGCCCATGAGTATACAGTGAGATGTCGCTGAGTCAGGCAGCTGCTTAGGACTGAACTCATTAAAGGGTCATAAATAGGTCACTCTCCCGGACCCATCATAGGGCATGTCACATGGTGGCTAGCCAGATATTAGAACCAGAGACAGAGCTTCACGGGAAATAGCTGGAGGAAGAGGATTAGAGTGACAGGTACGTCTCCATCTGTGTGAAGGATGGAACCTTTGAGAGCGCAGTATGAAACCATGGGGGCTGGGGAGACGGTGCAGTAGTTACGAATGCTTACTGCTTTCCCAGAAGGCGAGAGTTGGGTCCCCAGCACCCACACTGTATCACACTGTCTCCTGTAGCTCCGGCTCTAGGTGATCTGTCTGATGCCCTCTTCTGGCTTCCCTGGGCACCCCACCACGGCATAAATACATTTACAGCACCACAAGAATAAAGAAATTAGAAAATGAATTTAAGCCAGGATCCAGTAGACGGGTGGTACCAGCCTTGTAACGCACGGCTCTCAAGCTGTTCCCTGGCAGGCAGGGACCTTGGGTGGCTCCGTGCTGTCTGTCAAGTCACTGCGACCTCAGTTAGGCCTCGAAGCATCCATTATATAACTCCCACGGTTTTCTCCAAGCATCTCTGAAACTGTCTAATTCTATTTCCGGTCATCCTGACCTTTTCACCGTTTCCAGCACCCCCATGATATCCTGCTCCCAAGCCTTCATGTGTATTGTTTCCTTCTGGGCCTCCTTGCCCATCAATACTTTAAAAAATTCCCTTTACACTTCAAACATAAAGTTTACAGCTAAAACATAAACAAACAAGCATGAGGCCTGGTGATGTGAGAATCTGTCAACCTTTTGGAATGTTCTAGAGCTACACAGTCCAATACGATGCCTGCCGGCCACAGGTGGTTATTTAATTTAACTTACTGAGAGTTAAATACAGTCAGGTGCTTGGTTCCCCACTGCTGCTACCCAGCCACACTGCAGGTGCATAACAGCTGTGTGGGGATCGATGCTACCCAACTGGCCCTTGGGAACAGAACACGCCAAGCATTCTGCTGGCTAGAGGCTCTTAGCGATTCTTTCTCCCAGTATATTTGAGGACATTAAACCCTTGGAGGTGTCATGTCCCTTCCCTGTTAGTAAAGACGTTTGTACTGTTCGGTGTTCCCCGGCTACTGCCCCCGGGACAGAAATCTGTCCTCTGTATGCTGGGTAGTTCTCAGGTGGAGCCGCCGCTAATCTCAGGAGTGTTTCTTTTGCTGACCCCACTGGACTGCCCACAGGCATTAGGGGCAAAGGCGGCTTGTGGCTCAGAGTTTGCACATCTTTGAAAAGGCGTTTTCACTTGGAGAGACAGGCCTAGGCCTACAGCCGGAAAGCTCTGACTCTCAGCCTTACCACGAAGGAGCTGTGTGGCCTGCAGTTACGTTTTCCACTTCTCTGGCTTTGCTCCTTCAGCTGAGGTATACAGACAGCTCAGGGTTGGCAGGTGACAAGGTACAGATATGGCAGCTACCATTGTCCTCGCTCCTTGGTGGCATGCAGTGAGGAAGATGGCTACAGGGGCCCCTCTTGTTGAAGAGGATGGTTCTCCATCCCGCTCATCACTACCCAATCCTCTCCCGCTCATCACTACCCAACCCTCTCCCGCTCGCTCATCACTACCCAACCCTCTCCCGCTCATCACTACCCAACCCTCTCCCGCTCATCACTACCCAACCCTCTCCCGCTCATCACTACCCAATCCTCTCCCGCTCATCACTACCCAATCCTCTCCCGCTCATCACTACCCAACCCTCTCCCGCTCATCACTACCCCAATCCTCTCCCGCTCATCACTACCCAACCCTCTCCTGCTCATCACTACCCAATCCTCTCCCGCTCATCACTACCCAACCCTCTCCCGCTCATCACCACCCAACCCTCTCCCGCTCGCTCATCACCACCCAACCCTCTCCCGCTCGCTCATCACTACCCAACCCTCTCCCGCTCATCACTACCCAACCCTCTCCCGCTCATCACTACCCAATTTTTCTGGCGTTGTCTTAAGGTATTTGTCATGACCAGAGAGCACAAGTACCTGTAGCAGGAAGCGGTAGTTCTGCCTGGAGAAGGGTGAAGGGAAAGGTGCTAACATTTCCTAACGTTCCTGGACATGCTGGACTCACATAGGCAGTGATGATCATTCCTTAAGCCCTCCCCATGCAGCCTGGGAGGAGGGAAAGGATGTGAGGATGGGGAGTGGAGAAGGTTTGCGGGGCATGCAAACTCAGATCGGCTCAGGGTAGGCGAGGAGGGGCCGTGAACGCCATGTTAAAGCCAGGCTGCAGTCTATGGCTTGTGACACCATGCCCGGTGCACATGCACCGTGCCACCTTCCCGGGTGGGCATGACAGAAGTGAGCTGAGCAGCTGTGATTTCATTGTAGACTGGTTTTTGCCTCAGTTTGTATCACAAAGCGGACAGTCTCTTTCTACAACCTTCTGTTCTTTTCATGAGAGGGAAACCAGTTCCTTTCCAAAAGGCTTTAAATTCTGAACATGATAAGCCTGAGTTGGCACCAGTGCTCTTCCTTGTAATTGGCAAACATATCCAGGCTGGGCTTCTGTTTCTCCTTTGATGGCCTCCCACCCCCAACCCTAAGCAAGGCCAATATCTGAGCAGAAAGAAAAGATCTCACGCAGAGCTCCTTTCTCCCAACAAGCTTTGCAAGCTTTGCAACATCTTCCTTGGATACGGTTCAGCTGGGGGCCTTCCCTCCATTCCAGCAGGAACTCCTGGTCCTCACAGAGGGGCCTTTGTTGTTCGGGCTTATGAGAAGCTAACCGCTTGCTTTGCACAAGGAAGTGTCTTTTCATTGTGTGAAGTCGCGATCAAAGAGGACCGTGAGTGAAGGCAGGCAGCAAGGCCCTGATTTACATCCAGAAGGGCTACTGCGAAGAGAAGGGCCCTGTTCCTAGAGCAAAGCGCAGCCTCAACACGAAGCGAGACTTTTACCCATCCACTGATGGATTGCATTTTTAAGATGTATTTATCTTTTAATTTGGGCTTGTGTGTGCACCACGCGCATGCAACGCCTGGAGAGGCTAGAAGAGGGAGTCTGGTCCCTGGAACTGGAGTTACAGATGGTTCTGAGCTACCAGGTGGGTGGGTCCAAATCCGGGTCCTCTGCAAGAGCCGCAGGCACTCTCCACGGCTGAGCCGTTTCTGACAGGGTTTGTAAAGTTTAGTCCTTACTATGGCTATAGATGGTTTCTTTTATCTTTCTGTGTTTGTGTGTGTGGTGTGAGTGTGTGTGCAGGTGTGTGAATGTACCTGTGTGTAAAATGTATGTGTAAAACAGTATATCTACATACTTGTAAATATACCCAAATACATATAAAATAGACATATATGCACACACATACAAAAATACATAATAAATCTGGAAAAAAGCAGAAAAAAACCCAGCCTTAGTCCCAGTAAGCTAACCTTGTGTTCTGTGCATGATTTTCTCCTCATTGACGCCTTAGCTAATTTTTGTGAGGCTGTGACCAAAATACTCGAGAGAACAAGTGTAAAGAAGACGGCTTTATTTTGGCTCACACTCCAGCCTCTGGGTGCCTTGTCAGAGCGTCACATTGGAAGATGCATATGGCAGAAGCTGATCTACCCATAAGGGACGGAGCCTGAGGAAGGGGCCGAGGACCAGGTACAACCTTCACTCCCCTATGACCTACTTCTTCCCACTCGACCCAACCTTGAGAAACTGCCAGAATATTTCAAAATAGTGCCACCAGCGGGGGACCAGGAATTTAGCACACGAGCCCGTCGAGGGGTGGGGATGACTACCTCATACTCAAGTCATAAAAGAGGGTGTAATTTTTTTGTCCAATTGCAGGTCAATTTTATATAGTATGTAATGGACTTCATGCTCTACCCCCATTCAACGTGGCACCTTTGCCCTTTATCATGACTAATAAGCAGCTAAGGCTAGTCCAGCTCCTTAACCATTCCTCTCTAGAGCCTGACATTTTTGAACCTCTCCGTTTTTGGCCAAGTCTTTCCCCCTTCCAAGCTCCAAGCCTACAGTGCTATCAATACTCTATGTATTTGATGTGTACCCCTTCTCTTCTGCTCTCCCCCAGACATGAAAGTAGAAGAACAATTTAGGAAAAAGATTCCTGGGACTGGGAGGGGGGAAGGAAGGGTAAGGATGTGTATATGCGAATATGATCCAATTACATTATGTGTATGTATGAAAAAGTCATAATAAAACCCACCATACGTAATTATTACATGCTAATAAAGCACACAGAAAGTTCTACTTCTGTATAGATCAACTATTTCATCTTTCACCATGGTGGGAGAGCACATAAACAAACAAAATCCCACATTGTCTGTCACCTTCCACTACAGCAAAATCCCAAGAGATTAAAAGTTCCCCAATACTGCCTTTCAGTACCCTTTGTGATGAGTTATGTAAAAAATGGCTGTCCTAACAAAGAGCCTGACATCATCTGAATATTTAGAGCCTTTAAATAGCAACAACAAAACCCCTTCTGCCTGGTCACTTCGAGGAAATGTGCACTGTAAGTTCTCTCCGCTCCTCCTGGCAAGCTAGCTAGTTTTCTACAGGAACCAAGAGCTCTGCTTGCAAGGTTTGTCTCCGCCAGTAGCCTGTTCATCCTTGAATCAAATACAACGCGCTCAGGTATTATTTTTATCCCTTACTCTTAAGAATTCAACTCCCAAGAAAGGAAAGCAATTTCCCAGAAAACACTGCACACATTTCTTTTATCTTTCTACTCCTCTCCTCCCCTTCCCCTCTCCTCCCTTCTCCTCTCTTCTTTTCTATCCCCCCCACCCCTTTTTCATTCAGTAACAAATACTAGATTTTCATAAAGTACAAACTGGGAAGGAGGGGAATTCTCAAAATTCTGCAGGTCACAGAATCTGCTTATTGCTATGGGCCAAACAACCAAATGGCTCCACCTTCTGCAGCATGGAATGTGATTTGGAAATATAGTTTGTGAGAACCATCCAAAACAAATTAAAGTAGACAAGTAACTCAGCATATATAAGCATGGCACCTGAAGACCACGAGCACCTCTCGAGGGTGGGGCAAGCCGAGTCTAGGGACTGATAAGATCTTATTTGTGGTTCACCCGAAGTAAGCATAGGAACCGCTAAAGTTACCACATCTTCATCCTTGACGTTTTATTAGCTGGACACACTGACTTGGGAAGTGTGTCAGGTCACTGTTCTTCACAGGAAAATGCTATTCCTCAAGCCAGCGACGGCTGGAAGCGTATCCTCTAATCTTCACCTTAGGGTGCCTCACACATGCCACAAAACACGAGACTTCTCTGCAGCCTGCTTTTGGATTATTCGGAGATGTCTTGACAGTGTTTGCTCTTATCAGGAAACACCCAGAAAGACACAACCTACATATTCTCTCTCTCTCTCTCTCTCTCTCTCTCTCTCTCTCTCTCTCTCTCTCCCTCTCTCTCTTTTTCCTCCAGTAGGATCAAAAGTCACTGGTTATTTCAACTGTATTCAAAGTGAAGCTATTGGAAGGGTTTTCACTCTGTGGTTCAGGCAGGTCAGGCAGGCGAAAAGTTTGCAAAGCAATTGTACCTTCCAGGCAGTGGTTTGCTGGCAGATGTTTAACCGCCGGTTTGACAGAAAAAAAAAACAAAGATATTTACTGTAAAGAAGAAGCACAGAGCATACAGCACACAAATACGAGTAAACAAACTTCTACAAACTGAACTGGGGCTGGAGCAAAGCTCAGGGTAAGAGCACTTGCTGCTCGAATGTTAGGGCCTGAGTCTAGATCCCTCGCACACGCATACAAAGACAGGCATGGCCGTGTGTGTACTGTCCACACGTGTATGTGTACATCGCACACAAATGTATCATGCGCACATGTACACACACACAATTTATTCGGCATAGAATGTTCACATAGTCAACCTATGACCACAACTGACAGACTGGGTGTACTTCAGACATGAATGCAACTTTTCATTTAGTAGTTTAGAATAAGGAGAAAGAATGGCCACACGTGGGAAGCTCACTTGTTTGTTGATAACATGAGCAAATATTTGAAAACTATGAAAATTTCCTCATGCAATATTTTGGTGCTTTCCCCAGGCAATGGCAATAGATTCAACTTACTTTCAAGTATAATTTAAAATAACAATTTCTTCTTAGACAGGCAACAAAATAAAAAGAAATCAAGTCCTGATTCACAGTGCTTGCCACTGAGGTGGCTGATTTGAAGCTTGCATGTTGAGGCCATGAACACAAAGTTTAAAGGCGACACAGAGCACCCTATCCTGAAGGACTGCCCCCAACAGGCTCACCAGACACAAATCCTTTCAAGAGTAATGGTAAAACATTTCAGTAATGATGGACTTTTGGTATTTTCTAACTTTATTTTTAATATGATTTATATAATTCTACTTTAAAGTAATTCAGTTGTAACTGTTATTAAAATCTCAACAAGTTGTTGAAATTCCAGAACCCCAGAGCCAGTCCAGGCTGGTTGTGGCACAAGCTTTCTGAGTTTGCGCTTGAAGGGCAAAACACTTCCCAGGCAATTTTCCCTCAGCCACAGCCCACTAACCTCCCATTAACAGTCACCTTAAGGTCCCACTTCCCCTGCTGTGAGTTAATCAGTCTCAAGAGGGCAGGTGTTCTCAGGAGAAATGTTAACAGCCAGTGAAAAGCATGTGGGGAAACCAACTCTACGTCATGTGACCCCGAGCCTTTCCTGGAGACGGTAGTACCTGGGAGAGCCTCAGGAAGGGGAGTACTTCAGATGGAGCCACGCTCAGCATTGAGACCTCACAAAAGAAGCATGAGCTATCAACACTCCTGGGTCAGCCGGGAATCTACTGAGGAAAGCCCTCATTGGGTCACTGTTTTCATCTTTCTTTCTTTCCCCAGAAGTGAGTTTTAGTACAGATCTGAAGGGTGTCTTCCTAGGATTATGTAGGGATCAAGGAATGTCCATTAGCTGCTTGAAGTTGAGAAGACTGAGTTGCAGGCCTGGAGACATGGCTCAGTGGCTCAGTGGCTTCAGTTCCAGGGCACCAGACTCCCTCTTCTGACCACGTGGTGAGCATACACCCAAGTACATGGGAATGCACATAATTTAATTTTTGATCTTCAAAAAAAAGATTTGTTTGCTTTTTGTGTATTGTCAGCACAGACAATAGGATCCAAAATAAAAAGAAAATTAAAGAGTTTCTGAAACTTTCAAAAGTATCTTGAGCTACATGTATCATTAATGTGGGGGTTTCAGACTTTTTGGATCCCCTTCCTTCCTTCTCTCCCTCCCTCCCTCCCTCCCTCCCTCCCTCCCTCCCTCCCTCCCTTCCTTCCTTCCTTCCTGAAACGAACATGTTTAAAGAACAAAGAAAAGCAATGCAAAAACTGAAAAGGGCTTCCGTTGATTTTAGTATTGTGAAGTCCGGGTAGTAACTTTCTGATAGGCCGTGTCATGGGATGCGTCAGAGCCCATTGAGGCAGCCGATGCATCTGTTCTCCTTTAAATCAATTCAGGCTTAACTGAGTTAAAGGTGAAACACCGACACGGAGGCCAGAGGCCAGCCTCTCCTGTCATCTCATGCACCTGAAGCCATGTGACGGTTTCCTGTCTCTCTCCTGGAACACTCTGCTCTTCAGGAATAAGAGACAAACAGAATAGCCCACACGACTGTTACTAACCAAACGAAAGCTCAAGCAAACGAGATATGCTAAGCCCTCACTAGTCTTTTATCTTATACACATTTGTGGACTTCATTGAGGGATGTCCACGATTCACAGATAAGCCACAGACAATTTCAGCAAATTGTCTAGCACAAAAGGAATAGAAGAGCCATCAGGAGCCTACCTACTTGAAAAATAAAAAATAAAATAAGTTAGTTATATGTATGGCATCAACAATGTACAATTGTGTAGTTGGGAAGAAAATACAAAGGAAGTAATTATGTGACTATCAAAGCTAGAAATATGAAAATGTTGCTAATGGCCAGAGTTTACAGTATCTAGATCTAAACTATTTCCATAAAACGTTCTTAGAGACAATTCACTATGTGTTTGCAGTGGACATTGCAGAATTCAGATTAGAAACGCTTTAAGTATAGGGACATAAAATGCTGTTTAAAACAAGCAAACTGAGTCTTTAGGGGGCAGAGAAAACATTGTAAATTGAAACAAATGTGATAAAATATATTCAAGTTGTCTAAGTTAAAACTCTCATTATAAACACTTAACTAGATCGCCTAAATTGTTTTTTTTTTTTTTTTTAACACAGTGATAAAGCATGCTCACGCAAACGTGCCAGGTGTGTGTGTGTGTGCTCACACTGTGCCATGATGGCATTTAGAGATCACAGGGCAACCTCAGCTGTTGGTCCTCAGCTTCTCTGAAGGAGGGTCTCTGTTGTTTGCTGCCATGGAAGCCGGCCTGCGGGCTTCTGAGTTCTCCTGTGTCTGCCTCCCATCTCCATCTACAGTGCCGCAATCACAGACTCATGTCGCTGCTACTCTGCCTGGTTCTGGGGATTCGAACTCAGAGCCTCACACTTAAGTGGCAAGCACTTTATCCACTCAGGCACCTCTCCAGTCCATAGGCTTCTAGACTACAGAAATAAATACTCTAGAATCTTACAGTAAATGTTTAATTCCAAGGACAAAAAACATTTCAGAAGGTATTCCTGCAGGTTTTAATGACTGAGAGATATTTAGTGAGCACCAATTCCAAATTTAATTTGAATACCAATTTGATGATAACAAACAGAAAGAAGCAGATTCTCCTCAGTAGCAATTCGGGCCTCCCTCCCAGCTCCCACCACATACACACTGTGAGCTCATTCACAAGCTTCCTTTGTTTACCTTATGATCACGTGGCCATATGCTGTACGTACAAATATGGGGTTTCGTATAGTAAACCCCCTGGATAAAAAGAAATGTATATTTCAATTGTCTTTCATCAAGATGGTCACATTAGAAGTGGTTGATTAAATCATAACTCAGATATGCACTGATTAAGTTATGAACTAATGAATGGCAGAAATGGCTTTCCGTTTATGACGTTAAAGCCCTACTCATCAGGAAGTTCAGTTTAGGAAATAGACACTATTCGAGGGATTTGGGGATGCAGTTGGCTTTCCTGGCCTTCTAAAATAATGGATTAATAATGGTGTGTGACCTGCCAGCACACAACCGGGAACAGATGCTGCAATGCGGAAAGTAAGAGGATCTCTGAATGGAATATCGTCAGGCTGCCTTAAACAGAGAGTGGCCCATTTCTACATCCTTGGATCCCCTGCTCCAACTAAGCAGGTGCTTGTACCAAACAGGTGTAGAGTTTTCTTTTTCTTTTTTCTTTTTTTTGGTGGTAGTCTCTAAACATTACATTGTAACAATTACTCACATTCACTTACAGTATACTGGGTATCACAAAGAATCTAAAGATGATGTCTTAGTCTATGGGAAGATGCTCATAGGTTACATGCAAATGCCATTTTATATAAGAGATTTATACACTTTTCTTTTGGTATGCACAGAGCTTATTCCACCAGTCCTGTGCACATACCTTACGGAAGGCTGCATCTTCTCTGCCAGATAATGCTGGGGAGTTTAGAACAATAAAGACTTAGGACTTCGGGTTTACTCAAGGAAGCAAGTGTCAATGGCCACGTAGCTACTCAATCCAGGCCAACACTGTACTAAACATTTCACTAGGTCTTTAGGGCGATGAAAAATCAGAGTCAGTTTGCATGAAGCACAGATAGCTGCAGCTATGGGGAAGTTGAGGTCAGGGAGAGGCGGTCATACCCTAACAGAGCTCAGCTGGGGTGTGGTGCAAGCTAATCTCCGGCCAGTGTCCCCCGATGCGTATCCCCGAAATGTATTCCTATATATTCCCTCAAAACATTCCCGCATTTTAAATCTATGTTCCCAAAGCACTTCACTTTGTTGTGTAAGCTAGAACTCTGAAATCTTCATTGTTCTTAATCGTTTCTAAAATTAAAATCAAAGTGTGGAGTTAGACTCATCTGGAAGCCATTTCTGATTAAAATGAACCTTCAACAAAATGGTTATTATAGAACCTTTAATTTTTGTATAAAATATACTGTATTTTTATGGTCATGCTTTCCTATTTGACACTTAACTCACATTGAAACCGGGATGTTTTCACAAATGTAAGATGTATATTATTAAGATGTAGAAGTGTCAGGCTTAGACGTGGCATCACATTCTGCCTTTCAACAAACTCTCAAGAGAACCTGTGCAACTGGTCCAGAGGAGGAAGGCTTAGAGCAGTGGTCCTCAACCCTCCTATGCTGAGACTGGTCCTTCATGTTGGCGTGGCCTCCTAAACCATAAAAGTATTTTGTTGCTACTTCCTAGCTGTGGTTTTGCTACTGTTATGAACAGCAATTTAAATATCTGATATGCAGTGTCTCTGATCTATGACCCCCAAAAGGAGTCATGACTCCCAGGTTGAGGACTGCTGGCTTAGAAGGTGCTTGAGCTCCAGGTGCTCACTTAGTGCGCTGGCCAGAAGGACGCGACTGTCCACAGGCAAAGAGCGTCTCCATGTGAACAAGCACCAACCCGATAAAATTAAACATTTTTTTCGCTATTTATTGGTTATGAGTACAGGTACTAATACTTTGGAAAAATAATTTTTCTTTTTCTTTCTTTCTTTTCCTTTTCTCTTTCCTTCCTTTCTTTCTTCCTTCCTTTCTTTCCTCTCTCTCTCTTTCTTTCTCCTGGCTTCCTTCCTTTCTCTTTTTGGTTTTTCGAGACAGGGTTTCTCTCTGTAGCCCTAAGCTGTCCTGGAACCTACTCTGTAGACGAGGCTGGCCTTGAACTCAGAGATCTGCCGCCTTTGCCTTCTGAGTGCTAGGATTAAAGGCATGTGCCATTACACCTGGCAAAAAGACTTTTTTTTTTTTTTTATAAAAATGATGGCAGAATTGAAGTTTATATTAATGGTTTCATTTTGGTCTGAGTCATTGAGGAATGATTTTGACAAAGTTAAAATGGACTCAGCAGACATTGCTAAATTGTGCTTGGAAGAACACTTAAGCAGAAAACGAAAATTCACGGTTTATTTTCATGAATAGTTCTATTTTATCCACTGTGTCATACTTCAGTAAGACCTATGGTTATTATGAAATTGCTTTATAAATGTACAAAAATATTTTTTGGCCATTGTTTCTATTTTATAACTGAAAAGGAAAGTATTCTTCAAACTAAGGCTGGGAAGCCAAGGATGTGTTTACTCACAATTGTAGTTATTAACAATCAGCATTAAGAAAACAAAGCAAATGAAGACACGGGATCTCACTGCAGCGCTGCAGTTTGCTGTAAGGACGGTGCAGCCCTGCTCAGCTCAGTGCAAGGTCAGCTAGCGCCACCAACTGTACTTTCTATGGACGCCCCAAATGATTTCTATTCCATTTCTTTTTCTCTCAAAGTAACCATGATGCTTTGTCCACTGCGGGAAGGGTGGATCTTTTTCTCCATCCGCAAACCTGGGTGGGACTTTGGGAGCGCTTCAGCCAAGAACGCAACTGTCTCTACGTGAGGCTCTTGCTGACTGGGTGGCTCCAGAGCGACAAAGAATTGTCCCCGCAGCTCTGGAGGTTGGAAGTGGGAGAAAGGAGTGTCACCAAGAGTCAAGTTCTGATTCGGGGGCATTGCCCAGGTTTCAGATGGCGGTGTTCTCACACGGCAATGGAAAGAAGAGGAGGGAGTATTGAAAGCCTGCAGGTGCTCTCTCTGAAATCACTGTACGGGCACTGAGAGCATCTAAGTGAGTTCCCCACTCATCTCCTGACCTCTCAAAGCCCTGCTTTCTAGTACCCAGTCACACAGAGTTAGGCATTCAGCCATTTGGAGGGGACATCAACTGTTCAGTCCACAGCACAGGCAAGTGAGGCAGAAAGTGCTTTCTGAATGAAGTCAGGTCATGAAGACGCCTCGTATGTCTGCTTTCCTTCTTAGAAACTGAGGCGTGCCGGGAAAGCATGTGGCTCACAGCCCCGACTGACCTGCTGACGGCTGGCATAAGAAGACTACCAGAGTGACAGAACACCACACAAACTCGTCTACTCCACCACAGGGCTCAGCAGTCCTACCTGGGTTATAGCTACCTGAGCAATTCCCATCCTAAAGCAAACAACTGTTAAAGTGGGTTATTATAGAACAGTTGAACTCAGAACAGATAATTAAAATAAATTTTATTTTTTTAATCACAAAACTTAAAAGTATATTTATTTGGTGTGTGTGTGTACACAGTCATGGCATGCCTGTGGAGGTCAGAGGGCAACTAGAGGGAGCTGGCTCTCTTTCCATCGTGTGGGTTATTGAATGCAGGTCATCAGGTGTGTCGTCAAGTCCTTTAATCCTCTGGGTCATCAAGTGCCGGTCCATGGAATGTATGGTAAAGAAAGAATCCGTGTCAGGTTCAGACATGGGTGTGTAGCCACAGTGTTGTTGTGTGCTTTCTGTTGCGGGGATGGGGGAGGGTCTCATTCGGAGTCACGGCATTACTGGATCCCAGGGTGAGAGGGTCAAAAGTCCATTCATCTATGGCCAATGGATGCAGCAGCAAAATAAAATCTAACACCTTGAGTCAGAAACTTTTTCGAGAATTGTGTGTTTTCTCTCTAAAGGCTGAAATTTAGTGCCACTGTGGCAGGACCAGGCTTGTGGATGAGAGCAGTGCTGTTAGGAAAGTTCAGCCCCCAGAGCTGGATGTGATAACACACGCCTTTAATCCCAGTGGTTAGGGAGGCAGATCGCTGTGAGTTCGAGGCCAGCCTGGTTTACAAAGCGAGTCCAGGACAGCCGAGGCTACATAGACAAAATATGTCTTCAAAAACAAAACAAAACAAAATACAGTCCCTGGGTCTCCCTCTTTCTTGTCCCTTCACCTGTTTGCCATGGGAGGTTCTACCCAGAATGCTTTGCTAGATGCCACTTTTTGATCTTGAACTTCCCAGCTTCAAGAACAGTGTCTTGGTGACATTCTGTCCATTATAAATTATCAGATCTGTGGTATTCTGCTGCTTCAGCAGCACGAAATAGATCGAGGCCCAAAACTGAAGCAGAGTGATGTTGACACAGCAAACAAGTGGAAATGCAAAAGAAGCTTCGGAGGAGGGACGGGTAGAGGCGGGAAGAAGTTAGAGGATCCGGCCCGGAAAAGCCCAGGTTGCTGTGAAGCGTGACGCCAGCGAGGGCTCGGGCAAGAACGGCAGGGAAGGCTGGGGACTACTCAGAGATGGCCTAAGTGACCGTGATTAGAATGCTGGAGGCAAGGTGAATGGAAAAGGCCACTCTGATGAGATCTCAGATGGAAATGAGGAAGGCCCTGGAAACTGGAACATCCTTGTTGGGCTGTGTCACGCCCCAGGGCTCTGCGGAAGCAGAGCTCAGCATGACCATGGCACATGCCAGAGGAAAGCACTGAAGGTCCTGTGTGGCTTCTTTTACAGTAAAATGTGAGAAGAAACTGTCTCGAGATGGAATTAAACCAGAAGGTTGAGATTTGAGGGATTATCAGGCTGGCCCTGTGGAGAAAATGAATATGCTTGCTCAGGAGAGGAAAACCAAGGATGTGGTCTTGGCACCATTTGAGAAAGAAATTATTGTTGGCAGAAAAAAAAAAAAAAAGCCAGAGGCTATTCCTCCATAGCTGCATGGACAACCCTAAAGGGACATCAGAGATTCCCATGCTACCCTCCCCATCACAGGCCTAGAGGGAGGAAACAAGAGAGAGAGGCTTTAAGCATCCTGGGCACGAGGCGTCACATCTCTGCTCTCCACACTCCCGATCAGCACTCCTCAGTCGCCCTTGCAGTGGCTCAAGCTAGCCCACGCAAAGCCTCACACCCTCTCTGGAAAGCACAGGCTGTGACTGAGACCACAGGACGCAATGCTCCGACAGCACGGCTTCCTTCACCTTGTTGATAAAAGATGTCCTGGACAGCCAGAGGACCCAGGCAGAGACTTGTTACAGTAATGGAGCTGCTTCATCACAGCTTCCTGAGGTGACGCTGGCCCTACCACAGAGTTTTGGAGCTACAAGAATACAACAGCTGTAGGAAGCAAGCTCCAAGCCATGAAGGCACTGTGTGGTGGAGCCCAGCAAAGCCATGGGAGCTGGAGGAGGTGGAGCTGGTGGGCTTGGGGGAGGGGCAGCATCTGCTCTCCGAGTCTGGCAGGTGAGACATAGGGTTAAAGGGTATTCAGTATTGTCTCCTGTCCTCTCTACACCCTCCCTCCGTGCCTGCCCCAGACCTGTTACATCATCATTTGTCTAGATTCTCTCTTCTGAGATGGCAAAGTTCATCCTGCATTGGTGCCACCTCTGCAGTTCGAAAGAACAGACCTGTTTTGACTCCATGCTCATAGATGTCGGGATTTGCCTCAGGATGAATCATACCATGCGATGTAGCCACATCTGATTCAGAGGAGCCTCTGGATTTTGGAGTTGAGGCTGGAGCCATTAAGACTTACAGTTAAGAGATGGAGTGAAGATGTTTTGCATGTGAGAAGAATAGGCTATGCATTTCCTACAGAGGTAGAATCCCGTGGCCTGAGTCTGTGTCTCCTTCAAAAGTCATGTTGACACTTAACTGTTATTCTTACAGTTATGAGTTATAACATTAATGATGTGACTGCGTGGTCTGTCCTTATGCATTGGATTTCAGTGTTAAAAGGGTGACTGTCCTGCATGGTTCCATGTCTTCCTTGCCTTTTTGCTTTGTGCCAAGAGATGGAGAGGGAACACCCCTTCCCATAGATGCCAGATATAAGTTCTTGATGTTAGACTTCCCACATTCCAAAACTGTGAGTCAGTGAGTTTGAATTAATTCTACGTTACCCTGTTTCGGGTGTCCTCTTATAGCATGGACAAAGAGAAAACAGCATGTGCTGTCTACTGTCTGCGCTGACACCGTCACCAGCTTCTCAGCTCTGAAGGGATGTCCAGTGGACTGCCATCTCTCTACCCTCCACTGTTTGTAGATATGGGCCAACACCACATTTTCTTCAAGCTATCCTTCGAGCTGTGCATGGTGGTGCATGCCTTTAGTTACAGCAATTGGAGAGGCAGAGGCAGGTGGAGGCCAGTTTGAGGCCAGCCTGGTCTACAAAGCAAGTCCAGGACAGACAGGGGTACGCGGAGAAACCCTATCTCAATGAACTCCCCCCCCATCACAAACAAACAAAACAAAACAAATGACTGTATCTTTCTCCTGTTTCCATGTGTTCCGGCCCTACCTCTGTACTACAACTGCACGAAGTTAAGCTAGCTAAATGTAACAACCTGTTCTTAATTCTCTCTGGGTTATTATGTATCGAGTATTTGTGATCCCTTCAGGCATCTACTGCAACACTAGCCCCCAGTATGGCTGCACTTAGAGCTGTTCCTTTAATTGAGGTAACTATGGTTAAAGGAGGATGAGGCCCTGACCGAATAGGATTAGTGTCTTATAGCCCAGAACGCTTGTACCAAGGAAGGGTCATATGAAGACAGCAAGGATGTGCCATCTGGAGGATAAGCAAAAGAGCCTCCTCAGAGACTAAAACCTACTGGACCTGTGATCTTGCACCTACCAGTTTCTGGAAATGAAAACAAAAACAAAACAACAACAACAGCAACAACAAAACCTTTCTGTACTTTAAGTCATGCAATTCTTGGTATTTGATTATGGCAGCCCAAACAGACTCCTTGACATCTTTTAGCAACCGAGGAGCAGCTAAGCCAAGGTAGATTCTGCTCGGTTCTGAAATTATTTGTTAGCACTGAAAAGTAAACTGTAAGCCAAAGGAGTTGAATCCTCTGTGTGACTAGTCAGAAGGTCCCCACTAACCACTCAGCACTCATCAGCCTCTCTAAGGCCACACAACAACACCCCAACAGGGTGTCCTGGGGGAACTTGCCAGCAAGGCCTCCCAGCAGGCATGCTTTCACTTCCTCATCTAGCTCTGATTCCTCTTCCAAATAAAGCTTTGAATTGCTGACCTGCTGCCTGTGTCTATCAGGACTTTTATTAATGAGACCAAGACTTTTATTAACCAAGGACCTTGATCCTTGGTTAACTTCTGTAATCGGAACGGACAGGAAAATAGGAGTGGCATTCAATGCTATGTATGATTTCTTTCTTGCTAGCAATAAATAAAATATCTTTACTAAGATTATTTAATAGTTAAAATCTGCTTGTTTGCTTAGATAAACTAGTTTATGACAGGATAAAAAATTACAAAATGAATCTTAATGATTCATTTCAATTAACTATAAAATCAAAATACTGTAGCAATTTAATATCTTCTAAAGTAACACAAAATATATTCAATATGTAATACAAACCTCAATAATTCAAATATCCTAATAAGCAATTATTTATAAACTCTGAACCGAGAGAAAACAGCTTAGCCAGACAGAGAAATGAAACAATGTTCTTAATAACTTCATCCTATGCAATCTAAGCTTCTTGAGTAGAAATACTCATTTAATCAATGTCAATGATATTAACCTTAATTTACATTCAGCTGGTGTGAATTTGCCCATGCTGGATGCCTCTGTGCCTGGAAAATACAACTTTTAAAAGCGCTTAAGGATTTCTAACACAGCTTAACAATTCAGTCTGGCCTCCCAAATCCACTACCTTATAGGTACAGAATTTAACTAACTAGGGATTTAACGACATCCCTATTTTTCAATGCTACGTTCTAATCAAACTATAATGTCTAGGTTTTCCTCCTTACATAGAATTCTCTTCCTCAAAATGCCAGTAGCACCCTCCTGAGAAAACAGCAGAGAAAAAGCATCTATCTGTATAGGACATAACAAATGCAGTACTCACTTTATTTATACCCACAACTGAATTATTATTTTTATAATAATTTTAAAAGTAACACCAGAAGCCTGAAAGTTACCACTAATTAGAATAAACAGTTATGTGTTCTTGGGTCCCTGCGTGGATATACGTTGACAAATACCATCCTTCTTTACCTATTTATTCTTCTCTACTTTCATATATATTTTGTAGAACTCCAAACAAATCTGTGGACTGAACATGTAAATCAACATTCTCCTTCTCCTGAATCTTTGTCAAGTTAGTATATGAGATGTGTGAGTGTTTGTGTATGTGTGTGTGTGTGTGTGTGTGTGTGTGTGTGTGTGTGTGTGTGCGCGCGCGCGGGGGTGCGCTATTAGGAATTTTTTTCCTTGAAAAGACTCATTTTCACTCACGGTTTCAGAGATTTCCAGTTAGGGATCTGACTGGCCTGGGAGGAAAGCTGTAAAAATGCTGGCATTTTATGGGCCTGACAAGCAGCTTAACCAGGTCGTTACGGCACAGGTCGGCTTGGATAAGCTCGCTGGCTCCTCGGGCAGACGGCACTGCCACCGTTGGTAACACATCCAAATCTGGTAGCTCCCCACTCACAGTCCCTCCATCAGGCAAACAGAAAGCAGGATGCAGCCGTCTTTAGATCCCTGGGTTCTTTTGTTGTTTTTAATTAAAAATGTTTTTAAAGGATTCATTTTTGTTTTATGTGAATAGGTGTTTTGCATACATGTAGGTCTGTGTACCATGTACACGCCTGATTTTTGAAAATGCCAGAAAAAGTCATTGGATCCCCTGGAACCGGAGTTAGACACTGCTGTGAGATACTAGGTGGGTGCTGGGAACTGAACCTAGGTCCCCTGGAAGAGCCACAGTGTCACCTCTCCGGCCTCTGGGTTCTTCATTTTTACCCCCGTATACTTGTTCTTAGGAAGCTACTGACAGATGTAGTTTACAAAAAAGCCAAGGAAGAGGAGGCTGGGGTGTCACTCTGTGAGCCTCTTTTCTAAAGCTCCCGCTGAAGTGTGATTCCCTTTGTGGAGGCCGTAAGAGGCAGAAGTGCTAAGTGTCTCTTGCGTTTGAATGATGACTAACTGTGAGGGGGGTTAGGTATGAGAGGGGACCTGTAGAAGCGGCCTGACTCATCTCTCTGCCTTTTCCCATGCTTGCTCCTCCCCGTGCCTGGCTCTGACGCAGCAGAAACTCCTCAGCAGATGACAGCGCCACACCGGCAGACTAACCGAGCCCCCGGAGCCATGAGGCAAACCCACGGCCATTGTTCGCAGCTTCCCAGCCAGGTATCTGTTCCAGCTAGAGAATGTACTCAGACACATGAGGTCCGGAAGGAGGAACTGTAACAGGGAAAGCAGTGACGGGAGGGACGGTAACAGGAGGCCTCTCCACAGGACAGGAAGGGAACAAAGGGCCTCTCCGAGCATCTTGAAGAGACAAATATATATTCCAGAATTCAATGAAAATGACTCATATTTTGAAACACACATGAGAAAACAGACAAAAGCCATGCAAGTAAAATCAAAGCCATTACTTTAGATGTGATGGGAAGTGGAGAAGAAAAGGAATTCTTTTACTACAGTCTCCCATTCCACAGTATCACCTACAGTCATACAATGCCAAAAGTGTGAACTGAAACCAAGTGTGGATGAGAGTGACATGGCATGGACAGAGAGCTGAATGAAGGCCGGCCTTACTTCCACAGGTGAGTGGACAGTGACCCCAAGACAAACAACCAGGAGGCACAAGTTCATGCAGCACAGTAAAATACTGGAGCTAAGTGCCAGGCAAGGAGTTTGGGGAAGGGACTAGGTCAGGGCCAGGGAGAAGGCTCAGCAGGCAGGGGTACTTGGCTGGCCACCAAGCCTGACGACCTACCTGAGTTCAACACACGGTGGAAAGACAGAACTGATTCCCTCAAGCTGATCTGCACAGGCACACTTGTGCTCACACAAATAAATACGTAAGTATAATGAATTGTTTTTAAAGAAGCACCGTCAGTCTAGAGGGGAGTTTAATCCAAAGGTGGGCGTCCACAGCTACAGAGTACACAGTATGCTCTAGGCTGTCGTCTAGTCTGCAACTGCTCATGATTATTAGAAGTGTGCGAATATAGAGACTTGAAAAATGAAGGCCGTAGAGACAGCTCAGCTGGTAGAATGCTTGCTCTACAAGCGGAGGGACCGGAGCTTGATCCCCAGAACCCATGCGAAAAAGCCGTGAGTGGTCCACACTTGTGCCAGCCCGGCCAGCCCACTTGGTGAACCTCAGACAGGGAAAGACCCTGCCTCAACCACAGCGATGGCCAAAAGCACTCGGTGCCTGAGGAATGACACTGGAGGTTGTCTTCTGGTTCCCACATACACGTGCACATACGTCTACGTGTGTAGCATACACATATGCACACATGTGAGCACATACAAAAGTGGGTCTCATTAAAGTAGACTCTGTGGCTTTAGTAAATAATTTTTTTTGGGGGGGGGGTGTTCACATTCCTTCTCCATAAGTTAGTCGGCGTGAACTAGGTAGCTCCTCATACCCCTTGACCTCCAGGGCTCTGCTTCTTCTTATGTTTGTTTATGGCCCTGTCCTTTTGAACACAGACCCAGAAATCTGAGGATGGAGAGGATGCCTTCATGACTTTGAAGGTTAAAACTGAGTGTCCATTAAAGACATGATCCAAACCTAACATCTCCTGATTTGTGGAGCGACACCAGAGGCTGCATTTCTGGCTGCCTCTGTCCACATAAGAGGAGGTGCAGGGAGAGACCAAAGTTCCATGCTGCTTAGACTCTGGCCTGTGACATCAGCAGCGCTGACCTGAAAGTTAATAATCACCTATTTCCTGAGTTAAGCTCTGCTTGAGAACCTCTTAGAGAGATTAAACAAGAAAGACAGAAAGAAAGAAAGAGAAAGAAAGAGAAAGAAAGAAAGAAAGAAAGAGAAAGAGAGAGAGAGAGAGAGAAAAAGAAAGAGAGAGAAAGAGCTACAAACGCTGAGAAGACTTCTCAGGAAGACACTGTGACTCTTGGTAGCACAAGCCAGGACCTCACAGTACAGTTCTAGGACACGCCAAGGACGAGTTTGAACTGTTTTTATTAATTCCGTTGCCGGAGTGGTGGAGATGGGGGAGGAGCTCGGAATTAAAGATGAAAAGGGGGATTTTTCCACTTCAGACCATCACTCGAAACCTTTGAGATTTGGGTGGCTCACTCAGTCTATGCATGTGTTCCATATCCATCAGCTGAAGAGAATCCATTTCATACACTTACGAGGATAACGTGTTAATTTTTGCAGAACACTGGCATGGGAGCTTTGATATAAGTTTTCAACAAACAGAAGCACAGCACAGTTTGATTCAGTGGCCCTGAGCTGCTTTATGCCCTCCCTCTTTGCCAACGCCTCTTCTGTAAATCACGTAACTCAGTGTTAAGAATCATAGGAAAACTACATGGAGGAATTCGCACGGCAAATTCGGCCCAGTCCATCTCAAAAAGGTCAAGCACATGTTGTGCTGAGCACTGTGATCCCGCTGGGTCGAATCTCAAGTTGCATTTGTCTGTACAGTTGTTTCGGATCTGATACGAACACTTTGCTCTGCCAGCTTTAACTGGCACTCTGGACTTAGTGGAAAATTCATGCCAGTGCCAAGTCAAGGAATCCACCTGTTGACTTAGAGACACTCTTTCCTTCACAGGACTTCGACAATATCTGGCACTCTGAGAAGGTGTGCAGTAAATGTCCAGATGCAAATGCAAGAAAATAAATATGTCACTCTACAAATTCTATGACCACGGATCACAGTGATCCACGTCATTCAAGAATGCAGCTTCTTTCTCACATTCCTCTTTCATTTATATGAAATGAATTATATTTAAACCACCAAACCACACACGAAATCTACATTTGAAAAACAGTAAGGACTACTATCTTGGGAATTCAGTATTCTGAGGTGGTGAGCTCTTTCCTCCTTAACATGTCTCAAAGACATAACAGTGGCGTCAAACAAACCAAAATAAGTTCATTATGTGTAGGAGTACAGTGTAGGAGAATAGGCTTCCTAACAGATGGCTCTTATTTATTTATTTCATCTTGATCACAGCACATACTGTAAGATCTAGGCTCTTAACAAACTTATGTGCTTAAAACAGTATTGTCAGTCTCAATGCATTTACTTATCTTTTAAGAAAAGGTGTATTTCATTTTTATTTCTGTCTGTATGCCTGTGTGTACGTTTTTACATATGTACCTGCAGGTACGGATGGAGGTCGGAAGGAGGTGTTGGATCCCCGGAAGTTGCCAGTTGACAGACATGGGTGCTGGGGAACGAGCTTAGGCCTGAAGAGCAGCATGTGCTCCTAACAGCGGAGCCATCACTCCATAACTCTGTGTCAGTTGAGTGTCACCTTGTTCCTTCAGTCCCTTACCCCCTGGTTCTCATCATTCTTTCTGTGTCTGTGACTTTGAGGTTCATGTTATCGTGTGGAAGAGGAAACAAGAACATTTGATATTCCGTATTTCACCAAGCATATCCATGCCCACCCATACCATCATGAATGTCCAACCCCTTCGTTCTCAGGTGCACACACCGTGTCTTCCTTATCTGTCCTACCAAGGCACCGAGGCGGTTTCTTCCCTCCACTCCGGTGAATGCACTAACGGAGGAGCGCAGGTGTGCCCCCAGACCTGCAGTCCAGGCTTTTGGATATATCCTTCTATGACTCACATCGTACTCCATGTTTATTCTCTGAGGCTCCTCCACGCTGTTACGCTGTTCCCCATCAGCAGCTCCTCAAGAGCTCACATTTCCAAACGCTAGTTACTTCGTAGAGCTGTGACCAAACTTTCTGCCATAAAATACTTAAAGTGTCAGCCATATCCCTCGTCACTGTGATATAGCAACAGGTGAAAGAGGAGAGATTTATTTGGCCTCACAGGCTGAATGGTACAGTCCACCACAGAGAAGAAGGCCCGACTCCAAGAGCTAGAGTGGCAACTGTTTCCCAGTTCCCTGTTATATGACACTGACCCAGGCACAGAGCTTGGTGAGCCTCCACGCCCCACCTCTGCAATCCTGTGTTTATGATCTAGGCTCCACGTTCAAGCAGTTTAAAGCTTCCAAGAGAGACGGCACCAGCAGCAGGGAAACAGATGCTCAACACTTGAGCCTTTGGAGGACATTTTACATTCAAATGCTCACAGAGAGCAAAGGTTTACTCTGGCTCCAGGTTTCAGAGGTGTCAGCTTGCCATAGCAGGAAGGGCATGGCAAAGAAGGCTGCTTGTGTGGTGGCAGCCAGAAGCAGAGAGGGATGAGAACAAAGGACATGTCCAGTGATTATTTCCTTCAAAAATTTCTAGAACCTCCAAGATAGTGCCAATAGCATCTAAGGAGAGCCTGTGGGAGATATTTTACATTCAAGCTGTGACATTCCACATTCTCACCAACACTTATTATTGCTCGTCTTTTTTGATAATCACCACCTGAAGGGTGTAAGGTGACATGTTACTGAGGAATTTATTTGCTTACTGATGGGTTTTGGGACAGGGTCATGCTTTGTATGCTATACTGGCTGCTCTGGTATTTGCTATGTCACTGTGGCTAATCTTGAACTGGCAGCAATCCTCCTGCCTTAGACCCCTGAGTGGCACCCATTTCGTCCTGGTTTAGAGTTGACTTTCTCTGATTGTTACTGGAGTTGAGGGCCTTTCTGTATACTTGTTTTACACTGTATATGTTCTTTTGAAAAAATGGCTACTCCAGTCCTGCACTCATTTTTTCTTTTATTATTTGCTCTCTGCTGTGTATGTTCCTGGTGTATTTTGGATATTGTCCCCTTTCTCATTTGCTGTGGGTGCAAATATGTACACACACACACACACACACACACACACACACACACACACACACACCGTCCCTAGAGATTCCAGGGATTCTGTCTCTACCCTCTATGCCCCCACAGGAACAGTGGGGTTTACAGGGCATGTGGGTCCTACGGATTCAAACTCAGGTCTTCGTGCTTACACAGCCAGCATGTTACCCACTAAGTCTCCTTATCATCAAGGGACATATTCTTGGAGCCGGAGTCTGAAAGGAAGCAAGAATACCATTAGGTACAACCATGAATACCACTAACAATGATAACTCTTGGTGTTGGTATTCCTCCCAAGTTTCTATTCAGAATTAAAACAGTGCCCCAAATCTTCACGTATAGATCTTAGTCACTGAACTAAAATGAGAAAAAGTCATTATTTCTAAATTTAGCATTTTCTACTACTTCGAAAGTGTGTATAAAAACTACTCCCACAGTTTCCTGCAGTAGAAAGAACACATCCATACGACACTGGAGTTGCAGCACATATCAAATATTGTTTATGCTCATAAACACTATTCTGAATGTGAATGGACTTTCTGATTGCTTCTCCAAGAAAATCTAATCCCAAACGCCAGAGGATCTAGGCCAGCATGGTCCAGAGCAATGCTGTGAGCCAACAATTTGGCTTCTAGACATTTCGACAAGAAGAAACAAAGACATATCCACAAAAAGACTTAAGCAGGGTTATTAGAAGCAAGCTAATTCATGATGGTTCCCAGATGTCCCCTCCCGACTCCTCAGCACCGGGTAGGAGGGAAGGAAGGTTGGTGGGGACAGGGGTCGGAGTTCTACCTGCTACTTCCTACTGGGTAGGGCTGTAGGATTCTTTTGGAGGCATCACCAATATCAGTCATCCAGAAGTCCAGAAGTCCAGGTGACCAGCAGATCAGCAAACAGCAAATGCAGCAGCAGGACAAACCAGCGGCAGGCAGTCCTCCTCCAAGCAGCCGTGCCTTCTTCCTCTGGGCTGCCATGTTTACACCCCTCAAAGTCCCCCAAATTCAACGAATTCCACCTGGCAAAGACGACACTCTGCATGGTGTGGCCAAACTAAAACCCCCAACTTAGGATTTTAACAAAAACATGTTTACATCTCAGAAACCAAAGCATCCGCACCAGGTAACCATCAGTCACTCCCACTGCAGACACCACCTTTCCTCAGGCTGTGCCAGGAACGCACTGCCTACTCCATGCATGCCGTCACACATGAATACAAGGCTCTTCCTTCTCTTAACAAAAAGCTTGGGCTGCTGTACAGCGGCCAAACCTGCAGACAGCCGAGAACTATAACAAGCTGGAGTCCAAGAGGAAGATCATGTCTCTAGGGGTATTTACCATAGATTGCATCACTCAAATACGCTCTGAAAGTATAAGGACTCGTGTGTGTGTGCACATTTGCATCTGTATGCATCTATATGAATAGGTATGTGTGTGTATATCTGTGTGTTGTATATATTTGCGTATATATGTGTGAATATGTGTCTTTGTATCTGCATGAACACGTGGATGTGTTTGAATATGTGAGTCAGCTTATCTGTGTCTGTGTGTCTGTATATTATGTATGTCTCTGTGTCTGTTTGCATGTATATATCTGTGAGTCTACATGAATGTGTGTGTGTGTGAGAGAGAGAGAGAGAGAGAGAGAGAGGGAGAATGAAGTGGAGCTGGAGAAGGAAAATACATTTTAGGAAGAGAATATACCTTGCATTTGTCACAAAAGAAACAGTAGCTTTATACAAGTTCCACACGGAGGCTTGCTCCCTTTTGTTTTTCACGTTTTCTTAAGATCATGTTTGATGCAATATGATACTGTCCCATGGCACAAGGGTGTGACAAAGACTGCCCGAGTTTGGCACCTTCTGCTCTTCTGTGGCTTTCCTCTCTCAATAAATCCTTGACAAAGTGTAGGCTGTTCTTGCTGGTCTAGGTGTACTTGGCTCAGCAGAATGATTAAACATCTCTGACTGTCAATAAACGAGGGGTTTCAGGGCAGCTTTCTGCCCTGACGGCTGCTTGGTGGCATGCTTGTGAGAAGCTGCTGAGTGAACAATCTGCAGGAGGAGCAGGGAGGCGGCAGCTGCCGTACCTCCACCTAACGCAGGCACCAGAGGTCTGAGTGCCAACCAAACACTGATGAAACAAAACATGCTGAAGTAGTGGGGCCTGGATTTGAACTAGGGATCTCAGGAGATTTGATGGCAGTAAAGAGTGAGTTCTGTAAGAACTCTCCTGTCCCTTAGTATCTGTTGGGATGGCCCCAGGATGTCTGAGGATACTGGAATCCATGGATGCTCCATACTCTGATATGGTGAAATAATTGCTTAAAATCCATGCACATCCACCTGTAGAAATTATGTACTGCTGTGCTGGGGTTCACGATCAGGGGCATGAACAGATAGTTTTGTTACTATATTGCTTAGAATAATGACAAGGAAAAAAATGTCTTTAAATGTTTCATACAGACACCATTCTTTTTTAGATAGTCTGAATCCTGAATCCTATGTTGGTTGACTATTTTAATGTGCAATCAAAGATGTAGAGGGCTGAGGAAACCAGTGGAAAAAGCTGTTAGCTCCTCCCAAACACATTTATCTCTGACTAATGAGTCTGTGTTATCAAGAAAGAGCACAGTTCAGATCGATTCCTGCAACAATGCCTACCTACTGGCTATTTCCAGAGAGAGAGCCTAGTGGGTAGCAGGCCAGGTCCAGTAACTTCGTGTGGATCTAGTCAGTGAAGTGAATCCCCTGAGCTGCCGTTAGGACAGAGGATGGCTTCTTCTGCAGCCCACAGGGGCATGCTCTGCATCCTTTGTTTGTTATGTTCAAACAGCACAGTGGACACTCAAAAGTCTAGCAGTGTCCAAGCTCTCAAGTCAGGAGATAGACCCTTCCATATAATAGGATTTAGAAATCAAACACAAATAACTCTTTCCTCAACATAATTTTATACAATGAGCAGATAACCAGGGAGTTTTTATTAGCTTGTGACTCAATGATGTGATGCCATTTAAAGGTGTGGCTGAAATTAGAAATATATAAAACCTGAAGACGCATTTTGGGGCCAGTGAAGAATGCAGATTAAATAGCATGAAAAACAAAGTAGCCATAGCTTGGGTAAGCTTTATGACTGATTGGAATTGTGTAGCCATACTGCCCTGACTACTCCTATTTGTCTCACTATGTGCTGGTTTCTATAACAAAATCCCCCAGACCAAATAGTTTTATTTTTTTCAAGTCAGGGTTTCTCTATGTAACAGCCCTGGGTGTCCTCGAACTCACTGTGATCTGCTTGCTCCTCCCTCCAGAATGCTGGGATTAAAGACATGAGACACCATGCCTGCCAACCAAATGGCTTATAAAGAAATTTATTCCTTATAGTTTCAGAGGCAGAAAAACCTAAGATGAAAACACTATTAGATTTCCAGTCTGTGGCTCACAGAGGCAGCCTTTCCGACTCTTTCTTCATGTGGCAAGAGGAACTAGCTAGCCCTCTGAACTTCTTTTGAGTGAGGGTACAATCTTCTTGATGAGGGCTTCTCCAGGGGTGGAAACTTCTCCTGGAGGCATCCAACTCTTGAACCATCACTTTAGGGGTCAGGATTTGACTATAAATCTGCAGGAGTCTCACCTTCAGCATAGGAAGGGTAACCCAGAAGTATTTTCTTTTCCACTCCCAGCTCCATCTTTACTCTCCAGGTATGGGGGTTGGGAGTATGGTGTCAGCTCTTCTTTTTCCTCTCCTTGTGGGCATGTGTAAGGACAGAGACGTTGCCAGGTGGCTCTGCTGTGCACAGGACGTCAGATTTTTAACGTGGGCTGGCGTGGGGTTGTCAGTAATAGTACCTGTTCTACCTCTAGGGTTCTTACGGGCTGATCCGCATCCTCTCCGAGTCCCTGGAGTCCTTGGGAGTACAGCTTACACTCCTTGACAAGCAGGTTGTAGTTGACTCCCCTGGTGAGTTGCTAAGAGGTGGAAGCTTAATCCTCTATGGTGTTTACACGTTTGGGAGGTCATTGGGTGGAGTCCCATGACTGAATGAATGCAACGGACATTACAGGAAGAGAGAGGACCCGGATCAGCGGCTCTCCGCCTTCTAATGCTGCAACCCTTAACGCCGCTCCTCATGTTGCTGTGACCCCAACCACAACTTTATTCTTGTTGCTACTTCACAACTGTGACTTGGTTACTGCAATGAATCGTAATGTAAATACCCGTGTTTTCTGATGGTCTTAGGCAACCCCTGTGAAAGAGTCCTTCAACTGCCCGAAGGGGTGGCGACCCACAACTCGAGAACCACCGACCTGGATGACTTCTCCCCCCGCCCCCCACACACTTTCTGCCTCTTGCCATGTGCCAGGCAGTGTCTTACATCTCTGCTTACAAGATATTTCCAGATGCAGACCCGCAACCTTGGGCTGTGGCCAAAACAAACTTTTAAAATAGCTTACCGAATCTGTTACCATGTTATCAGCAACAGAAAAATGGCCAACACACTGAACATGTGACTGCCTTCGGAAATGGGGGCTGAGGTGAGGAAGGTCAAACAAGGTGGTCAGGGTATCCAATCTGATGTCCTATGTAATGAGAACAGGACACAGACGGCACCCAGCCCACGGGACAGCCATGTAAAAAAAGCAACGAAAGGGTGGCTGTCCGAAAGCCCTGGGGGGGCCCTCAGGAGAAAGCAAACCCAGGGCACCTTCCTCTTGACTTCTAGCCTCCAAATCTGCGAGACCAGAGGTATCTTTGCCTGCGCCTGTGTCATTTTTGCCACGGCAGCCTTTGAAGATTAAGCTGGGGTTTACAGAATATGAGAAGTGTTTGGCACAGTTTTTTTATGGCAATGTTTGCTCTTGAAAAGCAGGCTGACTCTGACCCCATGCAGGTGTGTCCCAGGAAGTTAGCCTGGTAACCAGAGAAAGTAAAGGGGGATTCTGGGCTCAAATCAGCTTGAGCAATTCTGGATCAGATATAAGCCTGGTCTCCGCTGGAAGACTTCCCAGAGCTCTTAATATGTGCATACAGTTATCATTAGTAAGAACCGCCCAACCTGGGGCCATCCCTGTACCTCCCTGGCCCTTACCCTATGTCTGCAACCCATTGCAAACTACTGAAAATCTTTTCTAATGTTTAGGGAACAACTCACATGTATGTATGTATGTATGTATGTATGCATGTGAGTGTGGAGGTCAGAGGACAACCTGAGAGTCAGATCTCTCCTTCTACCATGTAGGTCTGGGGTATCCAAATGACCTCAAACCACCAGCACCTTTACCTGCTAAGCCACTCCTTGCACTTCTAAGCACATTTCCAGTTTGTTGACTTCCATCCATATCCCCTTTGAAAAGCTGGATTACACTAAAAATGTTTGACATTTGTATTTTCTAGCTATGTCTTGCAATAGTCCACTGCTTTCTACTGAGCTGCCATAAAGTGTGGACCCACAGCCTTTGCTTAATCTGAGGCAAAGCCCTTCTGACGGGTCTGTTCCCCCAGTGATATTATCCACTCAGTTACCCACAGTACAGACGTGGTAATCTCTTTTCCAAGCACATGTGTGATTATTTCGGATCCCTGCTTGAAGAAAATATTTCAGGAGCCGTCCCCCCCCCCCTCCACTGCCTCTAATAGAAGAGGTGATTTCTACCTTTTTTCCAAGTTTACCTTGGGCTGTCTTTCTACTGGGCTCCAGTTTCGGGCGTCTTCTTTTAGACTCATATTATTTTGCTCCTGCTAACCCCAGGGCTTTGGCATATGCTGCACTGTCTTACTGGTTGACGCTTACGAGTCTCCTTGGGGATGTATTACTGTACCTCCTTATTAGGTCAAACCCCCAATTCCCATTGCATTGAAAATGTACACGTTTTTTCATTATCATTCACTTAGCCCTTCAGAGACAACTTTCCAGACCTCCCAGACAAAAATCCTTCTAAGCTTGTAGACCATCTTTTGAGAGACAATCTAGTCGGATAATCCATTGCTTTGGGTTAGGGAAGACATTATCAGTAGCACAGTGTAAATATTTTCTTTTCTTTTTAACCAAGCAAGAATGTGGGCAGGATCAAACAGGAAAGGTTGGGAGTCTTTAGAGACAGTTATTTGCTATAGTTACCCTATGAAATGAATAACCCACCTCTCCAAGTAAATAGAAAAAGGATATGATGTAGGGTATAAGCTCTAGAAATATCCTTGGGCATTTGTATCTTTAAAAAAAGCACTTATGATCTTGAAAATCCTCAGCCCATAGAAGATTTGCAAGCCAACGAACAGCTGCACATCTTTAGCTGCCATGCTTAATGTTTCATCATGCTCTGGGATACCGGCTCCGCAGGCCTCACTTGTCGGCTTTGCTCGGGACGGTACACTTCTGACTGTACCATCAGCAAGGCCAAAGCTCTCCAGTGCCCAGATTTCAGGAAGAGCAGCCATGTGTGCTGGCAAACAACGACCCTAGATGCATTTGGGGCTCAACCTTATGTCAGGTGCTGTGTGGGATAAAAGCATCTATAGATGTTACTTTTAAAGATCTATAACCACAGATAAAAGGTTATGTCTCCGAATGAACGGATAAGCAGTAATAAAAATAAGTGATGAATCTGAACTGGGGGAGGCAGAATGAGTGGAGACAATTAGGGAGATGATATTTCTTCTTTGTTATACACGTGGGTTCTGCATAGATAACAATAGGTGTTCTCAATTAGTTTCCTTGACAAAAAGGCGACAGGAGACACTAACACAATACATAGGAAATTAGAAATCAGCATCTTTGTTTTGAATAAATAAAAGTGGAAAGGATCCTCATTCCTTCTCTACATTATTTTCACAATTATTTTAGTCCCTCATTGGGACAATCCAGAGCTAGGGAACACATTTGTTCCTTTAAAGGTCAGTCTTAGCCTGGCAGACCTGGGCCAAGTAACTAATCCATTTCTTTTCCCTTTAACAAAGAATAGCCTCCTTTCCCTGACTCGGCAGGACAGACAGAACCAAAGCGCTCTCTTGACAATGTGAGTCCCAGTGAGCCAGCTCCAAGCTAGGGAAATTGAACCTGTATAATATGAAGATCACAGGAAGAAAGTGCCATGCCAGGGTCAGGGTCAGGGTCAGGGTCAGGGCCAGGGTCAGGGTCAGGGTCAGGGTCAGGGTCAGGGTCAGGGTCAGGGTCAGGGTCAGGGAGGGTACTGATGGCACTGTAAAGAAAATGTGTGTGTGTGTGTGTGTGTGTGTGTGTGTGTGTGTGTGTGTGTGCTTTTAAAAGAGAAACTCGGTTGAGAATGGTGTGTAGGACTTTAATCCCAGCACTTGGGAGGGAGAGGCCAGCCTAGTCTACATAGCAAGTTTCAGGAAAACTTGGGTTGGGAGAAAGAAAGAAAGAAAGAAAGAAAGAAAGAAAGAAAGAAAGAAAGGAAGGAAGGAAGGAAGGAAGGAAGGAAGGAAGGAAGGAAGGAAGGAAGGAAGGAAGGAAGGAAGGAAGGAAGGAAAAGAAAGAAAGACACTTGATTTGGAGATCATCAAACCTGTGTTAAAAAAGTATCTGAAGAAAGTTGCCATCCTCAGGTGCCAAGGTTCATTTCAGGGATGCCTCTGGAAAGAAGCCGTTCATATGTGTAGTTGTGTGAGAACATAATTCCCTAAGCCCCAAGTTCCAAATGAGATTTTCTACCTTGGAATGAGCCAGGGAGGAACATGCTCTCAGATCCGAGGATTATTTATTCCTGTTAATTCATACTTCAAATTTATGCTTTTCTTTTTCCTGATGTGTTGCATATTAGTTTTGTGATCATAAGGAAAACCCCCAAAACCTAAAATTCAAAGTTGCTGTTCTAGTTTTTACACTTGGTGAAACTGCTTGTGCAGGCCAGGGAGATCCTTCAGCAAAGCTTCGGGGAGGTCACAGCCCAGGGAGTGGGGCCATGACCGCAGTGGAGCAAGTAAACTTATTAAAAGTCATTGGCCTGACTGGGAACAGCTAAGCTTAGAAGGTGACTTCTTCTTAGAAGAAATGCCTATTGCTTAGGTATTGTGTTTTAACTCCCACATTGCCATGCGTTTGTATATTCACTTTTGTAACCATTGTATATTCAGTTTCACAACCAACACCATAATCAGTTTTAGAATCCCATATTTCCTTTCCTTTTCCCTTCCCCTCCCTTCATGTTTCTTCTTTTCTCATTTTAAATATGGAGTTTAATGTAACCCAAAGTGTCTTTGAACTCCCTATATACCTGAGGATGATCTTGAACTTTTGATCCTCTGGCATCACAGGTGTGCATAACCTTGGCCAGTTTATGTGCTGTGGATTGAAGCCTGGACCACCAGGACCTCTTGCATGCTATGCAAGCACCTAGCCAACTGCAAACTTAGCCCTAGAATACTTTCACCACCTTACAAAGGATTTCCATATCGATCATCTTCATCTATCAGCTCCCTCTATTCTGTACTCTTAGGTAATCACCAATATAAAATTAGAATCACACAATACGGATTTTTTGTGTCTGGTGTCTTTTAGTTAGTAAGGTTTGTCCATGGGGTCACATATATCAGTGTTTTGTCCCTTTTTATGACTTACAGTCTACAGCACAGCTATGTCTACATTTTAGTTATCCAATTATCAGTCAGTGAACAGTGCTACTATGAACATTTGTGTACAAAATTTTGTGTGTGCAGACATAGGCTCCTATTTTTCTTAGGTATGCACCTGGACATAGAGTTGCTAGATTAATATAATAATTCCACATTTAAATGACTGTTCTCCAAAGTGGGTAAACCTGTGGCACTTCATGTCAAGCTGGAGGGCTCCTATTTTTCCCCCTTTGCACAAATACTCATTATTGCCATCATTTGTTTAAAGCTTCCTAATGGCTCTCATGAAGTAGTATTATGTCATTATTTTGAAAAATAGTTTTTTGATGACAGAAGCCAGAGTCACATGCTGATTCCCATTTTCTGGGCCAACAGCCGTCTCTGTGTCTGCACAGCACAAGTCTTTCTTTTTCAGCACCCCCACCCTTCCTTTTTGAGAGAAGCCCTCACTACATAACCCCCACCTCCTTGGCTGACTGTGCCAGGCTGGACTTCAACTCACAGAGATCAACTTGCATCTGCCTTCAGTGGGATGGGATTTAGGGCATGTGGACCATGCTCAGCTCTCAGCACATTAAAAAAAAATTATTTATTTTCTATGTCTGAGTGCTCTATCTGCATGCACACCTGCACACCAGAAGAGGGCATCAGATCCCAGTATAGATGGTTGTAAGCCACCATGTGGTTGCTGGGAATTGAACCCAGGACCTCTGGAAGAGCAGACAGTGCTCCTAACCACTGAGCTATTTCTCTAGGCCCTTTATTATTCCCATTTTATAGACTAAGAAATGGACATTCAAATGTCAGGAAGCTCTGGAGCTGAAATTTGAACCCATGAAGGCAATGAAAGCTGTTTCAGCGACATCTGCTTACATGCCCACAGAAGACAAACAAGGCAGTGAAAGAAGCCAATTTAGAAATATTTCCTGTGTGTGCTTATGTGTGTGGGTTTGCA
Source organism: Rhombomys opimus (assembly GCA_010120015.1). Lineage (NCBI taxonomy): Eukaryota > Metazoa > Chordata > Mammalia > Rodentia > Muridae > Rhombomys > Rhombomys opimus. The sequence continues at coordinate 1,800,100 of REGO01000357.1, forward strand.
TACACCCATGGAGACATGAAGACAACCCTGGGTACAATATCTCAGGAACTGCGCGGCTTGTTTCTGGAGCTAGGGGTTGGGAAGGGCTCTCACTGACCTCAGGTTTGCCAATCATGCTTGGCTTGCTGGCCAGCGATCCTCAGGGATCCACTACTCTCTCCCGCCCAGGCATTGAGTTTGTAAGTATGTGCCACCACGCCTGGCTTTTCATGTGGGTTCTGAGATTGAATTCAGGTCCCCCTGCTTACCCAGAAAGCACTCTGCTGGCTGAGCTATTCCCACCCCTCAATGTGTAAATTTAATGTATCAGACAGCACTGCCAAGGGTGTTGATGTGATGTGGCCCCTGTGAGATACCATCAGGCAACATGTTTTCTGTTGGGAGACGAAGGAACATGAGCAAGGTCTGTGGCTGGAGCAGCTGACAGGGAGGCCTGGGATGAAGCTCCACCTCTGCTTTGTTGGTTCCTGCAAATGGTTTCCATTCCCCTCCGGAAACGCAAACATTTACTGTCCTAGCTTTACGGTGACAAGCTGAATGGGAGTATGCTAAATTTCTTTGCCTTTTGGTCCTGGCACTTGCAAGAGCAAAGTGAGTTCCTCTTGAGCTCAGTCACTTTATTTGCTTTGGGGGTGATTTTCCATCTCATGTGAAACAGTGCTTTCTTTTTGGCTCTGTAGTTAAGGAAAAAGTATTTTGCAATAATAAAACCATTTTGAATTTTGGCAACAGTCACAGGCAATTCTGGAAATTGTGCTGTAGTTAAACCTTTAGTGAAAATCTCTACCCACTGGAAGCCCTTTCAAGAAGCCTAGTCACAGCAAAGTCTCCACACTTAGATCTTTTAGGTCCATTCCAGTTTGCAATTTGTATACATGACCCAATTAAATAGAAGAGTGCAAATAACTGCTCTTTTAAGTAACTAATTTATGGTGAATGGTATATTTTTACATGTAATTTTCTGAATACAAAAAAATTCTTCCCACATAAAGACGCTAAGACATAAGCAAGTTTTAAGGGGCACAGTTAATTCAGAAACAAGATGTGCACACCATAAAGTTCATAACGTTTATTTTGAGCAAAGGATTGTTGTTATCTCGATCTTTAGCTTGAACTTGGAAGTGCATATCGAAAGGCCCTTTCTCCGCTGTGTGCGGTGGGTGGAGACGTGGGTGGGTGGAGTTGGATAAGATAGTGGCTCCAGTTTTTACTACTTTCATTAATTTTGATCTGGGCTTGTACTTAGCAGGGAAAAAGAAAAGGGGACCATTGGGGAGGAAACGTTACAATGATTTCTCAACTTTTTCTTGAAAGATGCTCTTGTGGTCGTACTTCATCTGAGGAGGCACTTCTGTGTCTAATTTGGGTGAAACACAGCCTCCTTGGGTTAGCAGTTTGGGGACTGACAGAGGAGGTGGATATAAGTAGATAGATAGACGTAGCCAAGTCAGGCGAGTTAGAGCTGACTCGGGCAACGAGGAGAAGTATTGATCTTTTAAGTGATGGAGCTTGGAGTTTTGCTCGGGGTGGGGATGCAAAGTAAGGTCTTCTATATCAGGAAATAAAAAAAGTCGACTAAATGTTTATTTTCTGAGTCTCTAAATTTATCTTGCTCTTCAGAGGGGCATCAGTAGTGCCACTGCCAGAAGGCAATCACCAGTTAGAGGAAATTGGACCTAATATGACAGCAGCATCTCTGAGGTGAGGCCAGGACACAGAGTAGAACAAGGATGCTTCTGGCCCACACAGACCTTGACTTTGATCCACCATGGGTTTGGTCTCCCTGAACAACTGGCTTGACCTCCCATGAAGCTAAAGAACAAATACCTATTACCACCCAAGTATCTGGCACTTCTTAGCTTTCACGTGCTATTACTCTCTAGACAAAGACGACTTTAGCCCCTTCCTACATGGGAATTCCACTTCCTCTAAAACACATATCCATGTCATATCCTACCTCATAGGAGTTTCATTTTATCTGCTGAGTTTTTGAGTGCTGGCTGCTGTTAGGTAATAGGAACAAAGGAATGAGTCCAAGAGCTATAGAGTCCTGGCTCTTGCTTCTGGTCAAACAAAACAAAACAAAACAAAACAAAAACAAAAACCCAACCAACCAACCAACCAAACAAACAAACCAACAAACAAAACTTGATGAGGTCATCTATAGAAACAGAATCAGGAAGGAGAACACAGCAGACACAACGGCTTCAATTTCCAGTGGAGTGTATTTTGACAAGGTCTGAGATTTGTCAGTATATCTGCCTTGAAGGCAGCCAATGTGAATAATTTATGGCTGTGAGTACACATTCGGACACTGCCAGACGTGAGTTTGGATGATAGAAAATTGGAAAGAAGCATGGGTACAGGACTCATCCTATTTTGAGGTACTCCAATACTTGGAAGTAGGAAGTGTTAACAAAAGATTTAAATGTCTCTTACCTCCCTGAAAAACATTATTTGTAATTACTTAAGATTTTTGATTGTTAAGGGGCAGGGTCTCAGTCTATACTTCAGGCTGGCCCTCAAACTCAAAAAGGTTGAGATCTCAGAAAGGTTGAAATCCTCCTGTCTCAACCTTCTTAGCGCTGGATACATAGACTACTATGGACTATCATGCCTCTACCAATCCTTTGGAAGATCATTCAGCAATAGACTTCTTCTTCTTCTTCTTCTTCTTCTTCTTCTTCTTCTTCTTCTTCTTCTTCTTCTTCTTCTATTTACAAAGAAAGCATATGAGTGCTGCACTGCAACTGTACCATTTGGGTGACTGAGTCAGGCAGACTGGGTTCGAGGCCAGCTTGGGATGACTCCATTAACTCTGTATTCACCAAATATGCTTGGTTTTCCTTTTAATTATTTCAGATCTGAGACCAATATACAACCCCTTCCTCTGTACTTTCTCTACAAAAAATTCAAGCTCATGGATCTTCAGTTTTCTTAAACATTTCAACATAGTCCTGAGCAGTAAAATCATGTCAACATTTTCATCTCAAAAATTTAAAGTCTAAATCAGTCACTTGATGACATTTTAAATTACAATTCACAAGACCAAACTAAATTATTAATTAACACAATACCTTAAATATAACAAATATTTAAAATATTTAAAGACTTTCACACGAACTTGTCTAAAATGATACTTTGTGTTTTATTAGGTTCATCAAATTTATACTTAATGGTGAAGATTGTCTTGCAGGGAAATTTTTGCTTTTTTAAAAATGCTGGGCTTTCTTTCTTAAGTACATCTTCTCAGAGTAATCAGGGAGTTGGAATTCAGTTTTCTTCACATTTACTTGGTTGAACAGGGGCCCTAGTAATTTATAAAGGATCTGCTATTTGCATCTGTGTCCACAAAATTACCCAATTCTCATCTTCTTCAATCCTGCAAGCTTCTGAAAGCTACGAGGCCAACTGACCCAAAATAATGACCCAATCCATTCACTGTCAGCATCGCTCTAGACTCTTGTACAGTCCACAGGGTAACTTACGGCTGTGTCCAGAACACGTTTAGGTCTCTATGATGAAAACCTCAGGGTAATTTGATAATGGTGGTTGAGGAGCAGACCTCTCATGGAAGGGTCACGCATGTGAGCTAAAACAGCACACAGAACAGAAGTCAAGGAGAAGAGCAGTTCCCGGAAGGCATCACAGGACTCGGGATTGAGCTGCACAGACAGCATTTATATGTTTACTATAACTCCAGCAGACGACTACACAAGAATACTGGGGTAGCACAAACTGCTCTTGAAGGATTAAAAAATAAACCTACAAAGTTGGGTGTCGGAATTGAGGAGGAGTTGGGAGAGGGGAGTGAATATGATCAAAACACTATGAAACTCTCAAAAAAAAAAAAAGAAAGAAACTCTCAAAGAACTCATAAAACTTTCTCTCTCTCTCTCTCTCACGCGCGCGCGCGCACACACACACACACACACACACACACACACACACACACGCACACACGCACAATGAGAAGCAAGTAAAGAGGCAGCCAAAATATTCAAAGTTAGAGACTATGGTCATTCTGTATTTTATTTTCATTTTGAAACTGGCATAAGAGTGTTTCTTGAAAGTTGACCCCTGTTTAGTGAGTGTTTTGCTGTTATTTGCTGGAGTTTAAAGACCCAGGAGAGAGTTGGTGGGCTCTCGCAAGAGAATGGGGGATACAGTAAGAATCCACACAGAACAGGTGTACCTTTTCCACCTTATTCAAGGTCAGCCTCACCCTGGCAGAGTGGAGGAAGGTAGTGGGGCTAATAATAGAGGTGTGGACAATGTGGCCCAGTGTGGGGCAGAAGAGCGTGGCCACTGAGCCTAGAGGCCGCAGAGTGGCCAGCACTCCAGAGGGCAGATGTGGGTGAGGATGCTGATGCCTCCTGGAAAATCCCACCCGTCCCCACCCCACAAAAGGACAGTTCATAGTAATTACTAACCAGAGAAGAAACCCTGATTCTTAGTGAAAGAAACCAGGACAGAGGCCTGGTATCAGAACAGTCACTGGCATCCCTTTCTAGAAACTGGGCTCTTGGTCTCTTCTGCTTTTATATATATAGTCAGTTTTCTCCACCTCTTTCCAAGCTCAAGGTTTCCTCATTCCTCTGCTTTGAGCACATGCTTCTCTGAGAAGTCCTGCCCCCTTCCTTCCTGGCATACAGTGACCCCTAAGGGCTTTAATAACCTTTTTCATCTCTCCCTCCTTGTAGCACAATTTGCATTCCATTTTGAGGGTGACTCAAACTTCTCTGTCCCAGGAGACTGTATTAGCCCAGCGAGGACTACAAAGACTCCCTTTACTTTTGTATCTGGGTCAGCAGAGCACAAGGCCTAGTAGCTAGTGCTCAGGAAGCGGGAAGTCTGTATTCGAGTGCTGTTAACTCAAAATAACCCGCTGTCCAGCAGCCTGAGGCTGCGTTCACACTTTCAGTTCCTACAGGAACAACTTACAGTGAAGTAAGAAAACAAAGGAAACAAGGCTTAGGATATTTTTTTTTCTTTCTAATCAATACTTGAGTTTTATCCAATCAGAGAAAACCAACTAATCAAACCAGGCCCAAGACACCTGACGGTCACCACTCACTGTATTTCTGTACTCCTCATGGTGGAGCTGGGGAGTGGAGGCTGGGGAGTACTTGCTGGTCACTGGCTGCACATCCTAGGCTTGTTCTTTGCTCCCAACAGACTTTGTTGAAGGGCTGTCTTCCAAAGTTTCAGTTTTAGAGACGTCAAGGGCACATGTATAGGCAGAGTGTTCAAGAGCTTTATTTACAGGCTGAAATTCTGCATTTGAAGTCCGCTGTGGGGGTTGCAGGAGGGCTGCATACACTCTAACCCATGCTCAAATAATGGAAAATGCTTAACATACACTTGTTGAGTGAAGAAAAATTTCCCACAAGTTGGAATTTTAATTTCTTTAAGGAAAAGAAACACACTTTGTTTCTCCCACTCCAAACAATTTAGAGATATCATCTAAACCTTAAAAATGCATACTCAGACAAACAAGTTCAGATTTTGCAAGGAATGTTATTTAAGCAAAATATCAGGGATCACTCAAACTTAGATAACTGCTTTATAATGAAAGCAGTGATCACTTGACCGAGGTAGCTCCAGGACAATTTATAACTACAAAACCCAGGAATGACTCCTACAGTTTCACGCTATCAGAGGTTTCCAAGTGAATCTTCTCTGAGACCTGACCCTCAGGTATAAAATGCGCTGCCAAGTTCAGAGCAAAACCTTTATTTGCAAACTTTTAAAACAAACGTGCAGGACCAATGATAGCTCCCACCTCTCTAGAGAGAAAGCAATTTGTGAGCATGTGAAGATTAGAATCATCCAGTAGGCAAATATTTTTCCATGTGCCACCCAAGGCAAACAAATGAAAGCAGAAGCTTCAAGGACAATTATGAGATATCTTCAGATTTAAAGGTACAGCGCTCTCCTCTGCCCTTTCTACTTCTTGATCTACTTCTTGATCTGTCCCAGCTGTGACAAGCAGGAGTGCGGAGCTTTCCTTTACACTGGGAGGCAACTGACCCTCTGCCCCTCCTATTTCTTTACTCTGAAGCCGTTCTAAAACAACAGGAAAACGGGACAGGTGGCACTTGCGAGTTTGTTAATTGTGGAGATTAAGAAACACAAAGAAGTTCACATGGTCAGTGAACAGACATGTTCTTTTTCATGGAAATTTCAACTTTTGTTTGTTTACTGCTTTTGTGTGTGTGTGCACATGCAAAGGTCAGAGGTCAATGCTGGGCATTCTCCTCTATCACTTTCCGCCTTGTTATTTGAGGTAGGCTCTCTCCCTGACCCTGGAGCTTGGTATTTTGGCTGGATTCGGGCTAGTAAGCTCCTGGGGGCACCTATGTCTGCACACTCCAGTCCTGGGCTATAGTCATGTGTTACACATGTGTGCTGGGCATCAAAGTTCCCCTCATGCTGGTGAAGCATGCATTCTGCTCACCAAGTCACACCTTCAGCCCTGGGAGGCCCAGTTCCTAACGGAACAGCCCTGTCAGTAATGAAAACATCCCTGTGATGCTTGGCCGCAGGCAGTTCATCTCCTAGCATGGCACTGCATGGCAATGCCTTAGAAATGACTGCTATGTTTCATGTGTTTGGAAGAGAATATAATCTAAGTCAGGTCATGGGTCTACAAGGATGTGGAATGGCAAGTTACAGACAGATGCTGTCTTGAAGTTCCAGGGCAGACTGAGTCAAAAAATTGCATCCTGTTGCCCACCTGACAGGTTTTTCATTTTATGGGAAAATCCAGTAATTGTATCAAGATTCCTCAGTCTGACAGTACACGCTCTGTTTGGACACAGCTGGAAAGAACAATGAGAAACATCACTCTTTCCAAGCACTTTTACAGGTGCCCACGTATGGGACACACACGGGTATGCATTCTCCTGCTAACGCCTCTGGGCCCAGCAAGCATGCCATCCTGGAATTCTTTAGTGCTATCTAGAATTTTCTGACTGTAAGCAGCACCGAGTTACCGTCAAGCCACTCCTTCCTGCTCCACTTGTAATGAAAGGTTGTGCTCTCCTGTCATTCTCCCCTTGACCACACTCAACCTGGAGATGAGGTTATTCAAGGAACATTCAGTAACCTTACAGAGAACAGAGTTTCTGTATTTGTGAAAAGAACAATCAGCTTTTTAAAAGGCAAATCTATGACTGATTTTGGGGAGTATGTGTCAAAATACTAGTTTATTCAACTTGAAGACTCATCAATTACACTCCTTGCTTTTGAATCCCTCCAACTTTGTTATATGGGTTTATATATTATGTACCAGAAGCACTGCAGCCCATAGCTCACACAAGATCACAACACCAGAAGCAAAACTGGTTTGAAAGTGTTTAAACTAAAATTCATATATATGTATAAGCAGGGATGGATTTTCAGTCTAAAGACTGAAGCAGATGGCAACATTAAAAAATGGAAATGTTTAGGGTATGGAAAATGTTCACTTGAAATAAATTAATACACACTGGAAACAAGCTCAGCAAATTTGTTAAGTGGGAGCAGCGGGCACAAGAGTTTCCGAAAGACAGAGGCTCAGCGCCAGATACCAGGTGGGGTGGAATGGAAACAAAAGCGCTCTGGTTAGCTTCAGGGGAGGAGGAGCAAAGAACTGGCCCCTAGAGCAAGCACAGATGGCATGGCCCAGTCCTTATGCTCCCCCAGCTATTGGCTGCTCTCTAATGAGATGCCTGGGCTGATTTCTGGGAGGAGCTTGGGTCTGTGGATGGTGACCTGGTGCACCCACTTGCCTGAATCCCTCAGTATGAGGACTGATGCTCTGAAACACGTGGTGGACACAGCCGGGCCAGCTGAGCTGAGCTTCTGTAAGTCCTGAACACACCCTGAAGAGGGTCCTGAAAGTCAGAGGAGCCCGGCTCCTGCAGGTGTAGGAGATCCTGAGGTTATCAACAAATTAAAAGTGTCTTAAGCAGCAATGCAGTCTCCTTTAGGGGGTTTAGGGTATTACATATGCTGCCGAGGGAGGGGATCTACCTGTGGACGGACACACCTTTACTTTCAAGTCCGTTTTCCTTCCCCCAGGATGACTAATTAGAAGACTGTCCGTAACTAATTCTTATTGTGTGTAACACACACACACACACACACACACACACACACACACACACACCCAGAGCAGACAGGCAGACAGACATACACAGGAATGGGGGAGAGGGAGAGGGAGAATGAATGAATATAAATTATCTTGAGAACATATGGATGTGAGTACAAGCTGGGAGGAGTCTGTCTTTTTCCTGAACTGTGGTCTTGCCTCCTGGCTGGGCAGTCTTACTAAAGAGTGTCTGTTGATCTAACGAGCATTTATACCATGTTAAATATTATGCTGTCCCTGAGCTTGAGCTCATCATTTTCTGGAGGAGAAAACAGGTTAATTTACTTGACAGCCCTGTAAAAGCCTTGTTATTCCAGATACTGGGGATTCTGAGAGGGGCTGAGCTTGCCTCAAAAGAATTAGAGACTACGTCCTCGTTCCTGGGTTCTGCTATCGAGTCTGGACTTACATGTGGCTGGCCAAACCATTAACTCTAGTGAACGTCAGTTTCCGTGTCTGTGGGGGATACTGGACTAATGCTCTCTAAAGCCACGCTGGGACTGAAAATGCTAGAATGATCTGGGTTCAGAAGAGAGCATGGCCATTTTGAGCTAAAGAGACAGAAGTTTCTACAGCGGAAGTGGGAGCGCAGCCTCACCAGAATCGACTTTCTGATTGCCTGGTTACCAAAAGACAGGCAGGAGTTAGAGTCCAGGGTGCAGAAATGGCTTGTGTAGACTTTGAATGTTTATATGACCTTCGCTCCTCTCTATTCTGAATTTATTCTTCCTGATATTTTCTGTTAAGTGCTTGCATAATCATCATTTATTAAAATGAAGCTATTTGTCTCCAACATAAATTCTAAAATTCAAGACAATATCCTGTACCTCTTCTGTCACGTTATCACATGGGCATCTGTGTGCTTTTGGTCAGTGCAAGATTTTTCTTTAACGGGTACTTACCGGTGAGGTGGCTGTTTTTGAAAACGACAAAGCTCCCTGTGGATGCCGGTCGGAGTATCCAACCTTGACAGCCCCTCTTCCAGCCCAAAGCTACACCCTGTAAGCCCACTTTACACTGCAGGGGCCACTCACTCACCGGTTCTCTTCAACTAAAGTCAACACCATCTTTGTGTGTGTGCACGGAGGCCAGAGGTCAGCCCAAGGGTCCCTCCTCGGCGCCATCTACCTAGTTTTAGTGTTTCTCACTGGTCTGGAACGCACCACGTAGGCTGGAACGTGATCGTCGAGTGCCAGGGATCTGTCTGTCTCTACTTCCTCTTCCTCATCACAGGGATTACAAGAACACATCACCATATTCTACCTTTTTTTTTTTTTAAGTGGGTTATAGCCGTTTAACTCATGTCCTTGTGCTTGTAAGACACACACTTTTCCTACCGGGCCATCACCCCAATCTCATCAGTGTCTCACCACATCTCTTCTCTCCCTAAGCCCTGCCTTCTTGCTTCTTGCATTCCAGCCAGCTTCATATCTTGGTGCACCCCAGTCTCCAACCTCGACAGTTTCTCACTGAGCTACACTGTCTTATCACCCAGAGTGTGCTTTGAGATAAGCGGGCACAGGCATTCTGGGATTCTGGGGTGTGTCTGCAGCCTCTACTTTAGGATGGAGATTAAGTTACGTCCTCTAGAGACGGCCAGGAAGAACGCTATCAGAAGGCTGCCACCCAGGGGTGGCTCCTATGGCTTGTTCGCTGCTTTATCTCCAATCAACACAAAGGACTTTATGAATTAGAAACGGATGTGAACAGTTGTTTTGCTCTGGTGAAGTGAGTGTGACCTGCTTGGCAGCAGCGTGGAGCTGCTCTCACCCCTTCATTGTGGTGTCTTAGGAGCTGTGTCCTTCCTGGCTGCTTTCAGTGCTTATTTCTGAAAAATGCCTCAGTGAGAGTGAGTCTGCAGCTCAAAGGACTCTTGCTGCTTAAACTCTTAGAGGAGCCCTCATCAGGAAGGTGCCATTTGCCTCCAGTGAACCTTCCACACGACATGCTAGTGGAGAAGCCAACAAGGCTGGGGGACCTCATGAGTGCCCAGAACAGGCTGCAAGCCTGTGCTCGCTCGTTCCTGCTCATATTGCCGTGCTGAAATGCACAGCTGAACTGATCTAAGACCAAGTGCAGAGGCTGGAAGAAGGAGACCTTTCGTCTCATTCAGCCCCGAGGCCAGAGGTCTCAGCATCCACCAAGAACAGCCAAGAACGCTGAAAGCCTAGATCCAGTGGAGGTCACATCATAGCTACTGTCTTCTAGCTCCCAGTGTGCTGGTGATGTTTCCTGGGCACATCCTGCCTGGGGCCTCCTGAACACATTCTTTGCTCTCTCTCCCATCTCTGGAGCTCCTCGGCTAGGGAGATCTTGTTCATTCTTCCCTTTCTGCTCAACAGCCCTCCAGGGGCTCCAGCCTCTCCTCAGAGATCTCACTCTGCTCCTTTCTGTCCTGTGGCTTCCTCCCCAGGCTTGACACCCTAGCTTGTGGCACCCCATATTTTCCCGGTTACAGACTGATCCTGCCTCCTCTGGGACTGTTTTGGCCCTGTTAATCACCTTTATAGTCCCAACACATGGCATAGGGCTTTCTAATAATAATAAGAAGAAGAATACGTTTTATTCAGCAATACTAGCAAAATAACCAACAGTCAAACAAACAGAACCAAAAACCCAAACTACTATTTATAATGCAAGGTACACCAACTTGAAAACGCACCCTCCTCAGTCACATTACAACACAATGATACTCTTTACAAAAACCCAACCAAACTAGAACATGAGGACTATATAAAACAACGAAAGTGAGAGCATGTCACTCTATTAAGTGCTATAAATGTCAACTCATTGTAGAAGCCTGCCGTCGAAATAAGGATCAAGGGAAGGGCACTTCCCTGAGCTCTTGGGCCTCTCCCTGTTGCCATCTTCTTTAGCCTCAACACTTACCAACACGGCGGGAGACTCAGGTTGGCTTTCCCAAGAAATTTGTTGAGTTTCCTTCCTCACAGTAGAGCCTTGGCACCCATACAGATGCAAAGCTGGAGTCTGTACTAGAAGCATTTAAAAGCATTCCCCGGACAGGCATTTGAGAAGGACGTTTCATGACAAGGAAACACAAGGAAGTCCTCATGTTCCAGCTTGAAAGTGCCTGCTGTTTTGTGGTGTGGCTCTATAAGGAGGTGAAAGTGAGGTGAGCCGAGACACTTCAAGCTTGACAGACTTCCATTCTCCCCTTCCACCCCAAACCCCATAGAACTCCAGAATTATAAGGTCAAGAATGTAAGGTCGCCTGACACAGAGGGCCTCTGAAAGGCTCTGCCCTGCAGACTATCAATGCAGATGCTGAGACTTATGGGCAACCTTTGGGCAGAGTGCAGGGAATCTTAAGAAAGAAGTAAGAAACCGTAAGATCTGGAGAGGACAGGAACTGCACAAGGACAGCAACAGAACCAAAAAATCTGAGCACAGGGGTCTTTCCTGAGACTGATACTCCAACCAAGGACCATGCATGGAGATAACCTAAGACCCCTGCACAGATGTAGCCCATGGCAGTTCAGTATCCAAGTGTGTTCCATAGTAATAGGAACAGGGACTGTCTCTGACATGAACTGATTGGCCTCCTCTTTAATTACCTTCCCCTGAGGGAGCAGCAGCATTATTAGGTCATAAAAGAAGAAAATGCAGCCACTCCTGATGAGACCTAATTGACTAGGATCAGAAGGAAGGAAAAGAAGACCTCCCCTATCAGTGGACGTGGGGAGGGGCATGAGTGCAGAGGGTGGAGGAAGGGAGGGATTGGGACAGGAGGAGGGAGGGAACCACAGGGGGGATACAAAGTGAATAAAGTGTAATTAATAAATAATTAAAAAAAAGAATGTAAGGTCACAGAAGATCAGGGTCAGACACATCAAGCATAGCCTGTGCTGCAGACTTCGCTGGGAAGACACTCCTTGCCAGAGGTGTCTGTGTCCTGCTGCTATACAGGACTCAGGAGACTGGGCTCCAGCACACTCAGGAGAAATTCCTGAAGTCCCACATCAAATGGCAGGACAAACCTTCAGTCCAGTCTCTTCTGGGAGAACTAGGCCTGGTTCAGGGAGCCACATCTGCTCTTCTGAGACTCAAGCAAGAACCAAGGTGGAACAAACTCTTAGTGACAGAAGAAAATACCTCCCTGCCCCGAAGTTTCGTTCACAGGGCTCCCATAGGTGAGGGGATGCTGAGCACCTGCACACAGGTGTGAGGGAGTTAAAGGACGAGATATCCACTGTGCACACTACAGATGTGACCGGATGGCTCCGGATCGATGCAAGGTGTGTGTCCTGCTTAGACATATCTGACTTCAGTGGTCTGAAAAGTGCTCAAGTGGTAAATTCACTGGGTTTTGGTCACTTGTGGTCTATCTGGCTCACTCTGAGGGGGTTGAAGAACAGTGCCTAGCATTGCCAAGGGTTTCAGTTTTGCTAATTTCACCCTCCAAACTGGCTCGCTCGCTCTTTCTTTCTTTCTTTCTTTCTTTCTTTCTTTCTTTCTTTCTTTCTTTCTTTCTTTCTCTCTTTCATTCTCTTTCTCTTTTGTTCTCTTTTTCTTTCTCTCTTTTCTCTCTCTTTCTCTCTGTCTTTCTTTCTATTACATAAAATTAACCCTCCTTTGCCCGAGTTACCTCCTGGATTGGAGGCACGGCATTAAACAGCCCCCGGCTCCGGCTCACTCCCTCCACTGAGCTGTGACCTGATGACTTCCTGCTTCCAGGTGCAGCACCCGGCAGCCACTGTGCAGGCCTTTGCTTTGGCATCAGGAAACACTGGCCTCTCCTCTGTTGACAGCAAGCATCTCACAGGGCAAAACCTGGCCTGGCCCTGGGCTGTGACAGATCCCCGAAGCTTTTAGTAGATCCACACTTAAAACACTTGGCTCCCTTCACCAAAACCAAGTCCTAGTGCCGACCATAAAACTTGCCCCGTCAAGTTTAAAGAAGAACAGAGATAGACTATTCTGTGAACCGAATCTTGACTGTCTGGTCAATTATTTCTGTTTTATGATTCTCTTTAGAAGTGACTAGAGCATTAAATGCAGTTTGTGACATGCCAGGTGCCTAGAAACCAGGATTCAAATTTAGGTCAGCCTAGCTTTCAGGGAGTTCTTTCAGGCAGCCCACCTTGCCCATCGTGGTAGAAAAGCCACCAGGAAGCCATCTCAGGTGGGGCTGCTCTGAAGTTCCTGTCCACACAACAGTCTTGGGTTAGAGACCTGGGTTCTAGTCTCAGGCTTGTGCATATGCTTGAAGCTTCCCCTTCCCCATTTTTGGCTTTTTTTTTTTTTTTTTTTTTTTTTTTTTTTTCTTTAGAAGGGTTGAAGCCTCTGAAGATCCCTTCTAGTCGTGATTCTATCACCTGTGGACATTCACGAAGCGTCAGTGTAGTTACTTAGGAAAAACTTAAAGGTCAGGCATAATCCTAGAATTCAGGAGACAGAGGCAGCTGGCCCTTTGTGAGTTCTAGCCTACCCTGATCTACATAATGAATTTCAGGCCATCCAGAGATACACAGTGAGACCTTCTCTCAAGTAGAGAGAGAGAGAGGAAAAAGCAAGAAACAAGACTTAAAAACACAGATGAGGTGAAGAAACTTGAGATAATAATAGAAGCTATTCTTCTCAACTCTGTACTTCTGGTTCTCCATCCTTCTCTAAGCTGCTTTGATAATGCAAGCATCCGGTTTCTCTTTAGTCCGACTCTTAGCTCCATGCAATATGTGTATTTGTACACGTATCTATAAAGTAAAGCATATGCTCTTTAACAATGCAGTCATGTCTGACTTTTTTAAACACATAAACATTCTTAAAGCTTTTCAGCATAATGCTATGAGCTGGGAGACAGTGCAGTGCCTTTCCCTGTGGCAGAGAGCAAAGGCAGTGTTGAAGGTTTAAGACAGGTGTAGGAGCCAAGGCTGAGTCCACCATTCAAATAGCTGTGTCCTTTGCTTGACCCTGACCAGCAAGCCTGGATCTCAGCTTCCTTATGTGTAAAGTAGAAATTCTGCCTTAGCTACAAGCACCAGGAGTCAGGTGAGTCATGTAAAGTGTGGGGCTGCGAAGGAAGGCTTGGAAAATGTCCACAGTTGTCCATATCTTCTTGAACCCATGCAGTTTTTTAAATGTGACTCTGTAGCTCCTCCCACTGAGAAGTGAGGTCTATTTCACCACCCCGAATCAGAACTGGTGCCCTGACTTCATGGAAAAGAATGAGTTGGATCAGCTGAGCCACGGCCACTCACTTCCACTGTCCGCCCCCCCCCCATGCCATACGGAGACAACAGGTACCCAGGCTGTGAGTCACTGAACTCAGGCTCAGCTGCCCCCAGGTGACTCAGTCACCAGCTCAGACTCAGAGGCAATACCACCTTGGTGAGCACAGATACATGAAAGAGCTCGGCCCAGACTCACCCGGCTGAACTCGGCCCAAACTGCTGACCTGCAGGGCCATAAACTCAACGAACAGCGGTTGTTTTAGGCCGTTATGTTCATTACTAACATGTGTTACTAATCCGAGGGTCATTTGTTACACAGCAACGGATAGCCAACCCTGCGCAGACGAGCAGCTTTTCAATAAACAGAGGCTAGTTATGTTTTAGGGGAAAGGTTAATTGAAAATGAAGTTTCTATATGCTAAAATTCATGCTAGTTCGTCAGTAGCAGTAAGAACCAAAACTCAGAATCTGGACCTAATGGGCAGCTCTATGAATTCTTATAGTATCGTTTGACAAAGTCTTCGATCTAGCTTATTTACTCTTCATTTATAAATCATTTAGAAGAAGTGACTCTTTAAGTTTTTATTCAAAATAAGCATCTTCAAAAGCACTTATTTACCAAAAGCCAGTTCAGAACTCAATTAGATAACAATAGTTTTTTGTTTTGTTTTGTTAGTTTAATCAGAGACAAACTTGCCTGTATTTCTTTGCTGGCTCACAGTGGGTTGTGAGTAAATCATTTCACTGTTATCATACTAGCCACACACTGAACCAGTAGGGTGGAATCTCCACGTGGACTCTGAACTCAAATAGCTAAGCTTGTCAGGCTCAGAGAGGAACCACTGCCGAATAATGACAATGATTTACAGGTGAAAGCCAACTTCGCTCATTCCTTTCCAGGTTGCAGTCCGTGTTTTGGAGATGCGAGGTTAAACAAGAAGGATACTGTTTTGTAGCGCTAGCGCAACGGTTCTCAACCCTTTGGGGTTGCATATCAGGTATTTACTGATGATCCACCGTAACAGTAGAAAAATAACAGTTATGAAGTAGCAACAAAATGGCTTTTTGGTTTGGAGTCGCTGAGACATGAGGAACCGTATTAAAGGGTCGCAGCATCAGGAAGTTTGAGAACCACTGATCTAGCCAAATCTTTGCATTTACTTCATATGAACGGCCAATTTAGGTATTTGTTATTGGATGGGGTGGGGGTGGGGTGGAAAAACAAGACAAAAAGAAAAGTTGAAAATTTTTTTCTGTCACAATCTTCTCTGGGGCTAATGAACAGTGAGTGAATTTCAGAAGTTGAAAGATGTTGCACCAACACACACCGCATGCAGCTTGGAGTCAGCCACTGAGAGAACGCCCCTCCCGGCGGGCACGGATCCTCCTAGACCGATAAAACTCCTCCAAGCACCACACAGCAGGTGCGGCTCAGCCCAGCTCAGGATTGCACAATCCAGAGGCAGGAGATTTATTCCAACAGGAATTTATCAGAGAGTGTGTATACGAGGTAACAGTTTATCTGAAATTTCCCCAACACTTCAAAGTCCGCATAAAGCAAACGCCGCTGAATATGCGACCACTCAGTCTCATGAAAAGCCTTTGGTCTGTGATGGGGACAAACTCTAAGGTGCAGCGTGACTGTTTGCCAACCAGGAAAAAAAAAAGCTATTTTGGAAACAGCCTGAAAACTAACATGGAGGCCAGGGGCACCAGACCTTCCCACAGTTCAGACCGGAAGTCTGACAGATCGTGAGTTGCCCCACTTCTCCACCTCCTCTGCGAACCCGTGCAGCCGCCGCCTTCCACCATGGTCGCAGATGCCCTCATTCCATCCTTTTCGCCGCAGCCACAGTAAACTTTCCACAGCAGATGTGTGCCTTGCTTCAGACCTTTCACAGGTTTCTCTCAAGACTAGATTCGTGGGGCGGCAGCTGTCTGTGTCCCTGGCACCTCGCCAACTGCCTGGAGGCAGTGGGTTCACACATACGTGGTCTCTGAGGCCAGGTCAGAGTTCATTTGCTTTTAGAGAGCTGCCTGCTCACGGAAAAATGTCAGACAGCACATTTCTCTGATCGTAGTTGACACTCACTGCAGCTCAGTCGGGTCTAGGGTTTCTGACAGCACTGAATTGTAGGTTAAGCTATTTAATTATCTGCTTCAGAAACATATCCACAGTTCTAAGCATATTTTAAGACGAGATCATTTTTATGGCCTATGATCCTTTTGAAGATCCCAGTCTCTGCAGGACCATGATATTTATAGGGAGAAACATGATTTGATTTTCATTTGGTTCTCTTCGGTAGATGTCAGGAAAAACCATTAAGAAAAGTTTCAGCCAGGGGCCAGTGTGGCTCTGGGGTTAAAAAGACCATGACAGGGGAGCCCATTGGACCTGCAGATAGTGAGTTCTGCATGCCTGTCCACCCCTACAAAAGCCCAGTCAGCTCTCTCCAGCTTTCTTCTCTCAATTATCTAGTGAGTCTATCTGCAACCAGCCCATCACTCTACTGACCAAATTTAGAAATGAAATAGGCTCTTTAGGCAAGAACCCCGGTTACTGGGAATTTGTATACCTGGGTACATGTGAGACACTGTTTAGGAAAAGGAAACTAGCTCTGAAGAGGTTAGCAATCAGTTATTTAAAAAAACAAAACAAAACAAAAACCAGTCATTTCTAAGAAGCACAGGTACCAGGGTCCTGGGGCACCTCGGCCAGACAGTTCTGAGAGGAAAGCAGTCAGCACGTGCTTTGCCCTTGGACCAGCTCCTGCCCGCAGCATTGAGAAGGCAGTTTTCAGGCTCTGAGAAGTGCTGGCTCTGAAGTTAGGGAATCCTTCCATTTTTAGAAAATGGAACGTGCTTGAGCGATAAGTGCTTGTTTGCTTGGTTGGTTGGTTTTAAATTCCAGGTATGTAAAATTTCTTTGGAATATAATGAACATGGGAATCCAAATTTTCACAGGCAATGAGTCCCTGGGGGGCATGAAATAAAGATTCATTTGTACAATAAGTGGAGGAGCAGGATCAGAAGTTGGGCAGAGTGGGCGAGTGGAGAGGGGAACCACAAGTCACCGTCCTGTCACTGTCACCTCATTTCTCCTCAGTGAGCCTTGCAGCTGGTTGTTCATTGAGTCTTCCTAATGTACAGGGACACACAGAACCCAGAACTCTCCTCAATGATGGAGGCTCCATATTGTTGTTATGGGGATCTGCCTGCCCTGGGACAGGGATTTTTACCGAAGGGGCTAGCAAGGTGTTTCAGAAACTGGTGTTTACATGGAGAGAGATACTGTATTCTCCTTAAAATAGCAGTAACTAGAAAATTACATGGGAGATAGTATTATTTCCTTCTTAAATTAGTATTAACTAGGAAGTTATACAGGGGATACAACTGTATCCTTAAATTAATACTAACTGGAAAATTATATCGGAGGAAAAACTCCAGCAAATATACAACCTACCACCTGTAAAAACAACTACTCTCTTTTCTTTTTATTTGTCGTTACAAGGTTTTCTTTGCTCCAGCGATTATTCTTGACCATAGCTGAGCAGCAACCACCCAAGGCATCCATCCACAAGCCGCCACCACCAAGCATTCTCTCCTCAACAGAGACGGAGACAACAAACACCTTTTCTTTAATTTGAAACGTTTCCTGGAACACCCACTTCCTCTACATTCATCGCGCAAAAGTCCTTATACCACGATGGAAACGAAAACGTTCGGAGTCACTGGAGACGGGGTCATTTGGTTTTGCGTTTGGGCTTAATTACGTTCCGGGAGGGGTGAAGGCCTCGCTGATACCTGCCTGGTCTTACTGAATTCCTCACTGGTGATTTTTGTAAACATCCCACCTCACCGGGGCTGTCCAGGCCGCGGAGACCCAGGTGACTGACCCCGGAGACACTTGTCCATTAAAAGTTACAGCGCGCGACACTTGGCCCCTCCCTGTGGCGCCCAGTCTCCAGTCCCCGGCCCCGCGGGCACCGCCGCGTCACCGTCCACGCACCCTCACCCTCGCGGGGACCCAATCCCAGAAGCCAGGGGCAGCGCAGAGCAGGGCGGGGCGGCCGACCCCCTTCCCGTTCCCTTCGGTGAAAGCCCCCAGAAGCCTAAACACGGTGGAGCCCGGAGCCCGGCGGCTGGGCAGACTCTCTGGCGGTCTGTGCCGTTGCCAGGCGCCGCTCAGAGCTCTCGGCCTGGGAGTTTGGAAACAGCCCCTTTGGCACACGCGCGCGGGCGCCTCGGGTCCGCACTGGCTCCCGCCGTCCGCGCGGCCGTGTCTTCCCGCGCTAGGATGGACGCCGTGACCCTCCCCGAAGGCGCCCCGCGGGCCCCCGCTCGCTCCCTCCCCGCGCCCCGGGGGGACGGCGCGGCCAGGCGGGCACCCGCGCGCGGGCCGCCGCTTACCTGCGTCGGGGCGGCGGCTCCGGGGAAGCGGCGCCCATGGCTCCGCCGGCCTCGGCGTCCGCGCGGGGACACGCGAGCGGGGCCGCCCGAGCCCGCGCCGCGCCGCAGCGGGCCGCGGTCATTGGGCCGGCGCGTCACGTGGGCGGGCGGAGGGCGAGCCGCCGGCCGCGGGAACCGAACCCGCGCCCCGGCCCGCGGCGCTGCGGGACGGGGCGCCCCGATCCGCCCGGGCGCGCGGCCTCCTCGCCCGCCCGCGGCTGGACGCTCGGCGCGGACCCCGCTGCGCCGGTCCCTCCCCGGCTACGCGCTCGCCCGCGCCCTGAAGTCCGCCGGGACGACGGGAAGGACCCCGGCTGCGGACCCTTCCCTCGGGGCTGCCGAGGGCGGGACGCTCCGTCCGACACCTTCAGCCGCGAAGGGCGGCAGCCGGCGGCGTAGTCCTGAACTGCGGCTCAAAGTTTGGGTCCTCTGTCCAGCGGGAGGCTGTGGCGCGTGCCAGGAAAATGTGTGAGGCAACTGCGCCATCTAGCTCGCGCGCCATCCTCTCCAGCCCCGGAGCTGGCCCGGAGATGCCGCAGAAGGAACTGGACCTCCCAAAGAGCCAAGGTCCTCGGGCTCTCACGAGTGTCCGCGGTCCACAGGCCCTGGCCACGCTCCAGGGGAGAACTCGCAGTGGTTTCTGTCCCTTTCTCGTGCTAGCATCGCCGTGCACTTTCAGATGATAGATTTATGCGGGAAATCATACATTGTTGAATGTCATTTATTGATTTGAAGAAACAAAATTCTTGTCTCAATAAATGATTCCCAGGTTCAACTTCCAGCCTTGTCAGAAATTTCCCTGGGATACTGCTCCGTTTATATATGAGTTAGGTTATTCTGGTCACATGATGAGGCCTGCTCCTTTTGAGTAGCGTAACTATAGCCTAACAGATTTTTAACACACAAAAGACTTCGTAATTTGTCTTGGGTTTTAAGATTTCATTGAGAAACTCTGAGGTTCATTTCAGCCATAAGGAGAAGAGGGTAGTTTTCTTTTACATCTTGGATTTTTGAAGTTTTTTTTTTTTTTTTTTTTTTTTAAGTAGTTGTTTTGTTGAGATGTACACACAAGGTTTCATCTGGTTGTTGGTTAAAGCACCACTGAAGCCTTCTAATGCTGCTATGTTTAAAGATATCTTTTTTGGGGGGGGGTGTATATAGGAATTCTCAAATAGGTGTGTGTGTGTGTGTGTGTGTGTGTGTGTGTGTGTGTGTGTCTAAAGGTAGTTGGGAAGGTTCTCTTAGGCCTTGCTACTCGCCTGCGAATTTCTCTAGTCCTTGGCCATTTCCTGCTCCGGCCACCAGAGGAAGTGGCACATCCTGGCACTGTACAAAGAGCACTCATTTTCTCCCTATTTTCTTGCTGGGTCTGAAATTCTAGAAGGAAAGAGCTCTTTTATTTACCTCTGTGCTCTTGGTGAAATAAATCTGTGATTAGCTGAATTCATCAGCTATTTCTGTATACTGGAGAAAAGGAAAAAGCCAACCTGGCCATCTCTAGTAACTTACAGTGAGCCTTAGTAAACCAGCCGAATCTATCACCTGCAAATTAGTAAACACCTTAGAAGTTCCTGTCGCTACGTGACTGCTGGGTCCTGAGTTCTCCACTTTGCTGTGCTCTGGGAAAGTTAACAAAGTCGCTGGTGAGATCCTGGAACCGTGTCCACAGTCTACGTCTAAGCTTTCTCGCTTACAATGTCGAGTAGGGACAGTCCCAAACTCCTGAGGCTGCTGTGCAGATGCCATGGCTTTGTGCGTGGAAAGCTCCTGGAATCGTTCTAGTGCACCTTTGGCACTTGGTGAATTTGAATGGTTACTAGTAAGGAGGTCTTCCATCTCTGGCCAACCTTGGTGGTGAAAAATCAGCAGCACTCAACTTCAAGTAGCTCATCTTTTATTCATACAAACGATACATACACAAGACTGTATATTGTTTGAACACTGAAATAATTTTCTAGTGTAACAACTCTGTAACAAAATTTAACTAAATGTAACATTTATGAAAATATAAATCTCTGATTGGGTAATTCACCCCAACAATACAAAGTTTACATAAAAACGTTCAATATGGGCTGTCAGTTGCAAACATGTTAGGAAAGCCATTCAAGTCACTTGTTATGCTCTGTTGGCTTTTACACAGGACACTCACACACTACGTTTAATCCATCTAGGCCTTTAATTCTTAGAAAGGTATGGCATGGAGGTTCAACTGAGAATGACAGGAAGAAGAATGTGTTGGCTGAAGAGCTAAAAGTACAGACTCCAGGTCTTGGGACTATGGATCTTAGCCCTCCCTGGGCTTCCACCTACTGCCTGGTTAAACTAGGTAAACTAGCTAAACTGGGAGGAACACGCTGAAGAGTGCTTCACCATGGGGGAGGGGTTGATATCCGAGTGACTCTCTCAGATGCTTACATGTTAAATGCTTTCACCAGTAGAACACAACTGACTTGGATTCTCCATGGGTTTAGATCCTTTTCTTGTTTCTCATTGTGTCATCAGCTAAGATGTCGCTGTGTAATGTTTTTTTGTCACGTTACTCCCTGGCATCCCCACCAGGTTTACAGGCTTCAGCAGAACCCATTGGCTCCTTTATTTTACAGTTCACAAACACAACTGCACTGCGAGACTAAATGACAGGCTATAGGTTCGTCATGAGTTTGAAGCAGAGCCAGGGTGAAAATAAGCCAGTTCCTTGTTCACTGTTCTAAGTAAGTTCCCCTTTCAAAGACAACCGAACCAACAACCACTACTGACCCCCTTGGAAGGTCTTTTAGGGCATGTCACATGGAGGACTCTGAAGGAGGAAAATCACTTTCACCTTCTGAGATTTTTTTTTCCTTCAAATCAATGAAGTCATTACAAAAATACCATTTCATAGTTTCTGCGTTGAAATGGTTAAGACTGAGAAAGTCCTCAGGTTGGAAGAGGAACAGATAAGGAAGCATACACACAGTGTGTGGAGGCTAGAAGCGGTTACAAACAGGGATGAGAAGAACCTTTGGACACCCTTAAGATCCACGGAATCTTTTAGCACAGAGACAGGCATATTCAGTTTGTCCCAGAGTATTTGGTCGTTTATCTGCATTTTACACAGGAGAGAGGAGGAATGAGAGTAAGGCAATGTCATCAGTATTTCAGAGATGGTGTGTTTAAAAAGCTTGGTTTCTATTGAGCTATGGCAGGGGCCTGGGAAATCTTAGGCTTCCCAACAACTGACTGAAGAGTACAGACTCTTATTAGTATGAGGAAAGAGACAGACAGGCATGTTGATCAAACGTGTAATGCCCTTTCTGTAATTCTTTACACTCAGCACAAATGTGCGTCTCAAGAAACGGTGTGAAAAGACTGTGGTTTTCTGTTAGGTGGGTTCTTTTGCAATCCAAGAAAGAAACAGTTTAAAATCATATATTCCATTACACAGAAACCCTTACAGCAGTCGCTGTGAGTGTATTTTAATGAGGACGGACTGACTTTCCGTGTTCAGTAGCCCTATAAGAGTGGCAGGTAGTTCTCGTCCCCGTCTGTTCACCATCCCACACAGTTAAGCGCTGTCTTGGAAAACTGGAACACATCTGGACATCTTTCTTACACAATTTTGCACCGTTAAACCGTTTGTGTTTACACAGTTGTCAGGATCAAGAAGAGATATTAAGGCTGCATTTTGTTGTCACAACCCCTTTCAGAGTCAAACAGTTCTTGGCCATCATGATTCCAACCAGCTTCCACAAAACTAATTCTAATCCAACTAGAATCTAGTCCAACTGGTCTACCTACAACTATGCCTCTCTCATCTGACTCAATGCAGTGAATTGTGCTGATTCTTATCATACAGCAAATTTAAACAAATTTATCCTCTCTCTCTCTTCTTGGTGAAATAACCATTTCACTATCGCTTCTGGAAGTTCTCTATTTTTCTAATACATTTGGACAAAAAGATGGCACCCAAGTTGAGTCTCATAGTCTGTCCTTTCGTGAGGATATTAGTAAACGGAGCGTTTTAGCATCTTTCCTGCTTTTAAGAAGCGAGCAGCTTTTCGTTTGTGATGCAGAAGACACGCCTGGCTTTTTTCTGTTGCTGTACTTGGATTCCGTACTTCAGTTAAGCAGGATGAACTTTGTCAGTTATCTGGCGTGTAGCTGTGGCTCCGGGATTCTAGGGCAGCACACACCCGGTCGTAACAAGAGTTGTGTTTCTTGGAGGGTGTTGCCTCATTGGACTCAGAGGAGTCACTCACGGTGATGGGGCTGTCTCTTGCAAAGACCTCGGTGGACTCTCGCCATAAGCAGTCCACGGACACTTTAAAGGAATAACTGTTGGACTTGGGCCTGGACGTCTGTGTTGCACTGTTGAAGATCTGTCTGCTATTGGACGTGGCGATCTTGATTTTCAGTGCGGCGTCTACGCGGTCCACAACTGTGTATATTCCTATACTCCCATCGTCAAAGCCGACTATGATGTTCAGGTGTCTCTGAGAAAGCGCAAGAAAAGTTGGCGTTTTGTAAAGGGAACAGGCACCGATGTTTTTGCCATCAGCCAGTCTCATTACAATTAAGCTTGATGTTGCATCGTTTTCCTCCTCTTCCTCCCCATTCCGGAAACAAATATATACCAGGTAGCGACCATCTCGAGAGAGCCTCTGCCTCCAGATGACTCCGGAGGCATGAACCACCCGTAGTTTTCCACTGTGTAAATCCAGCACATTGATATTTTCATCTCCCCGGGATATAATGCCTAGCTTCCCATTGGGAGAAATTTCAAAATCCTCCAGGTTTTTCAGAAAGTTGCTTGGAAGCTGCACACGTCGACAGATCACCTCATCGGTCAGACTCCAGATGTTCACGGTCTCAGCTGATGTGATGAACACGATGATATCAGGGCAGTCAGGGATCAGCTTAAAATTCATGATGGTGATGCCGTCCTCGCAGCAATATTTCTTCGTGATGCTTCCAGTCCAGAGGCTGACTGCCAGCACTTTGCTTTTCGTCATTCCCACCACAAAGGTGTTGGCGGAGGTAATAAAGGCATTTTGCAACGTGGTCAGGATGTTGCAGACCCTGTGGCCTGTGGCCAGTCTCCAAACCCTGGAGGCGTTTTCCTCGCAGAGGGAGACCACAAACTGGTCATTATGCGTGATGAGCAGCTGAGAGATTCTCTGCCCATTAATCCGGAAGAGGTTTTCCCCACTGCTGGTGTGCCAGACGTACTGGCTGCATTTGTCGTCTGACGTCACCATTATGTCTCCAGAGGATGTTAGTACACAGTGTTCGACCGCTCCTTCGTGCTTAAATACCGCCTCAATGAACCCGCTGCTGAAGTTCCATTTGTGAACACAGTCGGAGCCATCCAGAGAGTAAATGATTTCCCCTCTGGCGGGCAACACCAGGCTCTGGATGGGCTTGCCAGTTTTGTCGATGTTGGACATAGCCGTGATTATGTCTATATCCCAGATGGAAAGGACACCACTGGTGGATAAAGACAGTAGCATATTGTGGTGACTAGATTTCACCAGCTTAACTATGGTACCTGAGATTTCCGGCAAGCTCGCCATGCACTGTCCTGTGTCCCTTCTCCAGAAGAACACTGCGGGGGTCTTCTCCATTGTTGCGATGATGCAGTCTCCATTTTTGGATAGCACGGCAGATATAAAGCGTTCATTGTGCCTGGCTCGGAACTTCTCTGCCACCTTCCACATGCCAGTGTCTAAGAGCTCAATGCTGAGAGCTTTGCAGATCAGAATTGCACTTTGGTCCTCTGACAGTTCAAAGCTCACCACCTCGCTGTCTTCCTTTCGGCAGTCAAAGTCTTCAGTCAGCTGGGGGTTAGAAATGTCCTCTGTATTCCAAACAGAGAGGCTTCCCTCACTGTCTACCATGACCATTTCTTGAGCCGTGTCCAAGATGAGAAGAAACTTTACAAAACCACCTGAAAATTCTGATGTCACTGTACATAACTTTTCTCCACTCCCTAAGTGGAAAATGGTGGTATTGTTCAGGTACTGGCCACAGAAAGCATATAACCCATCCAGAGAGCACTGGACACAGGTCACTTCATACCAGCAGTGGAACTGGTAAAGGGGCCACCCATAAAGCAGATCAATGACAGTGACGTCTTTGCTGGCCTCCAGCCATGCAAGGGCGTGGTTGACAGAGAGTGTAAATCCATTGATGTAGGTGGAGCCACTTCCATGCTTGGTCCCTTTGATTTCCACCTCTGACAGGAGGCAGGAATTGATATTGTCATAGATCAGCAAGGTGTTGTTTGTTGTGGCAACCACGAGGTACTTCTCGTCACTGCTGAGCTTCATGCCCAGGATAACAGACTGGGCTGTAGTGATTTGCCGGAGCAGCTGGCGAGTTTCTACATCCCATGTGCTGATGGAACCATTTTCTAAGGCTGTGAGAACGGTGCTAGGGTTACAGGTGGGAAGAATCTCTGTGACGTGCAGATGACTGGAGGCTAGGGGGAGACGCTCAGGGCTGTACGTCACGTCCATGGATGAATGAAGAGGAACAATGGAGCAGTATTTGGGTCCATCTTTGTCACATTCTAGGAGAAGGTGTCTAAGTTTGGGCAGCGAGCTCACCACAGGCAGTAGCCTTTGCTGAAGCTCTGCAGAAAGGGAGCCTGGGAACTCGATGACCTTGTTTCTGATGCCTCGGAGCGTGCTGGCCAGGAACTTCAGCTCCTTTTCTTGTGAGTAGTTGTAAGCCAGTTCTATGTCGGCGAGCACTTTGTCAAACTGGCCGATTTTGATCATGGTGTAAAGCCAGCTGAAGTTCATGATGATTCCGTAAAGCAGGTCATCTGTTTTCCCACATCTTGTCAGGTGATACAAGAGCTCAGACATCTTCCGGTGATTGACAAAAAAGATGTCAGGCTCCAGTGGGTTACACTGGAAAACCCACGGCTGCTCGGGGGCCTGCCTGTCGAAGGACGCTTGTTCCATGAAGTGCTTTTCTTCCTCAAGCAGACTCCTGTTCTCTAAGTCCAGGTAGCCATTCAAGTAGGCGTCTTCCAGGCAGAAAGCTTTCCTCCTGCCTCCTGACCACACCCCTAGAAAGTAATCCGCCAGGATTGTGTGCATCTCACGGAGGTTGCTGTCCTCCTGCAGATACAGCTTCTGAGCTATGAGCTGCAGGTGTCTGTTGGCCCAGACTAGGAGTGTGGCGTTCTTCACATGTCTCTCTATTAAGTATCCACTGAGGCCCTCCTTAAGCCTAGCGATGTACAAGTAAGGCACTCTCAGAGGGTTGCTGGGTCTGGCGTTCTCGCTGAGCTCATTCATCACGCTGTTGTCCAGAGCTAGAACATCCTCCAGTTCCATCTCACTCAAACCCACTTTGGCCATGGTGATATAACCCAGCGCTCTGGAGACCAGTTTCTGCCCACACCTCTTCTCCAAGGACCAGAACAACTGCTCTATGCTTTCATGGACAGTCACACAGAGGGAGGACTCGTCGACGTCCCTGTGAGATCGCCAGTGTCTCACCTCCCTGAAGGTCAGGTTCACGAACATAGGCAGCGTGCACTTGGAGAATGCGTTGTTGACGTAGATTTGCTGGCCTGACGTGACCTTCCTCTTGACCCTCAGCAGCTGGTGTTTGAGGACCTGACTGCACATCTTTCTGTCCCGAGGAATCAGCTCAATGTAGTTGTCCTCTTCGTGGATAAGGCACTTGAGTTTCTGCAGGATCCCGTGCTTGTTGGGCAGCGTGGAGAGCACGATCCGCACGAACCGGGGAAGATGGGCAGGTAGCCACCAGAGCTTCCGAGCGTCGTCATTTTCTGAGAGCTGCTCCAGGGCGTCAAATATGATCACCAGAGGTCTCTGCAGGGAAGACTCGTTCAACAGGTTTATAAATAAGTCACGGAGGTCATGGATCTTCTTAGGATAGCTTTGAACCAGACACCGGTAGGTGACTGCCAGTTGTTCACAAACACTTAGAAGGAGTGTCTTCAGATCGGTGCTCATGTCTGTCGTCCCTAGAAATCTCACGATGACGACTGGGTCAGAGTCTGGCCCTGTGTCTTCATGGAGCCAGCCGTAAGCCTAAAACATACAAGCAGAGTTTAGAACAGTGCTGTGCATGTACTGTGCACATGTACACTGGCCACGCAGGAGCCCTGATCTGAGAGGAGCACAGGTCTCCTGGGACGGCCCACCCGCTGCCACAAAGCTCCCGTGGAGACCTGTGGGTGGGGCCCACAGGCAGGAGAAGGAGCTTCTTAGCTGTAGGGAAATGTTTGAACAGAGCATTCAATAACCATTAATGTGAACACATAGTTGGGTCATTTTTTTCCATCTAAAGTCATAACTTGGTAGTCGTTAGCACACAGTGTTCCTTTACTGGCTCACTACATAATGGTTTGTAGATTACATAGAGTAAATGTTTTCATTAACTGAGGATATGTAATTCCATAATGGCTGACCAACTTTTAGTTGATTAGAATGTAATAAAATAGTCACCACCAATTCTCCACACAATAGACTCTTGTGCAACTGAGAGCCATTTCTGTGAGTCTACAGGGTCGTCACTGTGACTGACTTTCACCGTGAGAGCCTGTCTGATTTGAGATGAGAGGGCCGCCTCTCAGTGGTTTCTAGCTCCCCCACCACTTGACTCACAACCATCTGTCAATTAAATATAAAAATAAATCTTTAAAAAGGCTACATAATTCTGGTTATAAGAGGTTAGTTAATTGCTGTGCTTTCTAATACTCCACTGTGTAGACAGGTATTCATTAATATGATCTCTCTGAAGGGCACGTGGATTGAGTGATATTTGATAGGAGAGGAAACTGAAACTCAGGCTAGATGACTAACTTGCTTCAAGTTGAATGGTCATTAGAAACAAAAGTGGATTAGAAGCCACATCTGACTTTCATTCTACACACCCTCCCCTCCTCCTTCCTCCCCCACTTCTTTCTTCCTTTCTTGTAGAGCTATGAGGATAAAGAATATAGAGATCAGTGAAATTCAGTATATTTTTTTTTGGGGGGGAGTCAAAGTTGAGAAGGAACATGATCAAAGTGCAAAATAGCTTCCAAAGAGTATTTTTAGGGAGCTAAAGCTTTTCAGCTATTCTATTACCAAGAAGGCTCTTTAGAAAATAGGAGATTACTCTATGAATTCTATGACTTCTTACATATGTTTCCCAAGAACCTAACGTGAAGCAGCAAGAAGAGGGAGATGGGAAGGCTTGCTGCTTTCCTTGTCCCAGAACTTGCCTGGGGACTTTGCGGGGCTGAGGAGAGGATCTTACGACAAAGATTCTAGAGTTTGTTGTTGGTGTTGAGGAAGTGATAAAGGAACTAACAAGAAGAAGACACACACACTGCATTTAGGAAGCTTCGGTGAGAGACTATTCGTGGGTCCAGGGCTGGGGGTGCAGGAGGAGGAGAAACTTTTGGAAATGGTGGGAAGGACTCAGAGGAGACGGTGGGCAGCTTTTCGTGTGTATTAAGAGTTCGGCGCTTGCTCACAGCAGCTTGGCTCATGTGAGAACTTCGTGGTTGCCTAACCTTCCTACACCCACTACACTACAACTCAGGAGGGTTTATAAATGTGGTTGGGGCTAGGAAAGGAGGGAGGAAAAGGTGCTATGTCAATAAAGGCGTCTGTGGTTCCATACCCACGGTGAGGAGGGGGTGCGACTGTGGTAGGCCTCGCATGACGGAGAAAAATAAGACCAAACTTAATTATCACTGCAGACTGTGCTTACTCATTGTTTCACTGAGACTGGCTAAGTGATTAGAAAAACTGAAAAATGGGTTTTTCCTGACAGGGGTGAGAAGGGTTTTTGAAGAATTGGTTTCCCCTTTCATCCAAATGAAGTGGGTGAGTTAGAATAGTGAGTGACAAAAGAAAGTGCTTTCAGAGTTATGTCCCATGCACAGAACAGCTGTTACATCAGCAAAAAAGAAACTCAGAAGTAGGCACCCCCTAAGGGCTAGTTATCATTTAGGAAGCAAGCAAACACAGAAAAATGAAGATGGAATTTTGTCAAGTTGTTATTTATTTTCCCCAAAGAAAAATACATAGAAGGGGAAGAATAGGGTGATTTTTTTTTTTTTTTTTACCTTTTTTGCTACTTCAGCTAGCAGCAGAGTCTTCCCAGTGCATGGTCCACCGTATACAACCAGAGGGTTGATGTGCCCAGCTTTGCTTGGAAGGATGTATTTATGCAAGATGTTTAGCGATTCGCATTTGTATTCATAGAAGGAGGCATACGTTTTACACAGCGAGGAGTGCTGCAGGATTTCATCATACAGCGTATCAGTCTCTGTGTCAAAATTCTGCTGTACTGTAGCCTGAATTATGTCAATCATGTCCTCATAAAACTGCTTACCAAGTCCTTCTATGTAATGATTTTCTATCTCCTGGGAGTAGCCCAGCTTCATGTCACAGTGAGTGACAGACGTGTACACCCTCAGATTAGAGGATGCGACAATGGTAGGAATGAATTCATCCCTGAGTTTGATCAGCTTCTCTTGAGCTTCTGGGTCACGGATGATTCTTGGGTCTGTTCCGGTTACATCCATGTATTTTCCCATCTCTGGGATTTTCACAAAGCGTTCGATGTTAGCAATCTTTCTGATGTAGCACACACACTTCTTCAGGAACGCTGGAGTTTGCTTGCCTAGAGCAAAGTCAAACTCATCCTCAATAGCTGGAAGAAGAGAAGTTGGGGTTTATTGCCTCGAATAAAGGAGCCATGTGACCCAATTCCCAATAAGTTAGGCATTTTTGGGGAGGTTATTTGGCTTATAATTTGTAGAGATACAACCTGTGGAATGATTTCTTAAGTTAATATTAGTCTTTTCCTAAGCATGTAGAACCTAGAAGAATAGATTTTTTTTCATAAAATATTTAATTTCCCTCCCAATGGGAAGGAAAAGTTGAAAGCCAGCCTGCTAAAGCAAGCATGCCAGGTTCATAGTGATGATTTTAAGATTTAAGATTAATCTCCCTCTCCAACTTCAGCCCTATTAAGTGTGGGAACAGCAGGGTCCCTGTGGGGCCAGGAAATGTGGAGCCGGCTAGGTAACACAGCTGGTAGCTCCTGGCTCCTTGCAGGCATCCCTTTAGTCTCATCCTTTTGTTTGAGGTGTACTGTACCCTAGACAGATGTGCTGAAATAGAAATGAAAAAAAACACATCCTAAAATATAACCATGTTTTGACTTCTGATCAATTTTAACAAACCGTGATACTTAGTCCCATGGTCTCAGAAAGGTACAGAAAATGACTTCATATAGGACATCACTTTTTCTGAACTAAACCACACATGTCCTATTGCACATAGAAGTACACAGAAGTAAGTATGCAGTGTAAGGCTCTCTCTCTCCCTCCCTGCCTCCCTTCCGTCTTTTCTCCCCTCCCATCCTGGTTAAGACTTTTTTTTTTTAACATCTAGACACAGCCAGGGTCATATGGGAAGAGGGAATCTGTGGAAAGAGGGTGATGGAAAGAGGGTGGTATTAGGAGTGTTTGACCATAAGAGGGGACATAAATGAACCACAGTAGAAAAATCCACCTAAGCTTGGCTCAGGGGAGGACAAAGGCTGTGTACAGAGTGCCTGTGCACGTAAGCGAACCAGAATAAACGAGCAACCTGACACAAAGTCCACTCTCGTATCTTGGAGGCAATGTGCACCTTCACGATTTGGGGGAACCTGTGTTTATGGTTCCCGCTGTGGTTTAGCTCTGGGATCTCCTCAGATGCTGTGTTCAAGGTTTGTCCCCTGGAGTCAGGCAGGCGTGGTTCGTTGGGAGGGCTCAGGGTGTAGGGGCGTATCTTTGAAGGGATCCTAGGCTCCTACTGTTTCTCATTTTCATTACTCACCTGGAAGTGAGTGGTTTTGCCACAAGTTACTGCTGTGGTGTGTGGATTCACCACAGGCCCAAAGGTAATGGAGCCAACTGACTGATCTGGCTTAGAGGCTCCAAAACAGAATCAAAATAGCTGATTTTCTCACCTCAGCCTTTGTGATAAGCACAGAAAGCTGGGTAGTGGAATTCCTGATATTTGTGCATATATATCTCTCAAACTTTCACCTTTCCTTACTGGACATTGGTTTCACATTCTGTCTTTGCTCTTGCTTCAGTGGGCTTCACTCATATTGGTCACAGCACTCAGGGCAGGTAGCTTAGGAACGGACTCCCAGGTGTTTTTCAGAGTCTCACTACGTAGCTCAGATGGCCTGGAACTCACACCCTTCCTGCCCCAGACTTCTGAGTATAGGTGTGTGCCACCAAGGCCAGTGATAGTTCTCTAGAATAGAGACCTTGAAAGACTGTTTTCCAGTGAGGTGCCGAATGCTGGCGCTGTTTGATCTCAAAGAAGAGGGTCTTCCGTAGCCTGCTATCTCACGTAACGAAAAGAAAAGCTTTCCTCTGATCACTCGTTCCAATCCAGCACAGCAAAAACAACAACAACAACAAAAACCTAGTTGTTTTGTACTTGATAAAGGTGAAGAGCCAGAGCCTGGAAGTGGATCAAGAGGTCCCGAAGGAGCAACGATGAAGACAAAACATAAAGACAGTGCTCGTTTGTGTTTAGTTTAGTTCTCTCTCTCTCAGGTCTTATCCATATAGACCAGGCTGGACTCAGACTCACGGAGACCCACAACCCCTGCCCCCTGGCATTAAAGGAGCGAACCCGCCAGCCCACCAACTCCAGTATTTCCTAAGGAAACTTAAAATCAGACCTAACTTCCTGATGGTTTCCTCCTGGGAGTCACAAAAATGACATAACTAAAAAAGAACTATTTGAAATATGTGCACTCAGTGATTGAGGGCCAAGCACTTTTTGGGTTTTACCAACACTTTTTTGTTCTATAACTATAAAAGTTTCATGAAGCTTTTGCCATTTTGGAACATGGTATTGGGAATCTGTGTTCCTAAGCCACAGCATTTAGCACAGAGATCTGGAAGTGCAATTACTATTGCTTTTCCTCAACAATTCTTTATCGTGACCTTTAAAAAAGCAATTCTGTCCTCCATCTCTGATGCCTTTTTCCCAGTGGTGTTTGTTTTCCAAAAACTGTGACTGACTTCAGATCCTTCAGCTTGGGGTTTTCTGACAAGGAGGCTTCCCCTGCCTGTCTGTGGAAGGTTACAAACTAGTCTGTAACGAGGAATTGCTGTGTGTGATTTTAATATAAAGTTAAGTTCTATCACATTTATCTCCAGTTCCATATCCTCCTTCACAGTCCCCTTGTCATCCTCCTCAAACCTGACTTTCTGCTGTTGATGAAGTTCCAGAACAAAGCCTTTCCTGTGCTGAACATTCTAAGAGGCAGGATGAGTTTGTGGAGAAATGGAATGTTTCAGGTCCGGAGCCAAACTATTTTAGATTGCCTTTAGACCCATAAACAGCCATTTACTGCCTACTTTTGCATTGACCAAACATCTTTTCAGCTATCAGGAAAAAATCTTTTTGGGAATGTACATACAAACAGACTCTGAGTGTCCACTGACATACAGGCCAAGAATGTTGTCAGACTGCATCTGATGCTTACAGCAGTGAATTCCCTGCTTTTCTGTAACCTACTTACTTGATGTTTCTATCAAGGTATTTGAAAATGTCTTGACTTACTGCTTTTTTGTTTGTTTGTTTGTTCTGTAACTATAGAAGTTTCAGAAAATGTTATAAATGGTGTTTGGAGTAACCTGAACCCGTGTTCTCAGGCTATGGTCACATTCGTATTTGGCTCCAGAAGAAACCCCTTATTGCCTTGGCTGAGAGCTGCACATGCGTGTTGACACTCAGTCTATTTCCTTGGAGGAATTCAAACCAGTTGGTTCCACTGCCTGGTAGTCCCACCTTAGATGGTCATGATACCGCTAACTCTGATGCCTTCCATCTTCTATCTCAAAAAGCAGCCCACCTCATCTATACAAGAGCCCCAGCATCCCTCCTCAGCTGCTATTTTTTGTAACTATGTTTTTTTAAGTTACAAGTTATTTAATTTTTGTAACAGTCTCAAGCATTTATTACTTGGCAATCATTTCTTAGACTCACTGAAGTCAGTTTCCAGGAAAGGAGAGACTTCCCTTATTCATTGCTGTTTCCCCAGAGCTTGCTAAGCTGTAAATGCTTCCTTTTTTTCATTCATTTCTTAATTTTCTGAAGACACATGAAAATTACCTGAGAACAGGTACCTCTTAGCCTGGCTGTGTTTCATTTTACCCTGTTCATGCAGCAGTTTGACAGCAGCTTTAAATATTGTTTTGATTTCATCCGATATTTCTTGCCATGGCCTCTCGTTTTCAGTACTGGCAGAAGGCTGTGTCTAGGAAGAGGTGAAAGTCGAAAGTTAGTCTCAAAATCATGAAAGATGAGCCAGCATTTAAGAGCAAGCTTGCTAAATGCCAAGACTATGAGAGTTAGTCTCCCAATGCCTCATTTCATCCCTCTCTCTCGCTCTCTCTCTGATAATCCTGAAGTAAGAAATCATCCCCACAGGACAAGTGAACTTCCCCTGCTAACATGAAAGGGTTCATAATATGGTTCTTATTGGTTATTCATGTGTCGGGAGTTTGACCCTTGTTTCTCTTGGCAATGTTGGGAGGTGAGATGGAAAAAGACTGTTTATGTCACCGAAATGCTATCCTTGGAAGATGTTAATGTCATTCTCATTGGGCCCCAGGTAGTTCTTGAGGGACTGGGTTCTTACAAAAAGGATCACCCTAGCTTCTAAAGCTTCTGGTTTTCTTGTCTCACCATGCTATTTCTTCTGCATGAGCTCCTACCATGATGAAATAGACAAGAGGGTTGTTATCAGGGGCTGAGGAGATGGAAGTGCCCACCTGGGCCTTTCAAAGCCTAAAACTATGAGTGAGAGAAAATTCTTTTCCTCAGAAAGTAGCCAGGCTTTTATATTTTGTTATAGTAAAGGCAATTAGTCCTAAGGCACACTTTATTATTTTACCATAGCTTTCCCTCTTTGTTTGATTCATATGTCATAACAATATCTTTATAATGTCCTCTGAAGAGGAGAGGAAAAAATTAAATGGGAGGTGTTTGTGTGCCACTATGTCTTTAGCTGTTTTGCTTTCTTGTGTTTTGTAATCAGCTAAGAAAGAAAGTGCGGGGGCTGTTTAACAAGAAAGGAATATTTATATAGTCTAAAGAAATATTTATATAGATCATTTATAAAGTCTTATTCATACCTTTATTTAACAACAATTATGTATGATTTACACATAAGCAGCTTTGAGCATTTTGAGATGATTTACATTTACCTGGGGGATCATAGAAATAAGCAGAGACAGAGCAAACAAACTATTAAATAGTCACTTAGGAGCAAGCGTTCCCAGAGCACTGTGTGAAACAGCTCTTTGTGGTTTCAGTTTCTATCCTGTCTACATTTACTCCCATGTGTTCAGCCCTGGGATGCTTTGGGTTTACTCTAACAGCCCTATCTAGAAAAGCATTATTGTTATGGATGTGTTAAGTAATGGCAGTGTGCATTTGAGGAAATCGATGTCTTTGGCATGATTCCATCAGCACGAAGAAGGCACCAGAAAGACAATCACCTAAGAATGAAGCCATGGCTAACTGGCTAACCTATCATTCTTCTCCTGTAGCTGTCTGGGTACCAGTTACATCAAGGGTGCTCTTTTTGGAATGGATATCAGTCTTTTAAACATTCAAATGAACAAACAGACCCACTGTGCCCCTCTTTTCCCTTTACTTAGTTTTAAAAGGCATATAATAGATATACGTAGGAGCCAACTTGGACAGGAGAGGCATAAACCAATTATTCTATGATTCTACACAAACTTACAAGTACATAAACTGTTGGAAATGTTAGAGAGGAACTATCAAACATGCACTAAAAATGTACAACAGAGTCCATAAAACAGCAAAGCATGTTTTAAAAAGGATTCATAAAGTGAACATACAAGCAACAATGCAAACCAAACACACAAAACATTCATAAAATAAAAACATAACTGTTGAATTTGAAAATCAGCTTATTAACAGAGTAGAAACAGCTGAAGAAAACATCAGCAAATTGGAGTAAAGACCCAGAATACTTTTCTGGAAAGCAGCAGGAAGAGAGGGGCAAAAATTGATACTGTGGGGAAGAGTGGAGATACTGAGACAGTTGGGACTGTTTGGTGGAAATCTGACTGAGGAACCAAAAAAGCAAATATGAAGAGCTTCAGTTTGTTTCCTGTTGCTGTGGTGAACATCACGACCAAAAGCAACTTAAGGGAGAAAGGGTTGGTTTGGCTACAGGTCCCGTTACAATCCATCATTGAGGGAAGCTACGGGTCCCGTCACAATCCACCACTGAGGGAAGCCACAGGTCCTGTCACAATCCACCATTGAGGGAAGCTAAGGAGAAGCTCAGGCAGAAACCGGGGAGGGATACTGCTCCCTGGCCCGCTCCCTGGCTCATGCTCAGCGAGCTTTCTTCCATAGCCTGGGATCACTTGCCTAGGAGGGTTCTTCCCATAGTGCCCTGGGCCCTCCTGCACCCACTAGTAATTAAAACAACACTGCACAGACATGCACACAGGCCATTCTCATGAAGGCACTCCTTTCAATTCAGATTCCTTCTTTCCAGGTGATGTTAGGTTGGGCCAAGTTGACAGTAAGAACTAACCAGGTGATAGGAGAGTTGGTATTTGCTAAGATAATGGTGGAATAATTTTAAGAATTAATGGGATATGTGAATTTACAGATTATAGGCATGGCATATGCTAATCACTGCCGACTAAATCATCATGTTTTCAGATCCCCTAAGAGCATTTATGACTAATAGGGAAAGCCCCAGAAGGCAGACTTACTGAGTTCTTGCTGCCTCCTGGCCCCTCTGGCCTGGGTCTGAGGTAATAGGCCGCCGGCACAGAGTTCTCGTCCCGACAGAACCATTCTTCCAGCAACTTGGTCTCTAATTTTGCCTCTACAGCAGCATCCAAAATCATTTCAAACTCCGAGGCTTCAACTTCCCCAGGAATTCGAATGTTCCCATATTTTTCACCTAAAAGTCCCTGTAGATCAACAAGAAAGTTCATTTTATATCCACAGCATAGTGACACTCAGCAAATATTAGTAAACAGTAAGATACATTATTCGGCCAATTTTATTCTTATCATCACGGAGTATTCTTGACTTCATTAATAAAATTAGATCAACCATAATTATAATAAGTTATTCAATATATTCAGAAGTTAGTTGACATATTCTGTCAGAAGTTAGTTTACATATTCTGTCAAAAGCTTTACGGCAAACCCTTCAAAGTTTATATAACAAGATAAAAGCTGTTCTACCCTGAGATTTGTGACAAATTAAAATGCTGAACCTTACAAAGTCCCCAAACCACAAGGCCTCTGACACAGCTTTACGGCAAACCCTTCAAAGTTTATATAACAAGACAAAAGCTGTTCTACCCTGAGATTTGTGACAAATTAAAATGCTGAACCTTACAAAGTCCCCAAACCACAAGGCCTCCGACACAGGATTGCTCTTTCTGGAATGATGTGGTTGTCAGACCTAGAACCTCACAGCCAGGGAGGACAATGCCACTGGCTACAGCGTTACTAATAGCCTCAGTGAAATAATTCAAATGTACACAGCAATCGCCACCTATTAAACTGACAAAGATCTCCATGGGTAAACAAGTGAAAACACAATCTTCTTAGTGCTACATGAAGGCCAGACAATGAGTAACCACATGGTGCAAATGGATGGGTAAAATAAACTACTATTCCCCTGAGCCCTATGACTTGCCCACCAGACTACAGCCTGGTCAAATCCAGGATCGGTTCTTTACATTTGCTCTGAAGATAACCCGCCTTAGAGTCATCCAGGATACTTTCTAAAATCTAAATTTCGAAGTCCCTTCTCAGAGTTAAAATATTGCAGGGGAACATGGGAAAAGTCCAGGAATTTGCATTTATTATTACTATAGCAAAGCCAGAGCTTATTAAGAAAAGACCAATGTGAGTTTAAATTTAAGCAAAGGCAGAGAGAGGAGAGAAAGAGCGAGATTGAAGAGAAGGAAGGCAGAACACTCCTTAGAGTAGGCACAGAACTTGCATTTGTTTGTTTGTTTGTTTGAGACAGGGTTTCTCTCTGTAGCCTTGGTTGCCCTGGACTTGCTTTGTAGACCAGGCTGGCCTCAAACTCACAGTGATCCAACTGTCTCTGCCTCCCTGAGTGCTGGGATTAAAGGCATATGCCACCACATCTGGCTCATACCTTGCATTTTAAAGTGAGGTTTCAAGAGAATCTCAGTTTCAAGAAGCAGTGTTTGTGTGCATCATGGCTATTAATGGTTCATGAATGAGGTTTGGCAGGCACCGAAGCATCAGAGCTGGGAACAGAATGGATCATTACAAAAATCGAAATCTATTTTAAAAAATTGTTTCTCTGAGTGGAGCTCCTGGCACCAAACAATATAGTCATTTGATCAATATAGTAAGGTTAGATGCGCCATAAAGATGACTAAAGGAAAAATTTCCCAATTTAATTCAAATAATAAGCATATATATCGGGTGCCTTCTACGCAGTGCAATATAGAACTTAGTAGAAGTACTAGCACGCTGGCTAGGTCTAAAGCTACTTATTGGATTGTTCTACCCCTGTCCTTTTCATCTATTGATTCTTCCTGTAGGTAGGATGCTCACAAATCATGAGCTGGTTATTTCTCAAGAATCTAAGACAAGGGTCTATCTTAGTGTTGTTATTTGAGAGATGGTAAAGAAGAAATTTGCTGCAACATTTTTGAGGAAGAATTTTGGGATTCTTTGTATCTGTAGGTTCAATGTAACACCCAAGTTGTTTCTGAAACACAGGTATTTATCAGGTATTTAGCAATTGCCAAGTCTAGCTTGTGGTGTAGGGCAGGGCAAGGCGAGGTAGCCACACTGCACTGAAAGTGTGCATAGGTGACCTTGAGATGGGTGCAGACATGGTGACAGTCGCAGCCTGTCTGCCCACTGCCTCCTCGCACCACTGAAGAGGAAACAGATTTTCTACACCCTCTGTCTTCAAAGACAAAGCTTGCTTTGTCTAGATAAACATTTGCTCAGGAATTGAGGGGCTTCGTGTCATTTTGCGTTTTTATTAGCAATGAATACACCTGGAACCCGAGACAGAAGAGATGCATAGAAACAAAATAAGTCTTAATTTTTCTCTGAAATGTTAAGCATAGGAAGAGAAACATGAACTTTACCTGCATGTCGAACTCCATAGTTACCTCTCTCTCCCACCTCACCAAATGTGGAATGTATGTTGGTTCATTCATAAACACTGAAGATAATTGATGTAAGTTAGGTGGAAAGCAAGAATTTGGTTGCTCAAATGCAACCTAGACATTTACGTACAAAGAAAAGTATAAGAAAAAAATTGAGCCCTTTTGGGTGTAACTTTGACACAGGCAATGCTAGTGTAAGAAATACATCTTGATTCTTTGGCACTTGTTGGAAGTGATCACACAACACTGTATGTATCAGATGCCGTGGGATTGTTTGCTTTAAAATGGCTCCTTTACAATTTTTATTTTTGTTTTATGCACTGAGTGTATATTTGTGTTTTTTCTTCTTCTAATTTTGCCTGCATCTTTGTATGTGCCCGGTTCTTGTGGAGGCCAGAAGAGGCCTTTTGTTCCCCTGTAAACGACATTCTAGTTGGCTGTGAGTCACTATGTGGGTGCTGGGAACTGAACTTTGATCCTCTAGGAGAGTAGCAAGTGCTCTTAACTGCTGAGCCATCTCCCCAGTCCCTTCAACTGGCTCGTTTTATGCTATGTGAATCTTGTCCAAGGTAAACAAAAGAAAGAAGTGCTCCCCAAATGTGGAGCTCTTCATAACTACGAGCTTCCGTGCATCAAAGCTCTGCTTTTCTCTCTTCTCTTCCTTCTATAGCTGCTGGTACAGAGACGCCTAAGCCATTGCTTTCAAAGGCTTGGAGGCGACATTTTCTTTCCTCCCCCTCGGTTTTCCTGTTCTGTTGGGCAAACACTGATCTCTCTACCCCTCCGCTCCCTGGCCTGTATGTACAGTTCACTCTGTCTGGGACCGGGCACTTTTGGGGTTGGGCCTGGTGCTTTGTTGTTTTTCTCTTTTTGTATGGCAGACAGTAGAGAGACTGAGCTATCCCACTTTACGTGTGATTTTCTGTTCCAGCGGGTCTCATGAAGCATTTGATCCTGTACCTAGGTAGAGTTGCCGAGAAGGGTCCTCAGGGCTCACAGGCCTCAACTCCTCTGCCCCAGACCACTTCTCTAGGCAGACATGGTAGTACCAGGCCTTGCTCAGGGGACTTCTAATTTAATAGCCCCTTCTCTGTGTTCATCCAGCACTGGGCACACTCTTCCTCCTCAGAGTGCCCGTGACTGGTTTGTTTTCTTAGGATGGCTCTGCTGACCAGCGCGCTCGTGGGACCAAGTGTGGCTGTGCACTGCACAGTCTCTGGTTTATGGCCTTGGGTTTGGCATTTTTCAGTCCGATATATTGCCAAGCGCTGGAACAATGGTTATGGCGAATCCTCTGGCAGGCGTAACTAGTGTTTATGGATAGTGCTCTGCTCTGGAGCGGTTACATTTTACCAGCATCAGCATCTTAGTTTAGTGTTCTGAATGAGAAATTGAGAAGAATGGGAAATTGAGAAGCACCGAAATAACCATGTAAATTTCTAATAAGAAATAAGGTTTAGACGACCTACAGCTTCTTCACATTTTTTTTTTAAAGTATCATATGTTCCAAGAAGAAAAAGTAAGTGAATGGTTCCTTTTATGTGTCTAGATATCTAGGCAGCCTAGCTATCTGGCAAATCGTCACTCCTGGGTGTGTGTGGTTGGGTGGATCTGGGCAAGACTAATACTGAAATCAGTGGACTGATGGACACAGGTTGTCCTATCCTAATTGGATGTACATCACCTGGTTCATCACACACATGCACACACACACACACACACACACACACACGCACACGCACACGCACCCACCCACCCTTTTGCTTTGCTTCTTTGGAGAGTTGTGAATAACACCAGGGTTGTGGAAAAGCGATAATAAATTGGAAAGTAATGTCAAGTGACTAAAATTAGTTACAAACTAAATCATGTCCACATTAAAGACAATCCAGATTCGACCTCATAAAAAGCCCGAATTGTCATCAAGGTCTCAGTTACTTTCCTGTTGCCGCGCTAAAACACCATGATTAAGGCATCTTCTAAGAGAACACATTTAATTTTGGGCTTACAGTTAAAGCAGCTTAGAGTCCATGACCACCATGGCAGGGAGCACAGTGCTGAGGCAGGAGCTGAGAGCTTACGTCTTTAGACACACCCACTAGGCACAGAAAGCTAACTGTGAATGGTGTGGGCTTTTGAAACCTCAAAGCCCACCCCTAGCGACATACCTCTCCCGATAAGGCCACTTCTCCTAATTTTTCCTGAACGGTTCCACCGGCTAGGGACCAAGTATTCAAACATGAGCTGATGGAGGCCACTCTCCTTCAAACCACCACAGGTACCACTGATATAAGGAAAATATCTTGGAAGTTGTCCACATCTCTATTATTAGAGATATATTCTTTTTTAAGGATTTTCCTTTAATTGTGTGTGTGTGCATGTATGTCTGGATGGGGTATATGCATGTGAGGATAGGTGTCAGCAGAGGTCAGAGCTGTGAGATTTCTGAAGCTTTTGTTAGCTGCCTGACATGGGTTCTGGGAACCAAAGTTAAGTTCTCTGTAAGGGCAGCACAAACCCTTAATGGCTGATCCATCCCTCCAGGTCCTCTGGAGATTTGCTTTTCCATGCAGAAGTATATTACATTTTTTTTATATTGGCATGACAGAATGCCTGACAAAAGCCATTTGAGGAAAGAAAGGCTTATTTTGGCTCCTGGTTTGAGGACAGGTCATCATGGCAGGCATGTTGTAGCAGTAGGAATGGCTCTGACCATGTCAGCAGGAGCATGGGGCCCTTTGGTCACACTGTGTCCGGTCAGGAAACAGAAAGAGTTGAATGCTGGTACTCAGTTCATTTTCTTCCTTTCATTTTTCTATTCAGTTTGGAAGCCTCGTGCATGGGATGGCGCCATATACATTCAGGTTGGGCCTTGGCTCCTCAGTAAAACCTCTTTGGAAACTCTCTTACAGACATGCCCAGATGATTTACTTCTACATCCATTCAGGTTGGCAGCGAAGATTAACTGTGTCAAGAATGGATGGTACTAGATATATTTAGTATATTAATTTGCATACTTTTCATTTCAGAGTATTCAGTTATCCAGGTAACTATTAATTCATGAGGAGCTTGATAGTTATAATGACTAGATTTTTGCTGTCACTGTCTGTAGTAAAAAAAAAAATTCTTACAGTTCGTACAGATTGAGTCTATGATTTCGTATATCAAATGTAATTACATGAAACAAGATATAGAAACAAAGAAATTCGCTCACACATGCCACAGGTGATGCGGGCGTAAAGCACACAATGAACTGGAAGGCGTCAACATGAGATGAGGCATGTTTGCTAATCGGTAGCATGACGGGAATGAAGTCAAAGACTAAAAGATTTGCCAACACATTTGACAGAGCAGAATAATGATGCTTCACAAAAGATTCTCTGACAGCTAACAATACTTAGTTTTCCCAGAATCACACAATAGCCTTTTTTGAAGCTGACACCAGTCATTTAATTATGGTTATTAAACATACATACTTCAACCCACTGCTGAACAACTTTTCTCATTAGTAATTCTTCCGTGTCTTGTTTGCTGCAGGTGCTTTTATCTAGAAGGAGCTTCATTACTTGGAAAGTGCTGAAAACAGCCTTTACTCTTAAGAGCATCAGAACAAGGGCAGTGGCCACAGGGTGGAAGAAGTGGCCAATAGAAGCCCTTGGGGTGGAGCCATGGCAGAGTTCACAGTGCCACCGTGCAGAACACAGCCCTAACCTTAGCCATTGACAACTTCAGACTATGTTAGCATGACTGAAATACGAAAGTCTGGAGAAAGAGCACTGAGGAAGTGAATATAAACAAGGAGCCAGGTTTTTGGCAGGTAGTGGGGAGATCCCTAGGGACATAACTGAAGTTTGTCTGTATATTCAAGGGTACCCAAGAAGCAGGCAGGAATGTGGACAGGTAGGTCAGAAAAGTAGACTTGGAAGCCAGAAAACATTTATTCAATAAGTACTTACTGAAGGTGCAGTTTACCTTGGAGGTGACCAATAGCTCTTGCTTTCTCAAGGCTCCCCTAATACGAACACTGAAGCCTCAGGACCCTCTTTAGACC
Source organism: Rhombomys opimus (assembly GCA_010120015.1). Lineage (NCBI taxonomy): Eukaryota > Metazoa > Chordata > Mammalia > Rodentia > Muridae > Rhombomys > Rhombomys opimus. The sequence goes on from REGO01000357.1 coordinate 1,842,146, forward strand.
CTGGCTCAGCGGGCAGTTGGCTATGCCAACAGGACTGCCACAATCCCTCTTCTTTTGCATATTAATACATGTATAGAACAGAGAGTCCAAGGTCTAGTAAGGGGGTAAGAGCATGAATGCAGGGCCCAGGGCTGGCAAACTCTATGGTAGGCACAAAGGAAGAGTGAAATGGTCTCAGAGAAGGCACCAGATAAAGTTGGAGGCTTTTAATAATAAAGAATTGTAATAAAGAAATGGTAAAATGGATCTGTGCTATAACTAGGCCATTCATGTAAGCGAAGTACAATTCCAAGGAGTAAGAAAAATAGTAACAATCACCTGTCAACACAACTGTGGTTGTGGATCCTGCAAATAAAAACACCGGTAAGATATGATCATTTTCATGATCAAGTCTACTGAGGATCATAATGAGAATACCTAGAGGTTTCCAGGCAACAGGAAAAGGGGTCCTCAAGGCGAGAGTGGAAATAAAAACGGGAATAGCCACACCAAGCATGGAATTTGGCAGGCACTATACATTTCTACTTTTGGAAATTCATTTTACTGCCTGCATAGAGATTTGTGTACAAAAACATTAGAAAACTTTTAGCTTACATGTTGGCTTTACTCTATGGAGAGCTTTGACTTACTACTAGTGTTCTGAATGAGAAAACTGGGAGTAAGTTTCTCACTGTAATTACAACTCACAGAACTTGTGGGACAGAATTTTGTAGTTTTCTAATTTCTGGGAAATTAGAAACAAAATACAGAACAAACACAAAACAATAAAAAAGACAAAGAAGAAAACAAATGAATAGATTGACTGTGTCTCCATAGACTGGTTTTAGTAACTCAACATATTAAGAAAAAATTTTTGGAGGTGGGGAACGGGGTCTCTGTGATGGCTGATTTGTATTGTTGACTTAATATAGCCTAGAATCACACAATCTGGGGGGAGTGTCTCAGCGAGAGACTTCCTATACCCGGTTGGCTTTTGGCATGTCCGTTGGGGACTATCTTTATTCTGGTGGTTGAAATCTGCCCACTGTGGGTGGCACCATTCCCTAGGCAAGGGGGTCCTGAACTGTAAAAGGGTAAATACACAAGCATGTGTGTGTTCATTTGTCCTCTCTGTTTCTCGGCTAAGGATGGCATGTGACAGTTGTCTTGGATGCCTGCTGCTATGGCCTCCCCTCCCACAGTGATGACTTCCTGCAAATATAACCCCAACTTGTGAACGAAAATAAGCTGTTTCTTTCCTAAATTGTTTTTGTTGTCTATATAACATATATGACAGACTCAATTAGCCTAGGTCAGCCTTGAATTCACAATGTAGCTGAAGATGACCTTCACTGCCTGAGTAATGGGGGTTACAGGTGTGGATCGCAATGCCCTGTTCATGTGGTGCTAGGGATCAAATCCAGATCCTCGTTCATGCTAGAGGCAGGCTCTCTTCCAAATGAGTACATCCCCAGCCCATACCTGATCAATATTTAGATTCTTCAAAGTTCTCTGTTGCTTATATAAATAATATCCTACTAACTACCCCTTCGTCAAACAAGCAATTAGGGAGCGCATACCACTAGTAGAAGTGACATCGATCTCCAGTTTATTTATTTATTTCGAGACACAGTCTCACTCTGTAGCCCTGGCTGGCCTGCAGCTCACTACATAGACCAGGCTGGACTTGAATACACAGAGATCTGCCTGCCTCTGCCTCCTGAGTGCTGGGATTGCAGTCGTGAGCTGTCATGGCCGGCATCAAGCTTTAACTGTAACTCACTCTCTCCTGGTTTCCGATTCCATGGGTGTTACCATAGATGTCTCTGCCCAGGAAGCCTGGCTGGTGCAGCCAGCAAAGGCCCTGTCCCAGCTCAGTTACACGGCACCGCCTCTTCCCAACTCAGATTCCTGGCACCACGTCTGTCTCACAGCAGACATTCTTATCCTTCTGCCTTGACGGTCAGCCCTGTCCAGCATTTGTGAGGATTCTTTCTGTAGGTCTGTGTGTACAAGCCCTGTGGGGACACTTCTCTCTGCTTTGAACACTCTACAGAGCGCTGGATAGACTAAGCACAACGTTGATTCACAGTTCTCAGAACAGTGTCTTCTGTGTAACTGGGTATGAAATAGACAGAACTGGAGAAAAAGACTTTTCACAATGACAGCAGCGTTATTAACATGTTCTTTTTTAAAAATTATTTTCATTTTTATTAATTACAGTTTATTCACTTTGTAGCCCCCCTGTAGCTCCCTCCCTCCTCCCCTCCCAATCCCACCCTCCCTCCTTCTTCCTCACCTGTGCCCCTCCTCCAGTCCACTGCTAAGAGAGGTCCTCCTCCCCTTCCCTCTGATCCTAGCCTATCAGGTCTCATCAGGAGTGGCTGCATTGTCTTCCTCTGTGGCCTGGTAAGGCTGCTCCCCACTCAGGGGGAGGTGATCAAAGAGCAGGCCAATCAGTTCCTGTCAGAGACAGTCCCTGTTCCCATTACTATGGAGGCCACTTGGATACTGAGCTGCCATGGGCTACCACTGTGCAGGGGTTCCAGACCATCTCCATGAGTGGTCCTTGGCTGGAGTATCAGTCTCAGAAAAGACCCCTGTGCCCAGACTTTTTGGATCTGTTCTTAACCACATCTAAGGGGTCCTGAAAGCCTGCTGCAATTGACAAGTGTTTTTTTTTTGTTTTGTTTATACCTAATCTTTAATTGGAATTTCACATTTATGATGTTGAGTATCTTATGCCTATTTATAAAGTAGCAAATCACGTATCAGCTCTAGCTGGCTTGCCACATGAGGGGGATATGAACTACAGATATACCACTAACTTATTTGATCCTTATGACAGTAATGTGATTTACTGTTCAAGCACCAGGCTGAGATCTCTAAGGATCAGCAATGTGTCCAAGAACCCCCAGCTGGTAAAACATGGAGCTGGCTGCAGAACCAGATCTCTGTAACTCCATACCAGCTCTTCCATACCAGCTCTTCTCTAGGCAGATTTCTTTATGGCTGATGCATCACCAGGTACTCTTGGAACTCTTAAAATGGAGTTTCTATAAAAAAGCCAAACTATCTTTTATGCTGATGCTTGTATACTCTCTCTTCAGTAGAAGACATTGGGTATAGTTCAACTTTCACAAATAAGGTGGTACCAATAGCAGTTAAAGCAAAGCTCTCTGCAGGGTGACTTTTAAGCGAGCTGCTTTACCTCTCTCCCTGATAATGCAATGTGGTGATGGAAACAGAGTCAGGCTGAGGGTCCTCACGTCTATCAGCAGTATTAATACAGATAAGAGACTCAGAGTGGAGACTGACACACAGATGCTCTGTAGCGTCTGACTCTTTTGCATTATTGATGAATCAGTCAATAATTCAGTATTGAGTAGTGTTTATCCAATTCTTTTGTACATCGTTTTTGTTTTGTAAATGTCAAGCTGTGAGCTGTCGCCTTTACTGCTGTTACAGTATTTGCATCTAACAGTCTTCCATTTATAAGACCAAACAGCTGAGAACCTCAACATACCAGCTTTTACAGAGTTAGAGGCTGAGTGTGAATGACACCTGAGAAAGTGAGGTCTATGGCTTTAGAACAGTCACCTCTGGAGTATAGAGGCAATTCATTGGGTTGGAGAGATGTCTCAGCACTTAAAGGCACTGGCTGCTCTTCCAGAGGACCCCGGTTCAATCCCCAGCACCCACATGGAAGTTCACAGTTGCCTATGACTCCAGTTCCAGGTACCCAACACCCTCACATAGAAATACACCTGGGAAAACAAGTTTACACATAATGAAAATAAAAAACATCACTTGGAGGTAATTTATCTTTGTTTATTTTATGTGTGCCAGGGTAGAAGGCTTATTTATTTATTTATTTATTTATTTATTTATTTATTTATTTGGAGGAGCTGATTGGGGCTGGGGCTGCTGAAAGGTTGATCTTCAGTTGATAACATTATTCTGTATAAAATTAGGGAGTTGGCTGGGGCCATGGCTCGGTCAGCACAGTGCTTGCTGGGCAAGCATGAGGACTTGAGTTTAGTCCCCACACTTACGGGAAAGCGGGTGTGGGCCACCAAGATGGTTCAGCTAGCAACATTCTGGTCTGTTTCACCCATCCTTAGGACTACGTGACTTGATAAAACACACTTCAGTGAGAATTTTTAACTTTAAGAAGTTCTTAATGACATGATATTATTATACTCGACAGAACCAAGTATCATCACTTAATCAAACCCCACAGTCAGTTCGCATTTAGATTTCCTCAGATCTCTTGAAAGTCAGAGCAAGTCACCATATGGCACCTGGCTTGCACGCCTCTTGTGGTCACTGCCTTCGGTCCTCCGCCCTCCCGATCATATCTCTGTTGGCGGGAGAAGCAGATGGTCTGTAGACCAGTGCTTCCATAGTGTGCACCAGCAGTCCCTTGGGGATTTGGTGCACATTTTCTCCTCATGCTCTGTGCAGTACTCCTGAGGCAGAACTTGTGATTTCTGTTCGACAGTCTCCCAGGATCCCTAAGTCTGCCTTGGCTTTCCTGTGTAGAGCTGGCTGATCCTGTTTTCACAGATCTCCTTCAGTTAACTCCCAGAGACTGGCAGCTTACTCTGCCCAGGTTCAGCTGGGCTTCCTGCCTCCTTCTTCCCCAAGGCCTCATGAGTGCTGGGCGGTACATTTATTACTAAACTACATCCACAGCCCTCTTTGTACTTCTGTTTATTTTGAGGCAGGATGTCACTAAGTCATCCAGGCTACCCTTGAACTTGACTTACGCCCAGGTAGGCTTTGAAACTGCAATCTTCCTGCATCAGCCTCCATAATAGTCAGTTCAGGCCTGTGCTACTTACTGGACCTGCCGAGGCTGTACTTTCCCAGTGTGTTAACTTGGAAACACTTAAGTACTTCTGATCCATGCTTTGTTATGTTGAGAATGATCAGTGCTGGGGCACCAGCTGCAGGCCTGTTTCCCCAGTGGTCTCGCCATCACTGATGACGTCATCTGAACCCACTGCTTTCTTTGAGCTGGGAGAAAATTTTCTACTAAAATTTATTCTGTACTCAAGAATCATTTTCAACTTCTTTTTCTTCTCTGTTACTGCTAGGGCTTACTTTGGGATTAAGATGACCACCATGGTATATTCACAGTAGAAGAGCAATGTGAGTTCATATGACTTCTTTTTACAAATTTATAAGATGTGGAGTACTCTAGGAAACCCTCAGGGTGAACTGAGTGGCTTGGAAACCACTTGTGTAATCAGTGACGAAATCGCATTGGGGTTAGAATCTGGGCTCTGGTTCTGAGTCAGAGAGTCTACCCGTGTCTTCTCTTGGATCGTTCTTTCCAGCTCGGCGCTGTCCATTGTGCTTGTTTCACCATCCCTCACTCCAAGGGTGTGAGGGTGATGACAGATCTGGTAGATCCTTGCCAACCTGACAATGATGTTAAACTACTCAGAGATGAAGGCTGTCAGGATACCACGGCCCTTAGCAGACTTCACTCTACAACCTATCACGTAGAACAATGGCTCTCCAACACCTTTGACACAGACCTACAGAAGGGAACTCATTTTGTGTTGTTACCATGCTTACACATACACTCAAACATGTAACACCTGTATGAATAAGCAGAGTGTTGGCCTCTATGCCAGGCCTATACAACCAAACATTCTGGGACGGAAGTCCAGCAGTCGGTTCATCCAAGTTTAACTGTGTTTCCTGCTAGCGACACATTTCCCTGTTCAATTTTGTTCTGTTCTATTTTATTTCACCAAAAATTTCAATGTAAGTGAGGAAAATCTGACAGAACCCCATTCCTCGATGAAGAGCCACGAGCAACTAGCAACTGCTGAGGGAAGGAGAATTAAATCTTCCCCAGGGATGGTTATCCTAAGGGATTATTGAGTATTAAGTGATCAGAAACATATACATGCAAGTAACACTGAATGGACTCAGCGGGCTGTATGCATATATGTATGTAAGATGTATGTATGTATTTATGTGTATAGACAACAACGATGGTTAAAAAAGAGGAGGGGCTGGGGGCAAGGGAAGGTTAGAGTGGAGGAGAGGTAAGGTGAAAACGATGTAATCATATTTTAATTAAATAAAAAGACATTCTGGTGGTGATCCATTAGGCTAGAATGACTTCTTGATCTATGGTTATACCGCGAAACGAGCTGGCTCCTGCTGGATAAAAAGAATTTCCTGTTCAGAACTGTGTAATCCTTCAAAGAAAAACTCCTCTTACAGAGATCTACTGTCACACTCCCCAAAGATTGCTTCTTGATTACAGTTCTGTTTGCTGCAGCCAAGAGCCTCTCTGATCCCAGTTCACTGTGGGTGGTTACTGTGCTGGGAGGGAGTGATGTGATCAAAGCATGGGCTCACGGAGGTGCAGGGCCATTGATTTGAGCTAGCGGCTCCTGCAAGGCTTCACAATGTTGGTGGAATGTCATACATTTATTTGTGAGTAATCATAGTTACACGAGGGGATGCACATTTGGTGGGAAAGAAGAGAGGCAGCAGGCAGGCAGCCATGAGAGAGTAAGACTGTGCTGGAGTCAGAGAGGAGAAGGATGAAGAAGGAAGCAAACCTTGACGCGCCTCACTCAATGAGCCCCACTGGGGTGACTTTGAGGATGGAGATGGACCTTACAGGGGAAGCCAGTAGCCCAGTAAAGTAAAGCTTCCCAGCTGAGACGCAGGAGGTGCCTTTGACAGACAGCTAGAAACCTGGCAAGACGACAAAACACTTTTTTTCTTAGCAAATCATAACTGGTCAAGGCTGAGGTGGTATCTTTGGCAAATGTCTATGCTTTCTGCCAACACCAATACTGTCAGCAAACTGGGCTAAGTAAAGGTGAAGGGATTTCCTCAAGTGGAGATGAGTAGGAGATGGCAGCCACGTCTCTCATTTTTCAATAAAGAGGGAAAGCATCCTGCATGCTGGTATGGTTTGAATAAGGTTTGACCTTACTAAAACTCATGCTGGATGATTGTTCCCAATGTAATGGCATGAGAGGTGGGAGAGCCTCTAACGGGGATTTGGATTATGAGGGCAATCACTCCTGATTCTGTACAAGCCAGCTAGCGCAGGTCCTTTTGGCTTCTGTCATGGAGGGCTCACGTGACACCACTTTTAAGCATAACTGTAGGAAACAGAATGACACCAAAAATCTAAAGCTATTGTTCTTTAGGGAAAGGCATTACCTGTTCTAATTCTCATTTCATAAAATGTGAACTGATTGAGAAGAACTGTGTATACAGCTCACTGTGTTTATAATGCATTAGTAGTCACACAGAAACACTCCATGGGGGCTTCTATGAAACGCCCATTTGTCAAAAGCCAGCACACGAGGAAATTAGATAAAGTGTCTGAGGACTCTTAGCTAGCTTTCTAAATGTTGGCAAGCGTCAGGAATGTTCATTGAAAGAAATGGTCCTTCCAAGTGAATTGATGATGATGGAGAACTCTTTTCTATTTGAGGGAGGAAGCAAATGACACCACTCCAATTTCCTGACTATGGATGGGCAATTCCTTCCCACTGCAGTTTGGTTAAGAGCCAAAGGAAAATGGAAAAATCTGTACTGATTGAACCTGATGCCCCAAAACACAACCCAGAAAGGTAATTTCTCTTGGTTTTCCCACAGGAAGGACTGCCAGGGAAATTGAGCTGTTAGGTTTGGGCTTCTTCATTACTTCGGATGTGCCGGACAGATAGCAGCATGTTTGGAGATGAGCACTGGGAATATTAGAAGTGATGGGAAGCAAACCAATAGGAACTTCACGAGAAGCAATTTGTCCGTATGTGTCTGTTTAGATTCACTTTCTAAGGCTCCAAGTTTTGAGATGATTGAGATATAGATTCCATCATTGTGTTTAGTTTCAGCGACCCACTACCTGCCGATTTAGAAGACACCGAAAAGAGGCGTCCTGAAGCTAGAGAGTGGAGACCCTGGGGCAGGCGGCTCAAAGCAGCTCCTGCCTCTGCAGAGCTGTTTCCAAGCCTGATCTCCAGCCCCCAGCCCCGGGGGCTGACTCCGTAGCTTGAGGGTAGATCCAGGGCTCTCCATTTCTAAGCAAGGACAGCTACACTCCTCATGGAGATTGTGTAGTATGGACCACAGTGACTCGCTGAGGGAGTTACATTTGTTCTCAGTGAGGGTGGGTGATGGCAGAGGAAACCCAGAACTGAGCCTGAGAGATTTAAGTTCCTGCTGGGAGAAGGACAGTTTGGAGACTCAGGTTTACCAGCAGATGGATGGTTTCATGCTGTGAAGTGCTGCCCTCATGCAAGCCTTTTGATTCATTCATATAGTTCTGAGTTCAACTCCAGACGTGGACAAACAGATGTTTGTGACAGATGGTGTCTACTGACAGCTGGAGTATTTTCCCATTCCGCATTGGCTCACAAAGCTCTGCCTAACAAAATGGGTGGGACTGGAGGGGGGTCCTGATCTTATCAAGAAGGTTCCCTTAAAGTAAGGAACAAGAAGCATATTTGCCCACTAACTTTAACGATGAAGTTTTCAGTTAGGGAATTTCAAAGAGAAATCTTTCTAAGTTTTTAAAAAAGGTAAGACTAATTTAAAAAAAGTTAGTGAATGAAGGTCTTTAAAGAAGCAAAACCATTTTAATTGTTTAAAATTATTTATAAGTCTTACACCAACTATGGTTACCTGTCCTGGGCCCATACAAGACTAGCACCATCCACAATAAATCCAGGAATGAGGCCGGCTCACGGACCTCCTGTATGCCATTGTGTACTCACTACCCACCAGGCTCCAGCGGCTATCACCAAACACATGGTCATACAGACATGCCTGGTTAATCTCAGTGGCTCACAAACAAAAAGATTTTCCATGAATCATGTGTGTGTGTGTGTGTGTGTGAGAGAGAGAGAGAGAGAGAGAGAGAGAGAGAGAGAGAGAGAGAGAGAGAGAGAGAGAGAGAGAGAGAGAGAG
>REGO01000357.1:1851113-1926888 GCA_010120015.1 Rhombomys opimus
AGAGAGAGACAGAGAGAGACAGAGAGAGACAGAGAGAGACAGAGAGAGAACTGTATAGAAGAGTGGGGGAGTTGACAGGGTATGGTTGGGAGGTGGGGATGGGGTGGTTAGCATGCATTACTTAGGTGTGGAAAATTGTTTAAAAACATTTGGAATTTAAAAACCACGCAGCATTAAGGAGTGTGTGGCTGGCTGAGCCTAGGTCTTTTCCTACTGCATTCCTGGAATAGAGGTGGGGCCAGGGACGCTTAAGCAGCTGGCCCCTTAGCATGTGAAATAAGAATGTGCCTGACTCTGCTTGTGTGAACACTCTTTTTATTTTCTGAGTGGGACGGGTGGGGACCGTAAAAGACAAGATTTTCCCATTGACTTTTGAAAGTGGACAGCTACCGTTGTTTCTAAACCTGCCTCTGAAACACACAGCATTTTAAAAAAGCAAAATTCCTTTCACAGTTCAGCCACCTTCCGCTATGAAGGGCCAAGGTTTCTTTTCATCATGTGATGAAAGCAGCACATTTCCTCTTTTTCTTCACCCCGACGCCCAGAGCACCCTGAGCTTTCTCTTCCAGTCTGAGCACATTCCTTGAACGTGTTTCCCAGACAGTCGTTTGCCTTTGGCATCTTGGAGCTTAGCTTGTGAGCCTTTGTCTAATTTTAGTTTCAGTTAGTTAGAACATAGAATATAGAATATGAAACATATAGAGTAACGGGCCAAGAGGACAAAGTAGAGCTCCAGTCAGGATGCTGTTCTTGGAGGGTGATGTGTCACGCTAAGGAGCACGGGCCTCGAAAAGAACCTGCTAGAATGCGGAGCCCATCCACAGTGGCCAGTTGACCCCAGCTGGGCCCCAGCCTCCCTGGTGCAAGGTTTTACCAGCAGTGGCTTCGGCAACTCTCTAGTCTTTCAGGGTTTATCAGGATCACTACGCACTTTGAATGCCGTGGTCTGAACAATGCTGTGCTGGCTGCAAACATCAAATAAGCATGAACTATTTTAATTAGAAGCAGTGGTGGTGAAATTGTGCCAGTCAATCAAGAAATTAAGTTTAGGAGGGATTCCATCCTGGGCTGTGCTTCTGGGCATAGGGAGGCCTGTCTTCAGTGTGGCCACTGGAAGCTATGCTTCCGCTGAATGGATGTTGACAAGGAGGCCATTCTGCTTCCACAGTGTGGCCGGTGTGTAACCCTGAGTCGAGGGGACAGGAGAGCAACAGAAATGTGCACCCTGGTGGGGCAGACCCTGTTCTCGGGGTAACTGGTTGCTAGGGACAAGCATTTGGCAGACATGCTGGAGAATCACAGTTTCCTGAACAACAGTTAATGAAAATGCTCTGTACTCACACAGAGCCTCAGACAGTAAGAGACTCTGCGAATGTTGGTGAATTGGTCATAAGGGCTCTGAAGCCACACTCTCTCTAGCGCTGGCTACTCCTGTGCCCACACGGTAGCTCTGGGTGGCACCAGAGAAAATCCTGGGGCTGAGCATGATAGATTTAATTTCCAGCTCAGGGGTGAACCTTGGAGGCTTCTTTTGCAATCAGATAGAAAGTGTACGTGGCTCTATGCAGTTCTTCTCATTTCTATGTGCTGTTGCCCCGAGGCAGTTCTGATTTATTCCCCAAGTCCTGAGAAACACTGCAGGTATGGATGAACAGATATTGTTCGTGATGGATGGATGGACTGCTTGAGGTAAACAAACAGTGCCTGCCAAAGCAAGTCTTCGGAAGAGCGCTTGTAGAACGCTAAATAGGGCTTTGATCCTCGAGGTTCCCCTCAGAAACAAGTAGGATATGTACATTCATGCATTTAGGAATCTTTTTTTAATGGCAGCATGTTACGGGGGGTAAGCAAAGTAGAAGGGTGAGCAGGCAGCCGGAGCTCTGTGGGTAAGAACTGGCTTGCTCAGGAGGTCTCTGGAGGTAGACTTCTTTTACCCTTGGGGACCTCAGTCTGTTTGTCTCCTCCACTGATGCCCGAGGCTCATGTGATGGAGGTTAATGTGTGTAACTCAGCTTATTGACTTAAATGCTACCTGTGTCTAATACCTTCACAGTGATATTTGCACTACTGTTTGAGCAAATATTTGAAGTTCAGAGAATCCTCTCAAAGGAAGGCTGGTGGGTGTGGGTGACGTGGAGCTAGGGTGGGGTGGTGAAAGCGATTTCTGAAGAACCCAAGAGTTAGTCCCAGGAGCTCTAGAAAGTTTGTGTCTCTAGAGACCCTGTGAAGGCAGTGGCCTGGGGACAGCTCCCTCCTGGACAGGCCTGGTGAGCACCGCACACTCAGTAGCCTGGTGACTGGTGACCAGTGTGGTAAGTGACAGGGACATGGGAAGAGATGTGGGAAGTGTGAGTTTCCCATGGGCCTAAGTACTGAGTATTGAGACAAACTGTTCTGAAAAATAGTCCATTTCCAGGCATCTTTTTTTAAAGCTTGGGGGAAATTTTATTAGAGTTTTAAAAGAGAAATCCCAGGGCAGACAAGCTATAAATCTTGACAGCTGTCTGGAGAAGGGAGATAGAGAAAGGCCCATCACTGAGTTAAGCAGGAATGGAGGTCAGCCCCACAGCAGACAAACGGCCACATGGTGGGAAGGGACCTTAAGGGAAAGCGATGAAAACCCCCAAGTGTAAGCGAAAGCATTCTTAGCAGTAGGGATGGACTCCAGGGTCCATGTGCTGAGCAACAGCTCTGAGCAACAGCTCTAGCCCTCCATTTCCAGTCACCTTGATGGGACCCCTAAGGAGGCTGCCAGCAAGTGGAAACGCAGGGTAAAGTCCCAATGACGACAATAGAGAACATAGCTCTTGCCAAAACGGAGACTTCCAAGGAGGGCCTCTTCACAATAAACTCCTTCATCTGTCAACAGATGACTTGAGTTCAAAGGGACAGGTGATTGGCTAAGACTTAAGTATCTGCTCCTTTCTCTCTGCCGTCCTCCCCTCTCTTTGATTGATCTGAATGCCGCAGAAGCAGTACCGGGAGTCAGCAGCCCAGGAACCAGGTGAAGGAACTCCAGAGGCTAGCCTAAGAATTGACCAGGCCTATTCACTAGGGCAGAGCTGAGAGCCTGAGCCCAGGAGAGACAGGCTTTGCAGCAGAGGTGGGGGTGATAGTTTGAGTTAGATATGCCTGGACTTTCTGACACGTGGAAGCAGGTGATGGCAGGATTTCTCTGACAGGGATGCTGAGTGGAGAAGAGCCCAGTAAAGCGTGTTTACAGTTAATGATGCAAATCCACTCCTATTCCTTACAAGTCCTCATCCGAGTTACCCTTTCAGCATGACGGTTAAACAGATTTAACAAGAGAGAGCCCTTGAGTTCCGTAAGCGCACCACCCGGACAGTCGTGCACAAACTTTATCTCTGTGTACAGAGCCCGGGAGAAGGAGGGGCCTGAAAGCTAATGAAGGCCTCACTGGAGGAGTACAAGCCACTTTGTATGATGTTTTGAGAAAACGAGCACACCAAGGCAGACACAATGCTCAGATCCACAGGCCCCCGCTGTGGTTGCTCCAGGGTTAACTTTCAGGTTGAAGAAAAATGGATTTGTGATGATTGCAGAACCCTCAATACCAGCACTCTGACTAGCATATAGTTATTAATTAAAAGGGAGACTCTTCCCCCCATAGTATCCTAATGTGCGAATATTCTCAACATTCCTATTTCTGCTAAACAGCTTGTGTGTGCCAATAACTGGTTTGTATTTAGCATCTATACCAACCCTGCCGGCTCTGAAGTAATTCAGCTATTTCTCTTGCAATGTGTTTGCTCCCCCTCTCAAAACTTCTCCTTTAATCATATGAAAGTAAGGCAGAGAATAAGGAAAATATTGGTAAAGAGACGTCTCAGAATGAAAGCAGATGCTGACCCAATAACAATGAGAAGAGGTCGTGCACTAACTCGTGTACCATGGAAGGGCAGGCAGTGGTTGGTGGATCGGAGCTGCAGAGGCCCCCATGGCTCACAGCATGCTTTTCCCCTCTCATGTCGCGTTTATTTCATAGTTTATCTTTTTATCAGCGGGTGTTTGAAAGAAATAATCCTCATGTTTGAAGGAATATTCTTTTCATAGTTCCTTCCCAAAGTAATGAATTAATTTTCAAAATGCAGCAAGTAAAGCATTCTGTCTGCTTAAAGGGACAAAGGGATCACGTTAGTTCAAAGTAGCTCTGGGCGCAGACCTGACCTGTATGGAGACATAAGACCTGGCACAGGAGCCAGATGTTGGCTAAGAGACGCACAAAGTCCTGGTATGTTAGAAGCTGTGAAGAGGGTAGACAAAGGGACCCCCAGGCACCCCCAGACCAAGCTATATTGCTGCTCTCATTGTGGTTTTTTTTTTTTAATTTGTTTTTGTTTTTTTTTGAGACAAGGTTTCTGTGTGGCCTTGGCTGTCCTGGACTTGATTTGTAGACCATGCTAACCTCGAACTCACAAAGATTCACCTACCTCTACCTCCCTGAGTCCTGGGATTATAGGTGTGCTCTAGCTGTGTGTGTGTGTGTGTGTGTGTGTGTGTGTGTGTGTGTGTGTATGTGTTTTCCGATAGTGGCACCTCATGGATGTAGTTTGTGACTGAATAAGTAACAGTGGTTAAAATGATCTCATTGTACTTAGAGTTGGAATAGTAAACACCTCCAAACTATGCACTGGAAAAATAAACAGAAACAAATCAGCAATGCTTGCAGTTCAGGCTCTGCTTCCCTGCCTGTTGCAGCATAGTCCATCGGTGATCCTAACCAGCTGATCCTGAGAAGTGAGGCAGGAACAGCTGGGACCTGAAGAGGCCTCAGGTGGCTGTGAGTGAGGACAAGGGACTCTCAGGAGACAGGTTTCAGTGAGACTACTTTAATGCGGGGAAACAAAGGCTACTTAAACCTTTCGGGGTGGTTAAAGGCTATTGGCGTGAGTGTACATCATTGGCTGGGGCCAGGACTCTGGAGATGTCTCATTTGCATAAGGAGGAATTCTGGGTGCTGCTGGACTTCACCTTATAAGGGGAGAGGAAGTTTAACCTGGCTCCGGCCACGTGAGGCTCCCCCAGTCCCACAGCTGCCCCGAGTTCCATGGCTCCCGGGCCCGCAGATGCCGACAGAGTTTGATTTTAATTAACTGCAAGAGCAGACCTATCCACTAAGTTCTGCAAAATCATTTTACTCAAACGTGAGAGAGGACATGCTGCTGGCTCAAAGTTCAGGCAGTCACCGCACAGGCACCATTTCTCCTTCCTTTCAGAAGCGCCTTCCAACTAATGAGATGTCCTATGCATGGAAACTGAATATGTACCAACAGCTTTTGAAATGCTCATCAAAGCCATAAAGATTTTCTTCGGATGACCAGTAAAATCTACAGCATGTGATTTAAACTGAATTAAACAGCACCTCCAAGGTCTCTTCTGGTTCTAAGCGTTGGTGGCTTAGGACGCAGTGACACAGATAATCTGAGCAGGTTCTAAAGCCGTGACACCCAGGTGACGCCGCTCAGGAAGCCAGAACCTCTGGAGGAGGACCCCAACAGGTCTGGGAATGCTCAGATGAAGCACAGTGCCTGTGACTTGCTGTGGGTGTTTCAAAGATGACCCTCTCTCAGAGAAAATCTTATACCACGTCCTCACACACGCATTTAGCCTAATATTTCCGTAAAGATATCTCATGGGATCTGTCTGTCTCCCTCCTTCCATGCCTTCATCCCTCTTTCTCTCTATTTCCCTTCCTCCAACCCCGACCCCACATTTAAATTCATGACCCACAATATTGAAAAAGCACTGCTTAGCCACAGGCTATGTTCTATATTTTGGCCACTAGATGGCGGCCTCGCACTTGAAGAATGAAAGTGCAAGGCCAGGTATTGGATTTGATGAAACTCAAAGTGCATCTTATTTACTGTTAATTTTATGTCCAGACAAAGAGCCACTTGTGTCACAAGGAAAACCGCGTGGCTTTTGGAAAGGAGAGAATTTTGGGAACAGCAGCGATCCACTGTCTGGGCTGGTTCTCCTCCGACTCACACATGAGGTAGGCACCACATCCCTTTTCTGTCTGAGGAAACTGAGGCCCAGGAAGCTTGAGTAATGTGTAAAGCACCCATGAAAGGACAGATGTTGTCACTACAGGCAGCAGAAGGGAGGGCAGATTTCAAACCTAATCACCAGGTTCCAAAGAGATGGAGGCAGAACTTAAACCCCAGTGCATTAGGCTCTCGCTTTCAGTAACGGTGTAAAAGATAGGATAAATGTGTACAAAAAGAATACACATTTTCTTCTGCTTTCCCATGAATGTAAGATTCAAAATATAAGTTTTCAAAGAAAAAAAAAAGGCAGAAAAGTAGGGGAAGAAAAAGACAAAGAGGCTTGAGACCATGGCTTTTATGAGAATGGTTTTTGTTTCATTTTGAAGTGGAAAGTCCCCTGAGGGACTCAAAATGGAAAGGGCACAGTTTTTACAGGACAACACAGTCACGTCAGACCCCCTTCCGTCCAGTGAGGTATGTCTTGTTCATCTGTGGTTTGTTTCTATCTTCAGTTCATAAACTGAGCCTGGTAAGACTTCACCTAGAAAGGAGGAGAAGTGTCTCAGGGAGTAGTTTTTGGCGGGGCTGGAGAAATAGCTTGGCAGGGAAGAGCACCGGCTGCTTTTTCAAAGGACCCTGGTTAGGCTCCCAGCACCCACATATCCCTCTGTCATTCCAGTTCCAGGAGGATTTCATGCCCTCTTCTGGCCTCCATGAGCAATGGATGCACATGATCTACAGACATGTGTCCAGGCAAAACATACATATGAAGCAAATAAGCATGTGTGTGTGTGTGTGTGTGTGTGTTGGATGTGTCCAGGCAAAACATACATATGAAGCAAATAAGCATGTGTGTGTGTGTGTGTGTGTGTGTTGGCCTGCCAGGGCATGTGTGCAGACGATAATTTGCAGGAGTCAGTTTTCTCATCCTACCATGAAATTCCTGGGGACTGAACTCAGACTTAGAGGCCAACATCTTCATCTATGGAATCATCTCACCAATCTTCAGTATTTCTGTGTGTGTAGCAATATCATATATATATATTTTTTTTTGATGAGGAGGGGTTTAAATGCAAAATACTTTAAAATTAATTACATCTTTTTTTTTAAACACTACCTCTAGAAAACATAAATGATTTGTGGGCCTTATTGCCATGTTTCTATTGGCTGGGCAGAGCTAGGGTAATGTGTTGGTTCTTGCTTGAATAATGCAATTAATGACAATATGTTTACCGGATTGGGAAACACAGGGCAAAAGCATGTCTAAGGATGAAAATAAAGCCTCTGGTCTGATGAGCAAAGTTAGAGATGCTTGTAGGATATTCAAGCAGAGGCAGGTCAAACAGAGCTGTGAGCCTGGGGCTTTGCTGTGCAGAGGGCAGCTGAGTTGTCCCTAAGGGGACTCTAGAAAGCCTATATTTAGGAAAAGCCCACTCAGCACTCAAGATCAAACCCTCAAACCTCCATTCAGAAGACAGAAAGCAAGGCCAAGTGTTTCAGAAACCACAAAATCTTTCCATGTTCAGTCATCAATATAGAGAAAGAGCTATAAGTTTATACATTTTTTTATGTCAAAGTATTTGTAGAATTCACGTGTTTCAGTTTTTCTTGTGTATGAACCCCACTTTATTTCAATCCTCTCTTAGGATCACTTTTTTTTCTCCCCTTTTATATAAACAGCACAGTTAAGCCGCAGAAATCCCTGGAAAGCTTTCTTCATACGGAAAAAGACAAAACTGAGCGTGATGAGCAAGTGCCATAAATAAATCTTAGCAAATCCCTACACATCCAACATCAAGAGAAGAGAGAAGCATCTTGAGATCCAGTGTGGTAATCTCTGTGGCAGCCGTCTGCATGGGGCAAGGGGGAGACAATGGAAGCTTTCACAGATTTATAAAACTTGTTTAATCTCAAACCGAATGTTTCCTGATAGGACTCTGACAAGTGGCACACAGCTGAGAGCTTACGTTCTGTGCTCAGGTCCATCTGCATTACGGAATGGACTGCTGAGAGCCCCTGGCATGTGGCACACGCTTTGTAGCCTGTGTGTGTGTGTGTGTGTGTGTGTGTGTGTGTGTTAGTGCCTCTTTCCAACTCTGTGAAAAGCAACATGAAAGCATAGACTATCACTGTTTTTGCTCAATTTTTTCTCAAGTTAGCCATTCCTACAGTTGTTAACATTTTTAATAAAATCAGATATTGAAGAAGAAGTTTCTGGTTTCTTTGGAGACTCAGTTTTGTCACATGATGTTTTGCTGGAGGCTGGCTTTTGAGAGGGCAGGTGATATTTTGCTGTGAGTTCTCTCGTGCGAGGGGCGTGACTTTGGCCAGCTGAGAACATCCGTGGGAGAACTTTGAGGAGAGGAGATATATAGCGGCCCACGCACAGGGAGACATAGCTTTTTGAACTGACATCGCTGCACTGATCTTTGTGCTCTGACATTCGACTTGGAGGAGAGAAATGTAACTGAGAACTTCTCGGGGCAATCCAACTTAGTCATTGGCTTGTCGTGTTGAAGCATGTTGCAGCTTGGTGTGGGCCTTTGGACTGGTATCCTGACGACTGAGTTTGGTAATCCCCTAAGGACACGCCTACCCTAATCAGCAGGAAGGAGATAAAAGAAGACTACAGTCCTTTTCCCTACTAATCTCCGATCTAAGGTTGGGGGGTTGGAACCCTAAATAAAGTAGGTTTGGTGAAAAATCTAAGCCTACATGATACCCTCCCCACACTTTCTCTGGTTAGTTTTAGTGGAGCACTATGTCATTGGCAACATTATGTCAGAGCTTTCCCTGGGTCCCACCTTTGTTCTCATGACACACACAGAGTTTTGTAGGCTTGTGTCCCTTCACTTAGTGGTAGCAATTTCCTTTCTGTTGTTTCCCTCAAAGTAATACTTCGAGTTTCTTCATTTTTTTTCTTAAAATTTTTGAGATTTTATGTATTTTAATTTTATGTGTCTGGGTGTTTTGTCTGCATATGTCTGTGCACCACAGTGTACAATGCCCAAAGAGGCCAGAAGGGGGCATCTTATCTTGTGGCACTGGAGTTACAGGTGGTTGTGAATTGTCATGTAGCTGCTGGGAACGGAGCCCTGGCCCCTGGAATAGCAGCCAGTACTCTCCACTGCTGAGCCATCTGTAGGCCCTTTTGACATTTTTCAGTCAATCCCCTTCAAAGTGGAGGAATCCACCCACAGCAACGGGTACTTAGCCTGTGGGTTGCGACCCCTGGGACCATCAGAAAACACAGATATTTACATCATGGTTCATAACAGTAGCAACAAGGATGATTCTATGGCTGGAGGAGACCACAACATGAAGAACTGTATTGCGGGTGGCAGCATTGGGAAGGCTGAGAACCACAGCTTTAGAGGTTTTGCTGTTAGCTTTTAACCTGTGTGCCTGAGCAGGCGTCAGTGGCCTGAGCAGGCGTCAGTGGCAAGCCTGTGGGACTCTTCCTCTGATTGAAATGGCTTTGTCTACAGGTCAGCCGTGGCCATGTCTCTCCACCTAGGAGTAGGCACGGCTTCAGCTGTCTGCCTTAGAAGAATATCGAAACAGAATCCAAGATGTGCAAAGTAAACTCCAGTGCACTTTAGGTAGAGGCCTCTTAGACGGCCGCGAGCTGATACCTTTCCACAGCTGTTTCTCAGTTCTCCCTGCTGCAAAGCAGGTTCTGCTGAGTTCCACGTGCAACCTTCTAACTTTAGTTTATCAGGCACAGGAAGACAGCATTATTTTTGATTGCCTCAGAATCCATGACTGACTTTTGGGGCAGAAGAGGGAATTAACAAGGCAACTTGCAACTGCACAGTTTTGCATCTGAGCATTCACCCCTGGAGAAGGAACACACTGACTGCAGTTGCTAGCATAAACACGTGTGTAATGGATGGAGTACCGCATCTTCTTGGGGGAGAGAAGAAGTCACCAAAATATTGTGAAGACAAAGTCCTACCACTAGAATCAGGGGTTGAAGGGGAAATTCCAGGGCTTCGAAGAACGTACTTTTATTTAACAACCTCGTCACGAATAAGGAAAGGCTGAAAACAAAATAACAAAGGCAAACCTGCTAAAACCTGCGGGAAAGAAAGGCCTTCATGAGAGATAAGCTGACATCTTAGAAGACAGATCATGATAGACCTGACATCTTTGAAGGTCAGAAGAGACTGAAATGAAACAAAGAAGATGGCCTTAAGTAAGCAAAGATACACCTGCTCCAAAAAGCAATTTCGGCAAAGTGAGAGAGGCCTTAAATTGTTGTTCCACTGGAAAAGTTGAGCAGGACCGAAGAAATCTAACCTAGAACAGAAGGCAAGATCTCAGAAAGCCTGGAATCATTCCTCCAAAGGATGTCAGAATGCAGAAAAGTTCTGCAAACATTAAAAAAAAATTGTGTGAGCCACACTCACCCGTGTTCTGATGCTCTGGGTCAGCATAGAAAGTGCCAGAGTCACTGGTAGATGGATTTTATATGGAAACTCTGGGGAAAGCAACATGAAATGTTTCGCGGATTCAAGTGCCAGGAGCATGTTAGGCGGCATGCAAGTGCTTCTCGTTTTCGGAGGGCTTTGTCAAAGAATTTATGAGGTTAGAACTCCAAGACAAGGCAGAGTTGGGACGCAGTCTGTGGACAGACGGGCAATGACAAAACTAGTCCCAGGCTCCGCACTTCCCTGATGGGAGACTGTCACCCACGCAGGTGGGATTCTCTAGGAGGTATCTGCAACTTGTTTGAGAAGTCGCTGGCATGTAAGGAACTTCTATTTCTTACCAGGGGGCTTCTCACATGATGAGATCTTAAAGAGGTATCTTAGAAAACCAATTATTTTGGTTATAAACCTTAGAGAAAAATGCCTCCCAAATTTAGTTAACAGAGTTAAGCTCATGAGCATTAGAAAAAAAAAATCAAGGATTAAGTTAAACCCTGAAGAAGAAATTCACTCACATCTTCCTAACAGAGAAAGCTTTCACAGAGAGGTGGTCCTCAGCCTTCAACAGCCCCAGGGTCAAGGAGGCAGATTTTTCTTCTTTGTTATATGAAAACACATGACTTCACATCTGTCTATTTGAAAAAGTAGTTCACTAAATCTCCACGGTACTGTGTCAGGTGTAGAAGTTGAGTCTACGGGTGTGAGTTGGGGTGTTTCTGTCCAGAGGGGCTCCAAGAGCAAAGCCCCATCTTCACTCCCTTTCTCCATTCTCTCAGCCGCCTGATGTGTAAGAAAACGATGGCCTATGCCCTCAGTCACCCTCTCTGGGTCTTGCTGCGTGCGCAGTGCTCATTCAGCTCACGTCCTGTACAGGGCACATTACAGGCTTCCAGCTTTGGGGTACAAGGGAGGCTCAGGTGTTAGAATGGGTGGGCTGTTCTCTCTCTTTGATTTAGCACTTCAGGTTGGGGTAGATTCTGAGCGATTTTCCTCAACAGCTCTACCATGGAAAAGGTGGCATCTTAATCTCCTTTCCAGTTAAACTCTCCAATTCATGCACCTGCCTCTGGCTTTGAAGCCATGCTGGATGAGGAACGGTATTCCCTGCTCTGAGCCCTTAATTTCTGGGGGGCTTCTAAACTCGATTGTCAGATTTGATGGAGAGTGTTGACAAAGCTCTGAATTCCATCCGCTGGGGCTCACTTTCCAGTTCCATCATCAACTATCTATACACACTGGAGAGATTAACTGTCCCCGCCCCCAAATACTTCCGAACGTTTCATTTATAAATTGGGGACAAGCTGGTAAGATGGCTCAGTGGGTAAAGGCTCTGCCAAGGGTGATGACCTGAGTTTGAGCCCCTTGACCAACATGGTGGGAAAAGGGAACCTGCTTCTGAAAGTTGTCTTCTAACCTCCACTCGCTCACTGTGATATAGATGCATATATGTATACATATGTATGTATGTGTGTGTTATATACATACACACACATATATACACATTATGTATACATATATACATACATCCACACATTCAAATAAATAAAAGTAATACTTTAAGAAAGAACCTAACTCTGTGGGAGGCAGACACAGGTGGATGGCTATGAGTTTGAGGCCAGCCTACAAAGTGAGTTCCAGGACAGCTAAGGCTACACAGAGAAACCCAGTCCTGTAAAACCAACCAACTAACCAATCAATCAATCAATCAATCAAACACACAAACAAGTTTTTCCTTTTTTTGAATGCTTCTATTAGAAAAATATGAAATAAGAAAAAAAGACAAATTCTCCACCAGGACCAGGAGAATGACAATGTTTTAGAGGCTGCTAAGATGGAGTCCCAGTTCACGTCACAAAACACCTTCTGAAGGAAGCTGAATGACTTCTCTCTCAGGCTAATATGGTGGGCACATGCATCTCATACAGTTCAGGCTTTACTCTTGGCCAGGGGATAAAACATAGAGATACAATCCCTTCCAAGAATTCACCATCTCGTGGGACCATGAGAAGCACTCACAGAGCTCCAGTGTTCATCTGTGTAGGTTCCCATTAAGTTCCAAGAAAGCATGGAGCTCTATCATGGGAACATTAGGGCCTGGGGTCTGTGTCTTGAGCATTCTGTGTGTGTTCTTTTGAACCATTTATTTAACAAAATCAACATGTCTGTGCACCACGTGTGTGCAGGTACCAGAGGAGGCTGGAAGTCATCAGTCTCTGGAACAGGAGTTACAGGTGCAGGAAGTAGACCTGGATCCTTTGAGAGAAGGGTGTTGACTCTTAACTGATGAGTCAGCTCTCCAGCCCCTCTTTTTTTGTCTCATATTGACAATAAAGCAATGAGGCACTATATAACTGACTTAAAGATGAAAAGTATACAGGGGAAACGCTCTTCGCCTGAATTTTGGAAACAAATGAAGCTAAATTTCAGGGTTATGCTTTGATGACAGTCCATTTCTTTTCTTTACGAATATCAATTTATCCATATTTTCTTGAACTGCTTTGATAATTAGCATTTTCAGAAAAGCTTATTCATATCACTTGGCTTAGACACGTGGTCAGAATGAAGTTTCATGTGTATTTTCTCATACCTTTTCAAAGCTGTGTTACTGTACGTTTAAATTCTGTGTATTTTAGATGTGTGATGCATGGTTATTGGTATACATGTCATTAACGTTATTTCTGTAGCGTTGGCTAAATAAACCTTTTCCCTCTAACTTTGCTTATATATTTTCTGTTTTGTTAGATTCTTCAATGACGTTTTATTATTATCAAAATTTATCTAAATTCCTTTCTCTCCGTATCTGAAACTTACTTTTCTGGAATTTACTTGTGTGTGATTGGGAGGCTGGAGGTGGGGTGCACGCTACGAATACAAAGAACAGAGAGCTCTTTGTGGAAGTCAGTTAGCTTCTACCCAAGCGCGGGGAATTGAACTCAGGTCATCAATCTCTGTGGCAAGTGGCATTACCCGCTGAGCCACCTTGCTGGCCCCTGTCTAGGTATCTTTGATTACTGCCTCTGACCATAGTGATTTCCTTTCTTCCTTAAAATTAAATGCCAGTTCTAGGTTTGGATTTCCATTATGTTTGTGTTGTTTCTTATTTTCCATTTCTTTCCGCACATCAAGAAACCTCCTGGTGTTTAGTCTTTGTATTTTTGGCCTTGCAGGTGTGAGAGGGGCCATTCTGTATATGTGAGTTAGTACACACATCTATGCTCAAAAAAGAAATCAAGGTACATTGACTCAGAGAGTCAATATGCTTTTAATCCAGCTAAAACAAAAGTTGAGTGAAGACAGACTGAGCGACGTGAGAGCATGCGCCTATGTGATCCCTAGCAGCACGCAGACTGAGCGACGTGAGAGCATGCGCCTATGTGATCCCTAGCAGCACACTCAACGGGCTCATGCCAAGGACTGATCTTATTAGCTGGGAGTACTGACAAGAGTGAGGAGCTTTCCCCCGCCCCAACAGTTACTTTATCTCAGTCCCGGCTATTACAACAGTAATTTGCTCAAAAATTATTGGAATAAATGAGTTAATCAACATAAAGTATTCATAAATAGTCCAAATAAGTGTTCCATTCATTTTTATTTAAAAAATATGAAAGTCCTCAAAACTTCAAACATAAGAAGCTGGCATTTCTTTTAAATGGAGTCAGAGAAATTAAGTGTGCTTAGCTTTCATATACTGTTGAGGTAGAGATAATAAATGTATTATGTAATATAAATGAAAAGCTATTTAAATGTACAATTATCCAGACAAAACTTAATTTAATCTAACAGTTGCTTTAAGATTCCATAGTTCTATATTTTAGTATACTCTATATATTAATGACATTCCTAATTGCCTTATTAAAATGCATACTTTTTCAAGAAGCAGAAATGACCTGTTGGTCTGCTAAAATTTATGTGCAATCTTTTCTTTTGTACTTTGCGAATATCATATAACAATCCTGAATCTATTTAGCTATAAAGAAAATTCTTAAAATACAAAAATCTTGCTATTGTAAGAACTTATTTCTTTGCCCCAAGAAAACTTGTAATAAAATATTATTCTTCACTGCAGGGAAACTCAGAGAAACTGAATATACATTTTACATTTTGTCTACTGGAGCAAAGAAGCAGATAACACTAAATTCTTTCCATTCTTCTGTGATATCAAAAAGAGAATTGAATGAGCAGCTTGGTACCATGCAGAAACGTGGGCCTGCTGGTATCCCCATAATCATGGATTATTAAGAAAAGCTGAGAAAAAGGAAGCTCACTGTTTCTTTAATTTCCTGAGAAACTTTAACAGATCTACTTAGAATAAGGACAGGGTTGCAAACTGTGTCAGATAAAATTCATGGGAATAGCCTTCTGGCTTTTGGAACTTTATTAAACAAACCAGTTGGCCTACTGGTCATATATTCAGAGAAGATTAAAAATAAACCAATAAAAAGTAGAGCCACAGTTATCGATTACAATACCAAATGTATCTGTGTGTGCGCGTGCATGATCTTTGGCTTTCTCTGCCTTCGGTAAATTTTGGTTTCTGGGTTATCCTACTCTGTTGTGTAGAGGTAGGTAGACAAAGCCATGCGTTATCAAGACTTTGGGTATGGCTTTCACTGTGTGGTGTCTGCCATTAAAGACAGGTGGACCAAAACGAAATGTCTCCTGAATTTAATCAGTGGCAGGTTCATTCCAGATAGCGTAGTTATAAAATTAAGTAAAAACCAAAGTTAGCTTGAAAGTTTTATAGACAGGCTTTAGCCTCATTATTCTTTCTGTCTTGAAGAAATGAGGTATGGAGACAGATATGATGACTAATAGAGTCTCTTTTTAAAGTTTGTCTCATCTGTTACTTCTTGGAGAAAGCTGAGTGCAGACTTCACTGAGACTGCCACAGGCAATTAAGATACAATTGCTTCCCTGCTGTTGGCTAATCAGGGTCACCTCTGTATTTATAACTGATTCAAGTTGGGAGCCAATTAACATCTACTTTCACAGGAATATAATCCAGACTCTTCCAAATGCTTATTCAGCTACCTCTGTTAAGGCTGATCAAAATCCATGAGCCTGGTCTAATTTGGGGGTAAGAAATTAAAAATATTCAAAAATTCAAATTGCTTTGAACAGCTCAGTTCAGATCTGCAGGGGCTGCACAGGTGCCTCAGGATACCCCACACTGAAGGAAGAAAGAAGTGGAGAGCTATTTGCATTTCTACAGATACACCTGCACAACCAGCGTGCCAGCTAAAGAATCAGGGTACGGCTCAGAAAGACAAGAGGGTCTTCTTAGTACGTTGGGGCTCCTAGGGCTGTGGAGTAAGACAGCCTCACAGGTCTTACCCCCACCCTTCTGGGGTAAGGTCACTTGCTCTGACTTCATTGCCAGCATTTTCTTCACACACGCTTGGTGTAGATGCACAAGATGATTCCCCCCCCCCGGAGTTTTAAAGAAGAACAGCAAAACCCAATACTGTACCCAGTGCAGTAGACACATGTGTCTAGTGAAGTTCAAGCTCTATTCTTGGTATGGGGAATAACAGACAGAGATACAATCCCTTCTGAGCATCCACAATCCCTCAGAGGATCACGATAAGTACACATAGAGCTCTGATGTCATTGCCAACTTTACAGGACTTAGAATCGCCCAGGAGGTACACCTCTAGTCTTTACACATTTGACTCAGGAAGAAAGACCCTGAATGGGAAGCATGCCATGCCCCAGCCTCCTGAACTGAATAAAAATGGAGAAATAGCTAAACACGGTGGAACAACACTCAGGCTGTAGTATGAATTCATTCCTCTCTCTTGGTATTGGAAAGATGACTGAAGACACAAGATGAGTAGCTACCTGCAAGTTTGCACTGCCATGACTTCCGCTGCTGTGACAGGCCACACACTCTCAACCTGTAAGTCAGAAGACCGCCTTCCATCCTTAAGTCGTTTCTGTCAGGGATTTTGCCACAGCAAGAAGAAATCAAGTGATACAGGAACCAAGGGGAGAGGACCCAAACCATAAACCAGAACTAACGAGGAGGGACAAAAGCTCTAAATATTGGTTTCAATTTTCCCTCATTTCAGAGAATTATGAAGCAAACACAGATAGTATTAAGGAATCTTATGTATACTTCATGTCATATAATACAAACTTTCAGCAAATAATTATGTTTAACAGATTTTCAATTGCAACTTAACACCATCACATACACTTTGGGGTGACTTTTCAGCTTTGTGATGATGGGATGGAAGGAAGAGATAATCGCCAAGGTGCCAGCATTGTCACCTTAACTGACCCTTAGCTTGTCAACCCCAGACTTAGCTTCTCACTGGTTGTCTCTGTGAAACGTCTCTTGTCTGCGCCTACCTCTCTATCTCAGCTCTTGCCATTCCATAAGACTGTCTCCTTTGGTGTAGGCTATTGGTCACGTTCCCAGTTAGGACCTTCACCTCCAGATTTTCCACTTTACCGATGTCCTTCATATTGCTCACAAACTGAGGCTTGCTCATTTGAATGAGGAATGTCCTCATAGGCTCGGGCATTTGAATCCTTAGTGCCCAGTAGATGGTGCTGTCGGGAGATGTGGCCCTGCTGGAGGAAGTGTGCGTTTTGAGGGTTCATTGCCTCACCCTGTTCCTGGTGCACTCTCTCTCTGCTGATATGAAGCCTTCTGCTTACTGTAATGACTTCCTGCCATGATAGGTCTTATCCCTCTGGATCCTAAGCCCGATAAACTTTTTCTTCTATGTGTTGCCTTGATCATGGGGTTTTATCAGAGCATAGGAAAGGAACTAATATGAATGGAGTGGCCTGAAACCGTTTTTCTTGTCTCTTGTTCCACAGTGCTATCTATTCTGCTTCTACCTGGGAAACTCTGGTCTCTGGAGGGTCAACATCTCCCTTCTGGACTTGGCTCTTAATCTTTTCAGTATCAGTGCAAGAACTGGTTCTTCTGGGGAATCCTCTGAACTATGGGATCTGAACACATTTTTTTTTTCTTTTCTTAAGACAGGGTTTCTCTGTGTACTCCTGGCTGTCCTGGACTTGTTTTGTAGACCAGGCTGGCCTCCAACTCACAGAGATCTGCCTGCCTCTACCTCTGAGTGCTGGGATTACAGGGGTGTTCTACCACACCTGGCTCAGAACACATCTTTTATCTCTGCTTTCTGCCACAGCATCAGTGTGGCATTATCCCACTGACATCACTGCATGCCCCCTCCACATTTAGCAAGCTCACAGGGACTTACCTAGTATGCCACTCACTTTTAAATCAGAGAACTTACAGGGTCTTTCGTGTGGCCAACTGTGCATTAAAGAACAACATTGTGAAATGTGCTTTTCTAGACTCTTATATAGACTTCTGGTTGGTTGACTTACGTATTACAAAGAGAGACCAGGGAAGTGCTGGGTTGGGGGTGGGCATGGAGAAGAAATCTTTACTGTGTTCCTGTAGTTTGAATTTCTGGCCTTGTGTAGTGCAGGGTTTTGAAGCTTCCGGTTTCTCTGCCCAGGGAAATTAGACAAAACGTCCAAATTTATTGTGAAAAATAATAGTTGACCCAAGTAATCTTAATAAAGCCATGGGCAACACGGCTTCAGTTCTACTGGAGAAAGGTATTTTGTTCACTAGACCAGTGGTTATTTTGTCTGAATCATTCAGCTGTATGGGATTGTACGCCAGGAAGGAACACCAAGAATAAGATAGGCCACTATGATAAACTTTCTGTACCCCGTGGAGGAAGAAGCAGCAGATTGCAGGAGATGGATGTGGGCTATGAACCTGAGCAGAGTCTCAGTAAGCCAGTAGAAACCTGGAGTAGGATTACGTGGGACTTGGAACTGGAGACTTTGCTCAGGGCCAGGAAAATGGCTCAGTGGATGAGGTACTAGTCTAGTGAGTGTGAGGTCTGCATGTTCAGATCCCACACAAACGCTAGGTGTGCGTAGACGGCCACCTTCAATTCTGGATTCAATCGAGAGATTGTGTTTCAAAGAACAAGGTGGAGAGTGATCCTGAGAGATTTATAGCATCAACCTTGTTCAGGCTTGTGTGTGCAGGAACTCCTGCATACATACATGTGGACCCATACACACATGCACACACACACACACACACACACACACACACACACATCGCACCATACACACATAAAAAATAAAGAGACCTATGTTTTGGGAGCTAGGGAGATAGCTAAGTTGGTGAAGTGTCTGCTGTGCAAATATGAGGACACGAGTTTGATTCCCAGAACCCACACAAACTTTAGGAACTCGGAAAAGGCTGATTGCCTCTACTTCTCTGGATCTCAGTTTCCAGCTATGTAAACATCAAGATTTGTAAGCTGCTTAGGTACTGTATAGTTTCGTACCTAAGGCTTTTTCCAGGTCACACATCCTATCAGCCTTTTATCTTTAGGGACACACATATAGCTGAGGATTTCTGGAAATATTAAAAAAAAAAAACCTGTTCCGGTTGATAATTATGTTTTTTGGCCTTCTGACCTCCATTTGCATGTTGTATCTTCCTTTCCTGGCCTCTTGAGATGACATTTAACTCATCAGGAAAAAAACCTTAGTGTTTGTAGTTCTTTTGTGCTACACGTTTGTAAGATGGCAAGAAGAGAGTGTCCTCCCCCCGCCGCCCCGTCTCTGAAAGCATGTGAGGAAGAAGGCTGGGGTTGAGACAATCAGCACTGTATGGCCTCGGCTCCTGTCCCCGTAGGATGTGTTGTGGGTGGTTTAGATGGGGGTGTGGGTTCGGCTGAGTGTGTCAGTCTGGGCACAGGCAGAACAACTCACTCTGTCCTTGAAAGCTGAGGGAGCCATGGCCTTAGCTGTGAGCCGTCTCCCTGCTCGCACTGCCGCTCTCTGCAGACAGGTAAAGATCACGGGGTGAGATCTGATGAAGGGGGCTGGAGAGATGACCCGGCTGCTAAGAGCACTCGCTCTTGCTCACCCCTTAACCTCTGTTCTTGGGGAGGATCGGTGGGTGTCTGGTTCCCACCACCCGTGCCATGGCTCACAACCATGCTTCAGTCTAGTTCCAGAGGATCCAATACCCACTTCCGACTTCCACGGGCAACAGGTACCGTGTGGTGCACACGTACACATGCCAGTAAGATCCCCTATGCTTCAATGAATTGAAGAGTCCAGCCCATGTGCATGATATGATATATGTGTGTGGGGAGGCCAGGGCACACCTGCCCGGAGCCAGGCTTGTGTAGTAAGAGCTTTGGTGACCGAATGAGTCCTTGCACTGGTCTTTAATGAAATATGATGTGGAGTCCACCTGAGGTGGCTGTTCGTCCAGGAACGGCCAGTGGCTGTGAGAACTGTCAGGAGGTAAGAGCCCTGTTGGTGTCTGTGCTTGAACTTCCTGGCCATTTTCCATAGCAGCTGGCCCTCGTTACTTTCCTACCGACGGTGTTTAAGGGTCCTTCCACTCCACGCTGATGGCAGCATCAGTAATTTTATTTACTTCCATTTGATAACAGACGTTTTAACTGAAATAAGATGAAATTTCGTTGTAGACTTGATTTGCATCCACGAGTGACTGACAGTCCTGAGCATTTCTGCATGTTCATCAGTCATGTGACCTTTTTCTTTTAAGCAGTATCTATTGAGATCATTTAGCATATCACTTGGATCATATTAAAAATTTAAAGCAACTTCTGATTGATAATCTTATATTGGATTAATAGCAGGGGAATAGTTTCTTTTATTCTGTGTATAGTTTCTTTTCTGTGAAGAAACTTAATTTGATATAATCTCATTGTAATTCTCGCTTTTATATATATATTGCTTTTACGCTATAATGATTGAAGATGGAACTTGTGAGCTGCACACTCAGCCTGGGAATGAAAATGCCATTTATCAGTAACATTTTTAAAGAGAACAGTGTTCAGTAGGACATAATTGTTCACCACACATGAAACCTCAGTTTGATAATAGAGACAGTAAAGCTTTATACTTTACAAAAGATTCAGATGTGCATCAGCAGACTGAGTCTCACAATAAATCTTTGCCATTGCTTCTCTTTGATATTATCCCCCAGTCTTTACGGAGACAGCAAATCACAGTGAGGCCTCTACTCACCTGTCCGAACCAGAGGGGAACCTCTGCGGAAATGAGACCTTGGGGCTTTTGGGACTGTTTTCCCTTCAGTCATTATGCAAATGCCACCTCCTTCAGTGCTGGTGTCTGTTCCCTACTCGGTCTTCTGAGTTAATCTCTGAGGGCAGGATCAACACCCTAACTCCAGCCTCTTGTGCTTCACGTAATAAAAACATGTAAAAATAGCTATCTGCTTTAGTAACACGGCCTGTGTGTCAATGGACATAAAATTTAGAGTCAAGTACATTTAGTATTTCAGCGCACAGTTCCCTGGGCCTCCTGGCTATTTCAAATGAAAGCTTTGCCTGGCCCTGGATTTTTCCCTATTTAACACAAGCTAGTATTTCTAAAGATATAAAATCATTCTTCACTCACTTCATTCTTCATTCATTCATTTTTTTCTTGCCAAAGTCTTTAGCATTCAGGAAACTATCATTTAGGCTTTGTATCCCACAGGGGCACCAGGGTTTGTGGAAATATCTAAATGGAGTAGGCGACAAGGAAACTGTACCTCACGAGTGACACAAGTGTGCTGTTACCATTGTAGTTGCCATAGTTACAACAGGAACCGCTATGGGATGTACTCTCTCCTGTAAACACCGGGCCAGTCTTGTGTAACTTAGGATCATTAGGGTAAACAGTCCATCAGCTCTCTGCAGGCCTTCCTCATGGCTGCTATGAGTTTAAACGTGGAACAAAGGGATGAAGGAGCAGTAGATGATTGGTTCAGACCCAGGAAAGCGGTTAGTCAACCTTAGTCTCAGAACCTGCTAAACTTCTAGTCTTTAAACTGTTCATCCTCCCACTTAGCAAGGTATTGAAGGCAATCGCTATAGGTAATGTTACTTGAGGCACAGCATTCTAGAAATGTCTGTAACTTCAGACTTTCTTAGGCTGGGTTTACACAGAGCTACTGAGAAGATGGCCTCCGAGCTGCCCTGAGGTATACACAGCAGTGGGCTTCTCAAATTTAGCTTTCTGAGCATAAAGGAATTGGGTGTGACCTATGTCTGGGAGTTTGAATTTCTCTCACACCTGCCCTGCGTTAGCGTTCTTTAGTGGCTTTACTTTGGGGACAGCTATATCACATACTTCGCTATTGTGAAAGATGCCATGGCCAAAAGCAACTTAGAGAAGGAGTTTGTTTTGGCTTATGGTTCCAGAGGGATGAGGATCTATCACGGTGGGGAATCACAGCAGCAAGCAGCAGGCATGGCAGGAGGAGAAGTAAGCTGCCTACACCTTAACCACGAACTCAAGCAGAGAAAGTGAACCGAGAGTAGGCTAAGGCCATACACTCTCAACTCTTTTTTTTTTCCTTTTTCTTTTTAGTGACACATTTCCTCTTAAGAGTTGTATAACATCTCCAAACAGCATCACCAACTGGGGACAAAGCGAGCCTTTGGGGGAGACGTCTCATTAAAACCACAGCAGTGGTGCAGCTGGTGATTTGGGTCACTGTTTTCACACATCTGTTCTGCAAACTCCTGCACCACCTTTGTGTCATTGCAACGTCTCTCAGCTCTGCACACCTCGGCCCCACCCTGGACCACAGCGAGGTGCTTCTTAAGGTTCAGTAGGATCATGTCTTTCCATTGATCAACACATTTCTTTGACTTTCTTTCTCTTAATATCATTTTCTCTGCCAAACGTCATGACAGTTCCTAATTAGATTGACCATAAGGATATACAGTCAATATGTGCAACATTCAAGACATTCCCTCGTTCCTACAACTCACTCCTTTGCTCACACTCATGAACAGTGGCCAGACTTCCCTGAACATGCCAAGGACATGTCTGGGGACGGATTCCTTGGAGATCTCTGACCTAGAATATCAGCCTCCTTCTTTCCCACGGCTTTCTCCCACCCATCCCATTTCCCTCTCATGGTCACTTAACAGCAAATTCCTCCTCTTTCTGACTATTTCCTTGCCGATGCTGATCACCATTGGAGGAGGTGTGGCCTCGATGGAGGAGGTGAGTCATTGGAGGGGGGGTGGGAGAGGTATACTTTGCAGTTTCAAAGCCTCATGCATTTTACTTGGCTCTCTCTCTCTGCCTTTTTTTTTTTTTTTTTTTTTGCATCTCATTATGTAAGCTCTCAACGACTTCTCCGAGGACAGGTCTGCCCTCATGTTGCCACTCTTCCCACCGTGACTGTCACGCCTCAGAGCATCCTCTGTTTCCGCGCCCAAGGATAGAGGGAAATGCTCTGGATTCAAGACACAGCTTCCTTATGCAAGGCGTGGAAGAGATTTCGCACAATCTCCCACTACAGAACGGCATGTCACTGCCACCATGCTTACACAGAGGAGCATGCCACCTTCGGAACAGCACACCTAGCTGATCGTGATGTTCTTGAAAAGTCACTGCTGACACGTTAACACTTACAGTGAGATCACAAACTCAGCAGGCACTATCTCCTGCCGGGTTTGACTAGTGTATTTGTTTTACTTTACAAAGCTTTCAGCCATTGTGTTAAAGAAATGCCGGGCCTTTTAATACTAGGGGAATAAAAAGATACTGTGATGAAATATATCATGGAGCCGCACGAGGAAAGCTGTGCTGGTTACTGCAGGACTGAGAGAATCATCCTCATTGCTGACCCACAGAAAGGTAGGAAATTGGTCAACTCCAAGTCATTCCATCCACAGACATTTCTAAATAGTCACTATTAATTTGTAACATGTCTTGTGAAAAGCTGAAGAATTCCCTTCTTTTTTCATTACACATGCGGATAAGATGACAGTTAAACTTCTTTAAAATAAATAGTAAAGATGTCTTTCTCTTGGCACACAAAAAAACAGAACGAACAAAACCTTAAAACCTAACCCCCACAAGTCAGCGCACATTCTCACATTCTCACGACTTAGTAGAAAACATTAGTGTTCTTATACCCACAACAAAGCATGGACCTGCAGAAGTTTTCAAGCACTCTTCCAGCAGCTTCATGCGCATCTTCTGCAGCTCCGGGCTGTCCCATTCATCTTCGTGAACTCCCCAGTACAGATCTATGACCTGTGGGCAAATGGATGAAGCAGCATTAATTCCCCTGCAGGGAAACTGAATTTCCCCGTGGGCTTCATTCTTGTTCACAATGTCAAGCTAATGTGACTTTCAACTTTCCTCCTGGCAGTGTGCTTTCCTGTGGGGGCGGGGCACTGATTTTCCAAGATCCATCTACAGAGACATGTTTTTATCCCATGATGGTTTGGGAATGAACATTGAATTTCTTATTTTGTTTCTGATATAGGAATCAGATGATTACAGAGAAAAAAAATGCTAAATGTCAGAGGTTCTGGAGTATAGGATTTAATTACATTAAGTTAGCAAAAAAAAATTATGTATCTGGGATAATAAATTCACCATATTATTTATGACAAATCATGCTGTAAAATATTATTTACTGTGCATGCTAATATAGGAATAGATACTGATCTGGCATTGAATACTTACTTTTTTTGTTCTAAGGAAAGAAAAAGAAACCAAAGAAGAACAAAATGAAACAAAACAAAACAAAAAAAAAAACAACCGAAAACCCAAAAGCCCCACCCTCTCTTTCTGTTAACAGCATATTTTATTTCAGAAGATAGATATTTTGGCTATGTCTGTTTTATCTGTGAACAATTTGGCTTTCATCAATGCATATCTGAAGAACCTTATTGGGAAATAGAAAGGTATGCCTTACAGAGAGATGAGGATAATAGAACCCTCCATCTCATGACTTCAAACACTCCCTGGGAAGATTCTGTAAGTCTGTAAAACTTTCAGAAGTCAGCTCTGTGAAAAGATCATGGAGAGCAGCAGGTTCATTCCCTTTAGTCGGCACTATCTGCATAAAGTAACCGTTCCTCCTCCCCACTCCCAGGCTTTGAGGGTTTCTGCTTTTCCTCCCCTAATTTCCTGCTGCAGGAAGAGAAACTCCCCGCCTTCTTTCCTTAAGGTTTGCCTGGGCTTGGGTGAGAGGCAGCCAGTAGAAGGGAGTCTCTGTGGTCCAGCGGCTTTGTGTGCTTCCTGGTTCTAGGCTGTTCCCACACAGGTTGCTTCGACTAGATACCTGACTTCTTAAACTTGAATTTTAGACCTCTGACAGTATGTTTTAAAAAATATTCCCATGAGGAGAGAGTCAGGGTTTGTTGGTGAAGAGTGCTTGGTGTCCAATCACGAGGACCACAGAGTGAGGATTCTAGCATCCTTGTCTGGGGGACCCATAACTTCTGTAACTCCAGTTTCAAAGCTTATACAGACAGACATACGGACAGTAAATCGTTTAAAAAATATTCTCACAGTCCACTCCAGGACTTCCAGCATATCTGAGACTCTCTACACTGGCGTGGGGAGTGCCTCCACACTGTAGGGTTTAACAATGTAGTCTTAAGGAGGGATAACTGCCAATGAGGCGATAACCGGGTCGATCAATGGGGGAACCATTGGCTGGGGCGATTTAAAATTAACGATGAATAATTGAAGACTTAAAATTCAGTTTCTCCAGGGCTCCCTGGGTCTTGTGACTCCTGACTCTTGGGCTAGACAGTAGAGAAACAGCAGATGCTCCTTTTACCAAATTGCAGAGAAAAGAGCTATGTGTTACTGAGTTTCAGGAGGGCACAGACGTCATCTATGAAGAGAATAGGACAGAAAGAGCTGTAAAGTAATTTGACCATATTCTTTCTGTGTGATTTAGACAGTGCCTCTTTTTTAAAAAGACATTTTAATTTCTGTTGCCAGAAAACTATTATAAAACTGTTTTCTATAATATTTAATATAATAATATAAATGTTAAAACAGGACACTTAAATTTTTTAATTTCCTTTTAAAATCAATTTATTTGACTATTTTGGGTGCGTGCGTGTTCTGCCGTATCTTCGCTTGTGCTCCACACGCATGTCTGGTGCCCACTGAGGTCAGAAGAGAGTATTGGATTCTCTGGGATGTGATGAGCTAGCAGACACTTCTGAGCTGCCCACGAGCATGTTGGAAACTGAACTCGGGTCCTCTGCAAGAGTAACATGGGCTCTTAATTGTTGAGCCAACTTTCCAGCCTCTAAAACAGGGCATTTTCCAGCCATCAGTCAATAAAGTATCACACATACTCAACTCCATGGCTGTGTGAATGGTACTTCAACTGTGTCACGGAAAACAGAACCATCATACAGATCTCGTCTTCATGTGTGCTGACACTGACTGGATGTGAGATCTTGCTCTCTAGGACAACTTTACAGTGAACAACAGGGCAGGAAAGATACACATGCCACAAGATAACTAGTAAGAAAACTCAAAAATGGTGACAAATGATAAAGGGCAGCATTGCGAAATGGCACACAGGTCAAGGAAGAAATCACAAGGGAAATGAATTTGGACTAATGATAATGACGATTTAGCATACTGAAGTTATGGGAGGCAGTCAAAGTAGCATTTAAGAAAAAAATGTAGCTAAAAAGAGCTATATTAAAATATTTCAAATCAGTGACAGAGCTTTCCTTTTAAGGCAGTAGAAAAAGAAGAAGAGCAAGCAAGAACAAAATAACCAATCAGGAAGAGTGAAGCAACAGCTCATTATGGAAATTTATAAGCCAGAAAAATAGAGGGAGTCAGTAAGGCAAAACATTATTGAAAATATTAGCAAAATAAAATTTTAGTGAAAGTTAAAGTGACCTTAAAGGAAGAAGACTCAAATCATTCACACCAGGAGTTATGTGTTATTATTACCTACCTCAGGGGAACAATGAGTACAAAAAAATACTAGAAAGAACCAACTGTATGCCAATGAGTTAGAAGTGAGACGAACCTGGAAAACGGAGACACAGAGCTGACTCAAGACAAACACATAATCTATAGGCATCTTAAGAAGAGATCAAACAGTGAATACTACATTATATCGCTGAAAAGAACTGCCCAGCTCCAGATGAACAGGCTGGTAATGTCTGTCAATCACATACAGAAGAGTTAATATCCTTTCTACATAAACACTTCCAGCGTAGGAGAGAGGGCCCTTTCTAAGCACAGTACGAGTCAGGTACAAAAACTAGACAGAAAACCCTAGGGAAATTGTAGATTGATTTTTATGATTCCAAGGCAGAAATCCTCAACAAATATTAGAAAGTTCAAACTAGTTGTATAGAAACATAATTATACAAGATAACCAAGTAAGATTTGTTTATAATCCAAGGTTGGTTAAAATGTTAGACAAACTGGCTAATACAAACAGAATAAAGAACAAAATTTACATGATTATCTCAACAGGCAAAAAAATTGACAAGATTGAACCTACTTTATGATAAAAATACCTAATAATGTAGACACAGAAACAGACTTTCTCAGCCAGATAAAACACATTTGCACAAACCCCACAGCTAATGTTGTACTTAATGGAGAAAAACTGAAGGTTTTCCTCTTATGATTAGAAAGAAGAGAAGGCATCCACATCCACCATTCTTCTTCAACACCGCACTGGCGTCTTTATCAGGATAAAGAAGAAATAAAATATGTACATGCATATATATGTATATATGTATATACATATATAAGTCCAACACATATACCAATAAAAACAACAACAGATAACAAGGAAAAATAATAAACAGACGATGGAAGAAAATAATAAATCAGAATATCAAGAATACATAATGTTGATGACTCCATAACAGAAAAAATAATTAAATGTGAGCAGAAATTCTGACTAGATCCTTCTCCAAAGAATAGACACACATTTCTGACAATCATAAAAAAGATTCGCAGTATTACTCATTATCAGGGAAACACAAGTCAAAGCCAAGATAAGATCACAATTATGTACTCGAGCCTCTTTTGGATATATGCCTAGGAGTGGTATGGCTGAATCTTGAGGAAGTGTTATTCCTAATTGTCTGAGAAAGCGCCAGATTGATTTCTAGAGTGGTTGTACAAGTTTACATTCCCACCAGCAATGGAGGAGGGTTCCCCTTTCTCCACATCCTCTCTAGCATGTGTTGTCACTTGAGTTTTTATCTTGGCCATTCTGATGGGTGTGAGGTGAAATCTCAGGGTTGTTTTGATTTGCATTTCCCTTATAACTAAGGACGTTGAACATTTCTTTAAGTGTTTCTCTGCCATTCGCTATTCCTCTATTGAGAATTCTCTGTTTATTTATAAATAAATTTTCTAATTGCCACACAACTGTTCCCCATTTTTTAATTGGATTACTTGGTTTGTTGCTTTTTCAGCTTCTTTAGTTCTTTATATGTAGTGGATATTAGCCCTCTGTCAGATAGAGGGTTGGTGAAGATTCTTTCCCAATCTATAGGCATTTGTTTTATTTTGATGACGGACACACACAGTATATACTCACTCATATAGACATATAATATAGGATAAACCTACTAAAATCTGTACATCTAAAGAAACTAATCAAGAGGGAGAACCCTGGCTAAAATGCTCTATCCCCATCCTGAAAGGCACAGAGGATGGACATCAGAAGAAGAAGAAGAAAACAGGAAACAAGCTAGGAATCTGCCAGAGAGGGCCTTTGAAAGGCTCTGCCCTGCAGACTATCAAAGCAGACGCTGAGACTTACGGCCAACTGTTGGGCAGAGGTATGGAATATTATGAAAGAAGTGGGAAAGAGTAAGATCTGGAGAGGACAGGAACTCCACAAGGAGAGCAACAGAACCAGAAAATTTGAACACAGGGGTCTTTCCAGAGACTCATATTCCAACCAAGTACCAGGCATGGAGATAACCTAGAACCCCTGCATAGATGTAGTCCATGGCAGATCAGTGTCCAAGTGGGTTACATAGTAATGGGAAGAGGGACTGCCTCTGACATAATCTGATTGGCCTCCTCTTTGATCACCTCCCCCTGAGGGGGGAGCAGCCTTACCAGGCCACAGATGACAATGCAGCCACTTCTGATGAGATCTGATAGACTAAGATCAGAAGGAAGGAGAAGAGGACCTCCCCTATCAGTGGACTTGGGGAGGGGCATATGTGAAGAAGGGGGAGGAAAGGTGGGATTAGGAGGGGAGGAGGGAGGGGCTTATGGGGGGATAAAAAGTGAATAAAGTGTAATAATAAAAGTTAAAATTAAATAAATAAATGAATAAAAAGATCACAATCACGTATCCACCAGGGTGTTGAAGGCGAGGAGAGGCTGGAAATGCATGTGTTCCAGATGGAAACGTCAAGTGGACCAAACACTGTGAGGGGTCTGGCAGCTCCTGGAGTGGTCAGAATTAACTCATGACCCACCCCTACTATCCAGTGAGACCAACCCAAGAAAAACGAGCACATGTGTCAACATGGAAACCTGCACATGGACGGTAGCAGGGGCATCCCTTACTCAGAGAAATGAGAGTGCAGGAAGAACCCAGCGTTCTACCACTGGATTATTTGGCAACAGGTGAAGTAGTGGGATATGGCTACAGGCTACAATGCCGGTGAACTTTGAAAACGTTAACTGGAAGAGGCCAGTTACGGAGGGCTACAGATTTCACCATTTCAAAGTGGTTCCTTAGGGTAACTGAGGAAGGAGAAAAGGGAGGCCTATATGATAGGCACAGGGTTTCTTTCAGGGCGACAAAAATGTTCTAGAATAAATTTTTCTAGTTGCCACACAACTGTGAATATACAAAAACACCCCCTTGAGTCACAAAGTTTAAGACTGCATCTCAATAAAGCTGTTTCTAAATGACTCTTTGTATATCTATTTATATTGTAATTTTCCACTGTTCTTATATTCCCTGTCCATAAGGTAGTTGGGTGCAAGAATAATGGATGTTTAAAACAAATACCTAGAATATTAAAGGCTAAACATTAAGATCTAACTGAGTAGGTGCAGACCAAATGACCAGGATAAAATTTTCCCACAGGGCTCTTATTTCCATTCAGCTTGCCCATTGCAGAACGCACAGCATCGAAAGACTGATTGGCCACCTTATCTTTTGCTACAGTGTTTGTATCTTTTGTCCTTACAGTTTGGTCGCTAGTGCCCTCACTCAGGCCTTCGTAAACAGCCCATCCTTTTACTTCGACAGCTTTGTTTAAATACTCTCCTGCCTCCAGTTTTTCTCCATTACACTGTCTTTCCCATATGTCTTTACGGGCATTAAATGATGAGAAAAGATAAAATCAAGCAACCGCAAAGACAGGGAGGAGATAAATACATGAAACGTTGAACTTATGCAATACAAAACTCCATTTTGGGCAAACTGATCTGCCATCCATCTACATGATCAATAACTGGTAAAAACCACTTGGAACTAAAGTGCTCAACAAGACAAGATTTATTACACACTTTAAAAAATTAAGTTTAGCCTTGAGCTTAATTCCTGGGCACTGCAGCTCCATGATGCACTCTGCTGTTTGTTGGACTACCACCTCGCCAAAAGCATACTTCATGTGCCTTTATTTATTGTGACACTTAAGCAGAAAGCTTAGAAAAGTAATTTGACTTTTATCTTCTTTTACTTTAAACCATCTCATTTATTTTTTGAAAATTCTTAAGGATGCCAGTTTATCTTGCTAATTATAATACGGTCAATTGATCTGAAAACAAAATAATCAGCCAAGAAAGCCTCAATAAATCATCCACAGCAATGAGACAATCATTTAAACACCAGCATTATAAAACTATCAAGCAACTTATAAAAACAGTAACCAAACGCTTCACTTACTATCCACCTTCCAAAAACCCCCATCACATTTGAATTTTTATATTAATTTTTAAATTAATTATAGTTTATTCACTTTGTATCCCAGCTGTAGTGTCCTCCTCCATCCCCTCCCAATCCCACTCTCCCTCCCTCATCTCCTCCTATGCCCCTCCCACGTCAACTGATAGGGGGATCCTCCTCCCCTTACATCTGACCCTAGTCTGTCAGGTCTCATCAGGACTGGCTGCATTGTCCTCCTCTATGGCCTGATAAGGCTGTTTCCCCCCTCAGGGGGAGGTGATCAGAGAGCCAGCCACTGAGTTCATGTCAGAGACAGCCCGTATTCCCATAATGTCCTAATATTATCTTGTATTTGGAAAGAGTCCTTGAGCAAATGTTTACCAAAACGTTTTCTTGATAAAATTCTTCTTTACATTATAGAACCTTATCTGGATCCAAAACACGGAAGTCAGAGAGTATGTGACTGATGCTATTTTCGGATGGTGTTATATGTGAGTGTGGTATGTGTGAGTTTGTCTGTGTGGGTGTACACACCTGTGCATGGCTGGAGGCCAGTGGAGGACAACTCTTGGCTTATTCCCTTGAGACAAGGTCACTCACTCAAGTTGGAGGCTAGGCTGGCTGGTGGCTGGCTGGTGGCTGGCTGGTGGCTGGCTGGTGGCTGGCTGGTGGCTGGCTGCCCTACTTACTCTCCCATCTCTGCCCACACAGCACTGGAATTATAGCTCATAGCTACAGTCAGCTTAGCAAGGAGCCATCTCTCCCTCCCTTATGCTATTTATTATTATTATTCTTTAAACAAATCCCATACTGAAGTGAAAGCTGTTGTTAGTTATCGTAGTGGGAGGCTCTGCACTCACATAGCTCTTCTTTGCTTAGGGCATGTTCTATTTGGGAACAATCTCATTTCACACTTAAAAAAAAAAAAACAGATTTCTCCAGCTCTTCTGACCTTCACGGACGTAAAACACAGCTCTTAAGGATCTCTTTTTAAGGACTCCAGTAGCTCAGGAAATAATTACAGAAATTGGCAAACGGGAGCACATGAAATGAAAAGACCTACATAGCAAAGGAAACAAACAGCAGAGTGAACAGACAGTGGAGAATGGGAGAAAAAAATCTTTGCCAACTGTACCTCAGACATGGGATAATGCCTGAATCTCTAAAGTACTAAAAACTAAACAGACTCCACACATCACCCTACAAATGGATATAAATGAAGTGAATGACAGGTCTCAAAAGGAGGAATGCAATTGCCATTAACTATAAACAATGCTCAGCATCCTCAGCCATCACGGAAACGTAAATTAAAACTACAGTGAACTTCTGTCTCCCTCCAGTCAGATGGCCATTGTCAAAGAAACTAATGACTGATGCCAGCGAGAATGTGGAGAAAGGGGACCATGTATGCAGCGTCTCTGGGAATTAAATCTTGTGTAGCCACATTGGAAATCAGTACAGAGCTTCCTCACAAAAAGGAGGGTTGGGGAGGGGGGATACAGAGACTGATGTGTCAACCAAAGACCATACATATAGAGGACCTAGACCCTCTGCTCAGATGTGGCCTATAGACAGCTCAGTCTCCATGTGGGTTCCCTAGTAAGAGAAGAAGAGACAGTCTCTGACATGAACTCAGTTGCTTGCTCCTTGATCACTTCTCCCCAGCCGGCTCACAGAGGAAGGAGATCCAGGCAGTCCTGATGGGACCTGAAAGGCTAGGTTCAGAGATAGGGGAGGA
The DNA here is from genome assembly GCA_010120015.1 of Rhombomys opimus. Taxonomy (NCBI): domain Eukaryota; kingdom Metazoa; phylum Chordata; class Mammalia; order Rodentia; family Muridae; genus Rhombomys; species Rhombomys opimus. Next base: position 1,883,043 of record REGO01000357.1, read on the forward strand.
AGACTTTTTCTATCAGTGGACCAGCAGGGAAAGATGAGGGCCATGACTACAAATGGGATACAAAGTGAATAAATTGTAAATAATAATAATAATAATAATAATAAATAATGAAATAATAATTTTAAAAACCCTGAAAGCAGAACTAGAGCATGACCCAGTTATATCAGTCACAGGAACATAACTGAAGGAGGCTAGGTAGGCACACCACAGAGATACTTACACAGCCATGCTCACTGCTGCATCAGGCACAACAGCCGAGCTGTGGAAATAGCCTGGACTGTCCATCTTCACAAGAGCATACAAAGAGGTGTGGCGTGCACACTGTAGGGCTTTGTTCCTCCATGAAAGAGGAAATGATGTCATTTTTAGGAGAGTAGGACTGGAGACTATGATATTAAATGAAATAAGCTAGACTCACAAAAGCTGGCTATTATGCTTTTTCTTTTCATATGAAGAACGTGTCAGCCAATCAATTGATCAATCAACCGATCAATCAATCTGTCCATTGTCTGTTTGTCTGTCTGTCTGTTTCAAGAACACACAAGAAAGGCTATGAGTGGAGGGGGTTGAAGTGGAGGGTAAACAGGAATGAGTTATGGTATGAAGACAAGGTAGCATATTCAGCACATTTTATCTCATGTAGAATCTAGAGTTAGCAATATGAATTGCTGTGTGTGTGTGTGTGTGAGAGAGAGAGAGGAGTATTTAAAGAGAGGAAGTAGAAGGGTGGGAGAGAGCCTTGACAAGGTGAATATGAGCCAAATATAATGACACACACACACACACATATATATATAAACAGCAAAATGAGCTCCATTATTTTGCATGTTAACTAAAAAAGTTAGCATTAGCATTTAAAAAATCTCTCTTCACAAAAAATAAAATGTATTCTCAAGAGGATTAACATTTGCCACCATCAAAGTACTCAAACCAAGACAAAGCAGGAGAGAAAAGTTTGAATGGCAACAACTTTACTCTGTGAGGAGAGTCACAGTGAGGGAGGCAACACTCCTTGGAGCTGGTTCAGTATTTATGCCCCATTTCCAGAGCGCCTATCTCAGAAGAAAGTAAGCAGAGAGAGTTTCCAGAGCGCCTATCTCAGAAGAAAGTAAGCAGAGAGAGTTTCCAGAGCGCCTATCTCATCTCAGAAGAAAGTAAGCAGAGAGAGTTTCGGGACAGTTTTAGCAAAGGTGGCTTGCGGGTTTTGTGTGGAGTAACCCTCTCTGTAGAATGACTTGCGGCTGCAGTGGTCAGGAGGCGATGCAAGGATCTTCCACTAGCAACCAGTTCACTTTTACTAGGACTGACTTTTCATTACCTGCAAGTGTGTTCTGGGTCATGAGATGCGTGACTATGGGCTATATGTTTTAATGACTAAATTAGGTGATTATAAAAAAATCAGGCCCCAAACGACCGTCACTGGCTCTGTCTATGATCGTCAGAAAGAACAAGTCCACCAATGTGAGGTGAGAGGCCGCTTCATCAGAAGCTTCTGGACAATGCTGACCCCACACACCCTCTGCGTGCGGCCTCTAGACAGCTTTAATAAGTGTGTGTGTTAAGAAGCACTCAGCTCAAGCTCATGTGCAGCCCTGACTGTGGGAGCTCAGAGCATCTGGCGGCAGAGCCAAGACTCTGGTCTTCAAGACCACAGAAGGAACAAGGTGGGAGCTGTGGGGAAGGCATGGTGCCTGGATTGGGTCAGCCCATGGCCTCAGGATGTTGCTGTGGCTTCTTACTTGGCACCAGCCAGGAATCAGGGGTGCAGAGCACTGAAGGAAACAAGCTATAGTTCTCAAGGTTTGTCTCTAGTGGCAAACTACCTAAAGAACTCTACCTAAAAACATCTAAAGGCTCTACTTCCTAAAGGGTCCCTTTAAACAATCCCACTGGCTAGTGACCAAACTCATAAACCAGTGCACAGCATTTTATATCCAAACTGTAACTGCCAGACACAATGTAGAAACACTTCCTGCTTTAGAGATGAAAACCTGAAGGATAAACAAGTTAAGAAACTTTCCCTATTGAGAATTCTCTGTTTAGCTGTGTACCCCATTTTTTTAAATTGGGTTACTTGGTTTGTTGGTGTTTAACTTCTTGAGTTCTTAATATATTCTGGATATTAATCCTCTGTCAGATATAGGGTTGGTGAAGATCCTTCCCCAGTCTGTAGGCTGTCATTTTGCTCTGACAACAGTGCCCTTTGCTTTACAGAAGCTTTTCAGTTTCATGAGGTCCCATTTATTGACTGTTGCTCTTAGAGCCTGTGCTGTTGGTGTTCTGTTCAGGAAGTTGTCTCCTGTGCCAATGAGTTCTAGGCTCTTCCCCACTTTTTTTTTCTAACCAATTTAAAGTATCTGGTTTTATGTTGAGGTCTTTGATCCACTTGGGCATTAGTTTTGTGCAGGGTGATAAGTATGGATCTATTTGCATTTTTCTACATGTAGATATCCAGTTAGACCAGCACCATTTGTTGAAGTTACTGTCTTTTTTCCATTGTATAGTTTTGGCTTCTTTGTCAAAAATCAAGAATCCGTAGGTGTGTGGGTTTATTTCTGGGTCTTCTGTTCAGTTCCATTGATCCACCATTCTGTTTCTATGCCAGTACCATGCAGTTTTTACTACTCTGGCTCTATAGGACAGCTTGAGATCAGAGATGGAGATACCTCCAGAAGATCTGTTACTGTACAGGATTGTTTTAGCAATTCTGGGTTTTTTTTTTTTGTTTCTCCATATGAAACTGAGAATTGTCTTTTGAGTTCTGTAAAGGTATTTTGATGGGAATTGCATTGAATCTGTAGATTACTTTTGGTAAAATGGCCATTTTCACAATGTTAATCTTACCAATTCATGAGCATGGGCGATCTTTCATCTTCTGATATCTTCTTTAATTTTTTTTTTCTTCAGGGACTTGAAGTTTTTTTCATACAGGTCTTTCACATGCTTGGTTAGAGTCACACCAAGGTACTTTATTTTATTTGTGGCTATTGTGAAGGGTGTTGTTTCCCTAATTTCTTTCTCAGCCCTTTTGTCTTTGGTATACAGGGGGGCTACTGATTTTTTGAGGTAATTTTGTATCCAGCCACTTTGCTGAAGGTGTTTATCAGCTGAAGGAGCTCTCTGGTAGCATTTTTAGGGTCGCTCATGTATCCTATCATATCATCTGCAAATAGTGACACTTTGACTTCTCCCTTTCCGATTTGTATCCCCTTGATCTCCTTTAGTTGTCTTATTGCTCTGGCTAGGACTTCAAGGACTATGTTGAAGAGATATGGAGACAATGGGCAGCCTTGCCTTGTCCCTGATTTCAGTGGGGTTGATTTAAGTTTCTCTCCATTTAGTTTGATGTTGACTATAGGCTTGCTATTTTTTCTGTATGTAGACATGCAGTTAGACCAGCACCATTTGTTGAAGATGCTGTCTTTTTTCCATTGGCTTCTTTTTTAAAAAGGAAGTATCTGAAGGTGTGTGGGTTTATTTCTGCAACTTCGATTCGATTCCATTGATTCAGCAGTCTGTTTCTATGCCAGTATCATGCCATATTTATTACTGTTGCTGTATAGTACAGCTTGAGATCAGGGATGGAGATCTCTCCAGAAGATCTTTTATTGTATGGACTTGCAGAGACTGATGCTCCAACCAAGGACCATGCATGGAGAGGATCTAGAACCCCCTCCCCTAGATGTAGCCCCTAGGCAGCTCAGTCTCCATATGGGTTTCTTGTAAGGGCAGCAGAGGCTGTCTCGACATAGACTCAGTGGCCATCTCTTTGATCACCTCTCCCTTGGGGAGGGAAGGGGTCAGCTTTGCCAGGCCACAGAGGAAGACAATGCATCCAGTCCTGATGAGACCTGATAGGCTAGGGTCAGACAGAAGGGGAGAAGGTCCTCCCTTAACAGTGGAGTAGGGGAGGGTCATAGGGGAAGAAGAGGGAGTGAGGGTGGGATTGTGAGGAGTTTGGGAGGGGCTACACAGTGAATAAATTGTAATAAATAATAATAAAAAATTAAAAAAGAGAAACTTTCCCAGAGGCATAGAGGTAGCAAGGTGGAGCTGGGATTTGAGCTGGGACTTGGACCTCTATTTTGCAAGCTGCTCAGTGCATACTTACATAGGTTTATGTCTGAGTTTTTATGAGCATTAGGGCGGCAGAGGCTTTTGGATGCAGGAAGACAGCATGGTCACTGGTGAAGCTGTCCAGCTGGTTCATATCTTGACCCTGCTTCCTGTTTGTAGCCAATCACCAGCAGTCATTTGTGCCCACATTTATTTTCTTTTCTTGAGCCAAAAATGTTTCTTTCTCTCTGTCTTGCATTTGATGTACTCCTCACTAACATTCTTGGCCTGAGATTCTTTGCCATAGTCCTTAACCACCACACAGCTGAAACCACTTTCCGTGGCTTCCCCTCTCAATTCTACAGAGGCCTACCCACTTCCCTTAGTTTCTTGTTGTCATCGACCTTAATTTGGTTGATCTGGTGCTCGGCACAGAGCGCCTCCACCAGCTTGGCGTACATGGGCTCCTCACAGCTGGATGCAAGCACACAAAGACGGGCCTGGCGCTTGTCCTAGGCTTTGGCAGCTTCGTGCATGCCACGTGCTAGGCCATCGTGGATGAGGGCGCGCTTCAGCACCTCCTGTAGAGCAGTATTGATGTCCATTACACCTCCAGCAGCGATGCCTTCCTCAGCCATGGTGGTCGATTACTGGTGAGGCCGAATTTGGACCACACCCTAGCCTCTGCCACTGACATAATTGAGTGGTGTCAGGGAAAAGGATGTGTCCATATTTCTAAGTTTCTTCACCCAAAGATAAGAAAGCTGGAATTCCTGTGCCAGGCTCATAGCAAGGATGAAGCAAATGCTCGACACACAGGTAGGTCCATGATTAGTAAACTCATAATTTTCAAGTTCTCCAACTTTGCCCCTGAGAATGTTTTTTCTTCTTGTAATATTTTTCTACCAGGCCATCTTCCTCTAGCCATTTCTTTAGGATTGAGCTTAGACAGGCCTTTCTGAAAACTCTAGATAGTGAGAGCACGACCTCCTTCCCCCATGATGCATTTCCATAGCACCTGCATCTCCTTGGTAGTGAGTACCACACCGGTCAGTGCCAGCTCATGACTACATGCCCTGTGAGACTTGGTGACACTGGCTCAGAGACTGTTCAACACTGGCACTGATATTCTCATCACTCTTCCTGAGGCAGCGGGGCACACTAGTCTTAATTATTTGTCTAGTTGCTGTGGCAAAAGAACTGACCAAGGCATTTTAAGGAAGGAAGGGTTTATGTTTGCTTACAATTCAAGGGGAAATCCATCATGGCAGGAATGCTTTGGTGGCAGGAGCTTGAGGCAGCTGCTCATACTGCATACCTAATCAGCAAGGAGAGATGAGTACTGGTAGTCAGCAGACTTTCTCCTTGTTCATTTAGTCCCGGATGGCAGCTTAGAGAATGACTCTACCCACAGTTAGGTGGGTCTTTCCATGTTTAATTTACCCAATCTAGATTATTTCTCACAAGCATGTCCAGAGATTTGCCTTCCTTGGGATTTTTTTTTATTTTTTCAGGTTGACAATATTACTCATCACAGTAGCTTTGTGAAGATAGTGGATAGGGCTCTGAGGATCCCAAACAAGCCTGATCCGTGAGATGGAGAGCAGACATCAATGGGGAGGTGTTTGGCCTCAAGGGACAACGACATGGTCTCTTCTCCAGAGAGGGTTGGAGGGCATTTTTAATACACATGACAGTGATGCAAAGACAAGAGCTGTGCTTTATCCTGTGTGTTTGCAGATACTGAGATCAGGATATAAACTTTGGGAGTCAAAAGGACATAAGGGTCAGGTAGAAGAACTGCTTTACTCTGTAGGTAAGCAAACTGTACTTAGCTGCTTCTCAGTGGTCTCTACCTAATTATCGACAAAGAGAAGCTTTCACACAAGTTATCCTTTTGCTCTGTGAAATTTGTTAAAAATGTTCCTCCCTCCCTTCCATAAAGATAGAAAAAGTAATAGTGAAAAATGTAACTACTATGTGTTTAAGATTTACAGAAGGGTTTGTGGTTGGTGTATCCAGCTGAGACATTTAAGTGTCTCCTGAAAGTTGGGGTCTATTTCTCATTCTTCTTATAGAAGGACAAATTCTCTTGTGTGATTTCCACTAGTGGGGATAAATGAGACACTCACAGGTTAGCAGAAATTAAAGATGTAGCAAAGAATAACGTTTCCAGTAAACCTCGAATCTCCTCAATGCTACCACTGTACTATTAGAATTCTAAGAAGATAGCCTCTTAGTGCCAACTAAAATGAGGAATAATATTATTGTGCAAGAAGTCAGGCTTGACCATATCCAGAGCCACTGCACGCTGCAGAAATTGTGATTAAATCAAGACAATGAAGGCCATGTACACACTCTCCTTCTCCCCTTGCCCGTTGTCGTCTTTACTTTCCCTTTAAGAAGCTGGCTTTCTCACAATGATGGAGATGGATGGTGTAACACATTTATACTCCCAGAGGATAGCAGCTCGGTGCGGCCTGGCTGGGCTCTGACGGACAGCACTGAAATGTGAAGTGACTAAACAAATTAGACCTCTGGCCTGGGTGAAGTGAAGCGACTCAAGGACTGTGCACTTCCCAGTAGAGAGAAGCGCCCATGAGATAAGCAGAGACTAGAGAAGGGCCATTAGTTGGCAAGGTGCAGGGGAGACCAAGGGCTCCACGGCTGATCGCGTCAGTTACAAAGCCTGCAAGGTATGCTGGCAACTCCGGGGACAGAGCATATCTTGAGATGCTGGAGCAGGTGGTTGGTGGTGGGGCATGAGGAGGGGTTAACAGAGAAGAAGTGTGTGTGAAGAAGCAACATGGGAATCTACGCTCTTGCAACCAAAATAGAAAATACAACATAAAACAAAAAGGGGATTAGTAGAACATACGTGAAATGAAAGGACAAGGGGAAGAGGAATGTTGGGAGCAAAGTTTTAAGTGAAGATGGAAACAGGAGGTGAGGGAAATGAGAAGGTTGGGGCAGGTGCACCAGCATTACAGCTGCCTGAGGAAGCTTGGCGAGGCCCCTTGAGTTTGTAAGCTACTTAAAGCATAGTAAAAGGAGGAGGTTAAACAGAGCTATCCTGCATGGGCAAACGAAGCTGCTTCCAGACAACATTGGCTATTATATGAAGATATCACCCAAACAGGACAGGCTTCTGCTCTTGTTCTGAACTGCCCCCCCACAACTAGAGAAGACCCTATTGGTAAGGACACCACCTTCTGTGGTTGTGGGACCTAGAGAAGGACATCTTGGATGGACAAGGACGTTTTTCCTGCTGGCCATGGGTAGGCTTCCCAGGCCTCAGAGCCTGGCTCCACACGCGTTAGCATATGTGCGGCACTAACTGTGTTGAGTGGTTATTTGAAGACATGAAGCTGGGAAGAAGATAGGAGGTATGTTGGGGGAAAGGTGAGGTTTGAGAGAGACAGAGGTGGGGGATAAATACGACCAAGATATATTGAATAAATGCTATATGTGAAAGTTTAAAAAAAAAACAAATAATTTTACAATAAAAAAACAAGAAAAACATGTACAGAAGAGACTGGCTTGATGAATATGAGGGCTTTGGTGAAAGAATATAGGAGAAAAACAGTAAGCATCTGTAAGGTCACGGTAATCCGAGGTTCACAAAATTTAACTCAGCCTGCAATTCTGACGTACATAGACAGTACTGTTTAATTATCTTGCTTAAAACAAGTTTGGGCTTCCTGCTCAAATTTCCATCCCTTGCTTAGCAGGATGAAAAGGCTTTCCGTTCTGTCTTGTTAAACCTTAGTTAAGAATGATGCATTTAAGGAGTCTTTGTGGCAAGTCTTGGTTTCCTTATTGCTCATTAAGATGACTTCGGGGGACCTCGCATCTTGAAGGGAAAACGGTAGTTCTCGGGCACAACTGCGGTGGATGTTAAGTGCATGTGTGGCTGCAGAGGTCAGGGCTGTGCTTGGCGCAGGGAAGACCACTACTGGCACTTTCCTGTCAGCTTCACAGGGCTGGTGCTGTTCATCTGATTGACCCCCGCTCCCCTGGCCCTGGAGAAAGAGCTCCAAGCCTTTGGGCCATGCGCCACCCACCCTACCCATCTTCTTTACCCCACGTCTTTTAGTCCCACAGCCCTGACCAAGCGTCAGCAGCAGCTCTCAACGGTGCAGGTGTGACGGTTAGGCCTGGGGCATCTTCGACTAAATGGCTTCCTGTCATGTTGACGAAGTAGTTGGTGTGCCAGTTGTAGGCACAGAGTGTGATGAGGTGACCTCCTAGTGTTCTTTGTAGAGAACGGAGCATGTGCTCCCAGGAGTTACAGCCACCTGTTTAGTTTCACTTCTCTAACTCACCTCCCTTCTACAGCTCGCAGAGAGAAAATGGGGGGCAAGTCTGACAAACTCTGCTTCTCGTTTCCTGCTATTTTAACAGTCATGTTGGGTAGCTCATAGCTCTCTGTCTTCTTGAAGCAAACTAAAACCAAAGACCACAGGACTGGTGAACTTGCTGAAGAAGTGATTAGAATTGAAGTAAATGTCAAAGTCTGAGTGTTGGAAACTTATTCCCAGGTGGCTTCTTGGGGGTGGGTGGGGATTTTGAGAGGTATACAGGTTGTGAGGGTTCCACTTTTATGGATAGATTAAAGCTTTAAAAGGGTACTGGCAGAGGAAAGGTGTTCCCTTGGTCCTTCCACTGGCAACCACCTGAGACACAGTGCTCCTCCCCTCCAGAAGATACAGACACCAAGGTGCCATGATGGAGCCAGAGGAATCTCAGGAGGAGCCTCAGGAGGAATCAAACCTGCTACCACCTTGATTTTAACTTTCCCTGATTATACAATCATGAAGAAAGATTACTCTCTTTCTTAAACGAGCCTCAGGGGTTCTGCTGCACCAGCATAGACTACCATTGCTTTTGTCTTGCTGCATCATCTCTTCTTGTATGTGATGTAATAAATGCTTTCTGAATAATCTCCATGTCAAGTCAACATTCCTTCTGTACCAGATACAAGACACTCCTTAAAGCAGTGGTTCTCAATCTGTGTGTTGCGACCTTCTTGGGGGCAGTCGAATGACCATTTTACAGGGCTACCTAAGACCACCAGAAAATACAGATATGATTTACATTATGATTACTAACAATGGCACAATTACAGTTATGAAACAGTAACAAAAAATTTTATGGTTGGGTGTCACCACAACATGATGAACTGTCTTAAAGGACCGTAGCAATACAAAGGTTGAGAACCGCTGCCTTAGGGTGACAGATGTCTTGGCATAACTAGATCAAAGCTCTTTTCTGATACTCAGAAAGCTGGGAGAGGAATGAATGCCCTTTTTCTCTACTAGGTTCCTGGTGGAAGGAAGAATGAAGAGCATGAAAGACAAGAAAGTTAGCATCGCTTGAGTGTCATGATGGCCTAGGCACTTTGTGTTCTTCCGTGTAATTCCCACAAGAATACAGGCACTGATCTGTTCACTTTGTGTGGGCCTCAGCCACAGAGCATCTATCAAGCAATGCTCCCAGAGCACAGGGCTGGGAATCTGCAGATTTGACATCTCAACTTTTGTATATATAACAGAAGAACTCATGCTGTTGCGACTATACTTTGTAAATGAGATAACAGACTCAGCTCACAATGCAGGCTGCTCCATGGTTATCAATAACAAAGAAATGTTCTGTCAGTTAAAAGACCCCACACCATTTATTTGTGTCTTCAAGTCTAACTTCAAATGCAATAGATGTACAAAGGCCTGCATCTGAGAATCATTGAAATCTGCCGAGTATTGTTTCAAGGAAGATTGTTTGAGCAGCCATGTCCAGTCTAGAAAAGAACAACAAAATGATAAAGGCAGAGAGAGTTCAGAAAAAACTGACCTTAGACTTTCCCACCCAGGCAAGGCAGGGGCTTCTGAAATGGAAAGGAGATAAGCTCCGAGGAGCACCACAGCAGATAAGTCAAAGGCAGCACTGGCAGCTTGGACCTGGGCTTAGAAGGCTGGAGGGATGGGCTGACTATCAGCCGAGAGTTAATGCTCTAAAGACCAGGAAATAGTAGCAGTTAAAAAACTAGGTAAAGAAAAAGTGTAAGTTCTGTTTTGAAGATACTAACATTCAAAACAGAAATGTCCTCACACAACTCTGAAAGGCAGATCTGCAGGTACTGAGAAAAGACAGCTCCATTCTGACAGGAGCCTATGGAGGTAAGGCTTGCACTACTTGTTAAGGAAGGAAGGCCCCCAAAAGGACAGATTTAGACTTATGCATGGAGTGATGGAACCAGCAGGCATGAACATCCATTCCATTTGCATCTTTGAGTGTCAGCATAATTATTTCCCAGCATTCCTGGGAAGCCAGCTGGCCCCATGGAATGATGGGGAAGGGCTGGAGCCAGCATATTGTGTGTGTGTGTGTGTGTGTGTGTGGTGGGGGAGTTCTTACTGGGAGAACAAATCACTTGTCTTAATAGCAAAGGTATATGGGGAAAATTACTTTGGCCACAGTATTGAGTAAATGTGGAAAAGGTAGCCAATGATACTCACAAGACGGGACATTAACTTAAGATTTAGAAATAAGAGAAGAATAAGAATGGCCATCAGGTGTCTCCTTTGATTTGAGACAATTTAAGCATTAATCCGACAGGCCTCTGACTTGCTAAGGTTTAGTCTTTTTGCATCACATTCCATAACCACTAAGTCAAGACAGAACAGTGCCTTTGAGAGTCAAGTCACTCCCTTCAGATGACAACAACCTGTCAATGCAATGACCAGAAAGAGTTAGGAACTTTTAAATTGCTATTTTGGCTGGTGGACAATTATTTTCTTTATAATTTTCTGGGTACTTAACATGCATAAATGAACTTCACTCTCTCTGTTTCTTATCTATCTAATTGCCATCCTCATTGCTGCCAGCTGAAAGCCTGTCGTTGGGCAGGCTGGCTTCTTCCTGTCAGGATGAGCTCATTACCATCTAGAGCTGCTCTGCCCCCCTGGGAGTTATACTGTCAATTTGCAAGTGTCCAGCCCCTGAAAAGAGGCTAGTCTAAATTAGGATGTGTTTGCTGTGTGAACTACATATAGGATTTGACGCTTAGGAGGAAAACTATACGTAAAATATCCCCCATACACTTATTACACTGATGACATGTTTTGGGTATAATGGCACCAAGTATAATATTGAACACAGTACTAGGCTTACTGGGGAATTTGCACTTGTATGACTTTCATGGCTGACTGCTGCTTTCTACAGCTCTGCAGAGATTCTCCACTATCTCAGTCCTTCCTCGACATACTCAGTGCAGCCAGCCAGCACTTATACAGCCACTCTGCACCAAATACTGCAAGAGATGCTGATAATAAGATAAAATGACAGTTTCTGGCTTCTGAGAGCTCTCCACTTTGTGGGAGGGAAATTAAAAATGTGATTAAAGTGTCTCGTGTGACATGCTGTTAAGGATCAGGAATGCGGCACTACATGCCCTTAAGGAAGAGCCTTATCTGTTTCTTAAAGAATAAACATTGCGCTGGAGAGAAGCGAAAAGCAAGAACCGTGAAAGCACGAGGGTCTGATGGCCAGCTCCCAGGGAAAAGGCCACGCCTGTGTGCTGTAACCTCAGCACGGCAGGGCTGACACTCTCCCTTTGCCATTCTATTTACCTCTGAGCAAAGCTCTGAAAAGTGGCTCATGTAACACCCCTCTTTACTTTCACTTGTTACATCTTATATATGTAATTGTATGTGTGGGCGTGGGCACACACACACACCACATGCGTGTGTGGCAGTCAGAAGACTACAGGAGAAGACCATTCCTTTCCCTCTACCTCATGGCTTCTGGGGTTAGAACTCAGGTTGTCAGCCCTAATCCTAAATGCCTCTACCCACTGGTCCATCTCTCTCAACATTTCTAACATTCCACGTCCTTGCTCATGCCCCAGAGGGTCCCATGTGATCAACCTTGATGTCTTCTAGAGTTAGTCCTTGCTCACTCTATGCAGATTTGACCTCTTTCCTGTTCATAGAATATTCTAAATACTCCCTTTCCCTTCTCAGCCCTCTCTTCCTGTTTCCCATGTCTTGACTCCTCCTCCAGACATCTGCACGATCTGCTCTGTTATTATCTGAAGATATTTGCCTAAATATCATCTTGTCATCAAACCCTTTCTGGCCACCTGGCCCTCCCTAACTTGCCTAAGCCACCCTTATTTTTCACACAGCTTTCATTTAATAAGATGCATTTATCACCGTTGGAATTTGCTTATCACCTGCCTCCTTCAACAATATGGGTCCTTCTATGGAGAAGGGTTGTATGCTCTGTCCCTGTATTTTTAGCACTTAGAATGTCAACCAGCATATGGACAGTGTTCAATATACTCCTTTTGAATGACTTCAAGGCATGGCTATTCTGCAGAGGGCCTTAGAAGATATTTGGTAAGTCCTGTCAGGGTCAGGCGATTTGAGAAGCTTTTCTTAAAGTTGTAAAGTTTACACTACCTCTTCTTTCATTCACTTTTATGCTGGAATGGAAGTTCCTGATAAGAGGCACCAGCCTAGGACGAGGGATGTAGCTGTCAGGAGGACAGGTAAGTGCTTCTTACTGTGGAACTTAAAATCTGGTGGGAAAGAAAGGCAAGCTATGGGAAACAAGAAAACACCCGATAGAGGCACACACTAAGAAGAGCTAAAAGGGCACTGACGGGGTATGTGGGGTTGACTCTAGGTCCTAAGGCACATGCCTCTCAGAAGTGGAGAGCAGAGGAATGGTAAAAAAATATTCCTGTGAAGAGGAAGGGGTGGGAATTCATGGCACAGAACACAGCCAGGGCTAAAATAAGGGGAAGGGTCAGGGGGGTCCAAACTTCAAGAACTAAAAGTGGCACCAGGTAGGAGGGGAGAACCATCTCAGGTTAGGTAGGAAGAGGCCTGAGAATGAGCAGGTTCCAGTAGGCAAGGATGGGAAGAACCAGCCAAGAAAGAGGGGTGGGTGAAGGGGAAGCAGAGCTAGAGAGAAAAACCTCCTAAGCAAAGGCCAGCTGGGACAAAGGGGCCTTTGTGTCTGAGGGACCCAAGCGCCCGAGCGCTGCTTCTCCCAGGTTCAGTGCACAACTGAAGATGGCATGGAGCCCCGGGACTGCAGGAGGAAAGACAGCTATTCCCTAGAAAACCTGTCTTCCAGGAGGAGCTGTATAATTAACTGCCCACAGAGAACTGCACCACAAGGTGCATCCTGGAAGACTCAGATAACACGCGCCGGGCTTCTGTCACGCCAGCAGTGGGGAGCAAATGCTTTGTGGCACATTTTGCCTTAATCTCAGAACCTTCTCCCATGTACCCCAATCCCGTGCTGCTCTCTAATGCGGGCAGTGAAGGCACTCGGGATCGTGTACTGTGCTCACTGCTGCGTGCACTGTCACCTGGCACCTCATAGAGGGCTCGGGCACACTGTCTAGACTGATCCCAGCCATCAGTTTACCCTGTGGGTCCTTTTGGAGTGTTCCTCTGGCTACATCAGTCTTCATCCATGCCTATCTCTGATTTACAAAACACAATTTTATCCCCTTCATTTTCTTCCTTTGCTAATCTCAGCTGATGCCTCTTACCGCCCCCTCCCCCATGGAGGCTGTTCTGTACTACCTTCCTCCCTCTGCTGACAGAAAAGATGCAACAAACCCAAAGTCACCATTAACATGTCTAGACACGTTTTCTCTCCGAAGGTAACTGAGTCCCCAAGGAATGTCTAAGTCCTTGGGGATCTTGACGGGAGTTTGTAACAGTCGGGGAGCTGTTATCAGTACAGCCGGAGTCCCCAGGGAAGGCAGTGCTGAAGTCACCTCAAAAGGTTTGATTCAGGTTCCCATTCATCAAGCAAATGGTGACTAGTGCATGACTGTTCGGGTGTATTTCATAACGGCCTACTGCTGACTGACACTGTGCGCCAAGACTGAAGCCATTTAGAGGCGATCACTCCCTAAACCGTATTTAAAATTGTCATGAGGGGTACGGAGATAAACCATTTATCCAGAAGGCAACAAATGGAGGGTGAAATTTTCCTCCTCTAACAATGGCATGCCGTGCACCCTTCTACCACCGAGCCTCATTACATAGTCGTCACCCGACACATAAACGTGGAGTTGAGAGCACCTGACAGTTAGGATTCCCATGGTAAATGAGGCTGAAAAATTCAGAATAAATAATATGATTTGCTTTGGAAGCCAATGACTTTAGGTTTTAGATGTCCAAGATATTTCTAGCATCTTTCTAACATGTGGCAAAGTAAATAAAATTGTTGGGGTTGGTGAACTTTAGCAATGATATGTTACTGTCTTTGCAGGACCAACACACACACACAAGGCATAGGGTCAGGGAAAGGAAATACTTAGGGAAGAAGACAAACCACACATGAGTACAAACTATAGGTAGGATAAGGGAAGGGGAGGATTGTCTGCCTTCTTTTGGAAAAAAGTATTGTGAAAAGTTGATCCTAATTTTAGTTTCAATACAGGGCTGTAAACAATAGTTTAAGGCTGAATTTCAGCTTTTGGTAAGAACAGACACTCGTAAGATTCAAATAATTATGATTTAAAAATATGAGAAATACTAGGCAGAGTCCAAGAAATAGAAGCATAAATATGGAATGGTTAAAAACTAAGTTATTTGCATTTTTTTCATGCATTTATTTTCTCATATTTAAGGACATAAAAAATTTGGAGCTTAAAATTTGTTTTTTGTAGCACCCACATTGGGATGAGAAGCAAACTTCTTATGCAGATGTTGATGAAAAAAGAGATGAATATTACCTGGAATTCCAACCCATAGTTTTCTCTGCAGAATTCTCGCAGTTTGGGATACACAGTTTCTCTTAGTGCCTGCCGTTCTGCTCCTGTGTCTGTAACAGGAAACAAACGTGCCAAGTGAGTTTGCTAACATGCATAGTGCTTGGAAAATTAAGGGCTACATAACAATATAAATGTAATCAAGACGGGGAGCTCAGCCGTGGGATGATGTGAGCTTCGGCAGCCAGGCTAATTCCACAGAGAACTGACGGCAGCCTCAACAGTCAGCTCCGCGTGGCCGGCAAGGCTGAGAAGTTCGAGGTGATTGCTCATGCCCAGGTAGGTGCTTACTTCAAGCTTTTCAACATCCGTGCCTCACCGTCTTTGGAGGAACGAGAAGGAACCATGTTTGGGCTATCAGATATTTGAGCTTAATACATCACAAGCGTTTAAAAGATATAGGTTGATTGGTTTAGTTACAGGTATACAAATATCTGAGCTACACTATTATTTCCTGCAATGTTTAGGAAGAATTCAGTTTTTTACAAAGCTAAGCACAGCATCCATGCTCTCAGCACAATAGTTAAGAATAGTGCATCATGGGAGCCTCTATTCACAACTATCAGAGCCCACTCTGTAGAGTCAGTGGTTTAACAGGTTGACATCTCCCACCATGGGATTAGGGATGGCCTTCTGTATCACAGACAGGAATTGTTTTGTAACTGCTATATCACATAAGAGTTCCAAAAATAAAACATTTTAATCCCCAGTTATTAGAAAATATAGGAAGTAACAGAGAACCTGAAACCAGAAAAAAAGTTGCTCAATAATATTATGTATTTTATTTTAAACATTTTTTTCAGAGAGAGAGAGAGAGAGAGAGAGAGAGAGAGAGAGAGAGAGAGAGAGCTCAAAGCTTTCTTTGTTGCTGAATGCCAAAATTTGTCATTAGTGATGACATTCCTGAGATTCTGGCTGCCAAGAGTCTGTTCCCTGCCCGACTTCAGTAAACATGAGACCCACGTTAACCTAGTGCCCGAGAAATAGGTTAATGTGCTATCTCATGAAAAAGCCTACTTGCTGAATGTACCTTGATCTCAGCTACACTACAAAATGTCTGCCCATCTCATTTATAACAAAGACATATCCTAGTTATTTCCCAGCACATCTGTCCATGAAAACCCAGCCATATGTTGTGCCAACCTTCCCTATTTTCCTACCGTTCTCAAGCCTATTTTGAGAAGCAAATAACTAATCATGGATCTAAAATGCAGCTGTAGCTTTGCAGCGTGGCAGAAGCCAGCGTTTATAGGGAAGCCGGAAGCAGAGGAATACAAGGGTTTCAGGTGATTTGTGACCTGGGCAAAAGAACTCTTTCCCCACGTTACAGCCAACATGGTCCAGAGTCTAAAGGGAAAGCGAATGCTCAGGGGCCATGCCAAGCAGGCGCTGGGTGCTGCAGCCTGGCCAGAGGCGTAATATTAAGCTCTTGTACGATTTATGTAATCTTGGGATCAGATGCCCACTCTCCCTTGACCTATTTTAAAAGCAGAAAACATTAACTTCATAATAAAGCTGATAATAGTCAATATCTCTAAAAAGCCTTAGCAGATTTTTAAAATCAAACCACTGAAAGGTCATGTAAAAAATAAATGCTAGCTGGGCATGGTGGCCTATAGCTTTTTTTTTTTTTAAAATATGAAAAGCTGAGATTCACATATTTTTCTTAGATAGTAAAAAGATACAAGACATTCCCTCCCTATTTTATTAACATAAGTGACGAAACCAAAATAATTTTGAAATTAGCTTTCAGGTCATGAGAATCTTAGAAACAGAGCATTTAATTAAATATACATTTTGAATAATAAATTGCATAACTGACAGAAACTTCAAACTATCATATTATTTCTATCTCTAATGTGTTTTTATATTTTACTTAAAAAATTCATTTATTTAATCACTTTATAGCCCAATCCCAGCCCCATCCCTCCCTTGTATCAATCCTGCCCTAACCCCCCACTCCCCTCTCTTCTTGTCAGAGAAGGGGAGGCCCCTCAGGGGTATCACCACCCTGGCACCTCAGGACACAGCTGGACCAAGTGCCTCCTCTCACACTGAGGCCAGACAAGGCAGCCCAGCTGGGAGAAAAGAATCCACAGGTGGACAACAGAGTCAGCGGCAGCCCATACTCCTGTTGTTAGGGGACCCACATGACGACCAGGCTGCACATCTGCTGCGTATGTGCAGGGGTCTAGGTTTGGCCCACGCAAGCTCTTTGGTTGGTGGTTCTGTCTCTGTGAGCTCCCGTGGGTCCAGGTTAGCTTACTTTGTAGGTCTTCTTGTGGTGTCCTTGACCCCCCCCCCGGCTCCCTCAATCCTTCCCTCCACTCTTCCACAGAACTCCCTAAACTCTGCCTGTCATTTTGCTGTGGGTCTCTGCATCTGTTTCCATCAGCTGCTGGATGAAGCCTCTCAGAAGACAGTTCTGCTAGGCTCCTGTCTGCAAGCACAGCAGGGTAGCAGTAATAGTGTCCGGGGTTGGCTCTCTCCCACAGGGTGGGTTTCAAGTTGTGCCAGTCATGGGTTTGCCATTTCCTCATCTATGCTACAGCTTTATCCCTGCACTTCTTGTGGGTTGGGCTAATTTTGGGTTGGAGGTTCTATGGGTGGGTTGGTTTCGCCCTCCCTCTGCTGGAAGTCCCACCTGGCTACAGGAGGTGGCAACTTCAGGCTCCTTACCCCATTGCCACGTGTCTCAGCTGGGGCCACCACTTTAGACTCTCTCCAGGCCCTCCCCTTCCCACGCCCCTCCTCTCCACATCTGATCCCCGGTCCTGTTACCTTCATGAGATTCTAGCATCCTCCTTGGCCCTCCTTGGCTTGGGTCTGCACAGTACAGAATGGTTACTCTGTACTATACGCCTAATGTTCATGTACAAGCGAGTACACAACATTGGTATCTTTCCGGGTCTGGGTTACCTCACTCAGGATGATTCTTTCCAGTTCCGTCCATTTACCTGCAAATTTCATTATGTCTTTTTGTAATAGCTGAGTAGTATTCCATTCTGTAAATGGATCACAGTTTTTCTATTTCTTCTTTGGTTGAGGGGCATCTAGGATGTTCCCAGTTTCTGGCTAGTACATATAAAGCTGCTATGACCATAGAGCAAGTGTCTTTGTGGTATGGTGGGACATCTTCTGGGTATTCGCCCAGCAGTAGAATAGTTGGGTCTTACAGTAGTCCCAATTTTCTGAGAAACCTCCAGAGTTGTACCACTCTGTACTCAGCAGCAATGCAGGAGTGCTCCCCTTGCCCCCCCCCCCAGCGTGTGTCATCACTTCAGTTTTTGATCTTAGCCTACAACGGCTGTTTTTATTGTTCAAGACTTGCCACATCTTCTTTGGCTGAGGCTAGACACAGCAGCCCAGTGAGGGGAAAGGGATTCAAAGACAGGCAGTACAGTCAGAGACAGCCCCTGCTCTTGCCTTAGGAGTCCCACAGGAAGACACAGCTGCACAGCTGTTGCCTGCAGGCAGATCAATCCCTGCACTTGAGAGGTAGAAACAAGCGGTTCTGTGTGAACTCAAGACTAGCACGATCTTTTATACAGTGAGTTTCAGGACAGCTAGGGCTACAAAGACCCTGTCCCCCAAATCCAAGTTGTAAAGAAATAATACAAAGGGTGGAAGTTTGGAGCTGTGTTAAACAAGGATCATGGCCAGTAAAATCTGACAGCGTTTGATACATGGGAATAATTATGGTATGATATGAAGAACATAAAAAAACTGTTATTGTAAGGGGAGCAGGGGCTCTCTCTGACATGGACTCTCTTGCCAGCTTTTCAGTTACTTCCCCCTGGAGGAACTGTCTCGCCAGGCCGCAGGGGAAGAGGACACTCAGCATTGAAGTGATTTGATGAGCTAGGGTGGATGGGAAGGGGCTCTCCTTTTCTGAGAACTAGGGGAGGGGGATGAGGGAGCAGGAAGGAGGGAGGGTGGGACTGGAAGGTGAGGCAGGATGGAGCTAAGACCAGGATGTAAAGTGAATAACTAACTAACTAATCAGATACTGTTATTGTAATTCTTATCCCTCGGTGCTAAGATTTTAATGTACACTAGCTAGGAGGAAAAGAGTAGCACAGGAACTCTATGCACCAGTACAAAAGTCAGCTGATGAGCACTGCCACTCTGCAACTGTCCCCAGAGGCAGAAGGGCTTCCCGGGACTACTCTTTCATCTCTACTGGACGAACGGAAGAGCAAGAGAATGTAAAATTGTGTAAAATATGCGGCACAGGTTAAACATTTGGTGGTGTCAGGTGAATGAAAAAGGGGAAATAGCAATTTTCTTTATGATTTGTGCGTTTCTGGTGGCATATAACTGTATTTTTACTGTTATTTTGAAGCTTGCTAAATATGAGAAGGAAGCATATGAATGTATCTAATCGGCATTCCACATTCTCCCGTCACAGAAGTGACTCAAAAATTTCTACATTTGTATTAATGTATGATGACTGAATCTGGAAATGGAAAAGTAATTAAGATAGGGTGGATTAGTTGTGAAGGTTGATAGATAAGCTGGCTTAATTAAATAAAAAAGCCCTGATCCACACCAACAGCAAATCTGGAGGGTTAGTAATTAAAAATATTTGAATGTCACAGACAGGAAAAATGAACTAACAGAATCTCACAGATCAAAGGGGACCTGACAATGTAGATCAGAGGCAAGATGTTTTATGATTTATTTTTTATACATAGGCACTGGGTTCCCTGGGCCTCTGCTCAGGCCCTCAGTTCTCTGAAAAGCTACATGTATGGTACGGCTCCAATAGCTATTAGGATTGGAGCTGCTTCTTTTAAATAGTTCCTGGGGGATCTGGGAGAAAACAGAGGCCTGTGTGCAGTATCTGGCTTATCCATGGGAGTATGTTAGTTGGGGAGAAATTTAATCAAGTCCACGATCTTTGGAACTTGTTGGTTTTACCCCAACAAGAGCTGAGATTACTTCAAGGCTTGCTGAGTGCTGAAATGACTGTGTCAGATGGGAGCCTCTCACAGCTCCTGCTCACACAAACCCAGGGCTGAGGACATTAGATCGAGTCGTTCTCCCACTCTGCCTGAGCTCGGAGTATCTGTTTAGGACTCCCCCCCCCACACACACACACACATCCTGGGCCAAGAGTGGCCTGGTGCCAGTGGTTCTGGCAGGTGTGGATTCCACAGCTCAGCTACCAATGCTGCTGTCTCCAAGCTCTGTACATAGGCGTTTTCCTGGATTCTCTGTTGTATCCTCGCTCCTTAGCTGGCACATCTTCAGATGGTTTTACACAGCAGTTGGGGTTGTTATTTAATTTCTTATGCATTAGCTTCCTCAAGTACTGTTTTTTCTTGATAGCCTTCTTTACCAAACCAGTTCCTCAGCCCTTCTTGTCTCAGTGTTAACACATCATGTCAGTTTTATGCCATAAATGGCTTCTAAATTTGATCTGTCTCTCCCTCTTTCAACCTGAAGAATCCAAAGCCTCGTGTTCGCCTAAACTGTCACCTGCCTTTCTTGCACCACTCTCTGATGCAGTATATGACAACCAGAGATAAATTTCAAGGGAGAAAAAAAGCAAAAACCAGTTTGATCTTCAAAGACCTTGATGAACATCAGTGGTCCAGAGGCTGAAGATTAGAATGTTTGGCAGTTGGAAATGCATTGTCTGGCTGAGTTCCACCTTCTATTGCCATTTGCCATATGTCTTCCAGACATGTTTTCACATTACTTGACCTTGATTTCTGCCCTTACACAAGCCTCTTTCCATGCTCAGAAGCTGGTATCTAATTCATGCGCCCTTTTTGTGTGGCTGTTAAAGACAACACACTTTGTTATTTTCTTTTTGGAAAAAATTATTTATTTTATATCTAAGTGCTCTATCTGCATGTGTGCCTGCATGCCAGAAGAGAACATCAGATCCCATTACAGATGGTTGTGAGCCACCATGTGGTTGCTGGGAATTGAACACAGGACCTCTGGAAGAACAGCCAGTGTTCTTAACCACTGAGCCATCTCTGCAGCCCCCACTTTGTTATTTCTTACTAAGATTAGAAGACCTTCTTCAGGATACCCACTCTGCTTACCCCTGCATGACATCACTTACTGATATCTTGTAATTTATTATAATTAATACTTTCAGTTAATCCTCCATTGCACTGTGAATTTGAAGGCAGAGAACTCCTCAGACGCGTTCACATTATAAAAATTGGGGCAGATCCCAAAGCATAGTCAATACTTGATACATGACTGCACAAATAGATGCTATTATAATAATAACATCAAAACAAACAAATTTTTTTGGGAAATTTTAGCATAGGTCGAAATTCCATGTTATTTCTAAGTAACAGCAGGTTACATTGATGGTATTATTAATCGTTTGTCAATTTGGGCTGATAGAACAAAGTAGATGATGCTCTGACAACATGAGGCACACAGTGGGTCCTTTTTATAATAAGCAATAATCACACTTGACAGTGTTATCAAAAACCAGTTAAATATGTACTAAGTCAACAAGAGAAATTCCCATAAGCCAAAGAAAGCAACATTAGGCACCTACATGAATCTGTATACAGAAATGAGGTACTCAGAAAAAGCAAGTATCTATGTTTTAAAAAATACAGAATTGTTGTGTTTTAGACAATGTTTTCACACAGGCTTTTGTGTGAAAGGTTTGTTCCCCTATTGAAAACTCATTAATATTATATACAACTGTTTGCAATCCGTAAGAGATAACCTTTGGGTTCAAAACACAAGTTGAAAGTAAAAGGAAATGGGAAAAGTAACTAAAAGCAGATTGGACAACTGGACCATTAAAACAGGCTAGATACATGATACTGGAGAAAAGAGGCCCGAGACATGGCAATTACAGTGTATCCTCATCCACAGAGAGAATTCTAAGATATCTAAGCTGTAGAAACCTGGCTGCTGAGCTGGCTCAGCAGGAAGGGGCTTGCAGCCATGTCTGCTGCCCTGACTTTGAGATCCTAGGACCGACACATAGGAAGGAGAACTGATTTCCTAAAACTGACCTTCCACCTCCACACACATATGCTACGGCAGGAGCAGCTGTATGTGTGCGCGAACACTTCCCAACTAAATGTACATCTTAAACAATTTAAAAATACAAAGTAAACACTTCAGGAATTACAGAAGAAACAAAGTTCTAACAACAGCCCGGTAGCCGGCTGATAACAATGGATGACTCTTAATAGTTGGTGAAAGAGACTGATGTCATGGAGAAGACTTACAGCCGTTCCTTCCAGAACTGTGACCTAACATTTGTGGCTATGTATGAAGCAACTGGCGCTCACATGACCCAGAGGACACTCAAGGACAGCACATCCCCGCCTGGCACGCTCAGATCATCTCCATGGTGGCCATATGCTGCATCACAAACAGGCCTCATCAATTTAACAGTACTGAAATCATCGTCAGTACATCCTCCAAACATAATTAAATTAGAAATCCACATTTCGACCTCTGGGAAGTTGGAAATTAAACAAAAATACTTCTTACATTGCCAATAAACTTTTAAATACTTGATCCTAGAATCTGCAGATCAAAGAAAGATGCATGAGATAAGCTTAGTTTGAACTCAATGAAATGAAAATACACATCAAAGTTTGAAAGGCAGAGAAAATAATGGAGAAAATGAAAATATTAGAACTTCAAACTGCACCAGAAATGTAAAATCTAGAACCGGTAATGTAGGTGTGTATCTTAGGAAGTATAAAAAGAAAGCTAAAGGAGCGCAAAGCCCACAGAGCGATAGATCAGACACATGGAGAGAGATGGCGTGACATGGCTTGTAGGACTGTCTTCCTCAGGTTTACTACTGCTGAGATAAAACATGATCACAATCAAGTCGGGGAGGAAAGGGTGTATTTGGCTTCTGCTTCTGCATCACAGTTCATCATCAAAGGAAGCTAGGACAGGAACTCAAGTGGGGCAGGAACCTGGGGTAGATCTGATTCAGAGGCTGTCAGCGTTGCGATTCCTGTCTGAGTGAAGCTCATTTAACACATCGGCTTCCTTCTTAAGGAGGTTAAAGCCTTCTTTCGTCAGGGGCCCTGCACAGCCCGGGGCACACTGTAAAGATCATAGACTCTTTGTGAGCTGCCTAACAGGGGCACTAGAAACTGAGCCTTGGATCCTTCTTACAAGACCAACAAACTCTCTCACTCACTCAGATATCTCTCTAATCCTCTGCTGCATTTTTTACAGACACACAAATTCACAAGTATGGAATCCGTGAACTATGAAGGTTGACTTTATATGTAAGAGCTTAAGAGTTTATACTTTCAACCAGAAAGAATAGAAACTTAATACAAAATAAAATAAATTATAATCTTTGAGCAGAGGAGTTGTCCTGGGAGGAAAAATACTATTGAAAGCAAGTTATAGATTTGAATGTTTGTTCCAGAAGGGCCTTGGAGATATCTGGAAGTCCAGGAGTTGGTGAAGGCCAAGCCAGGATAACAGAAGTTAGTGGTTTCCTGGTAATGCCATAGCTCACTGATTCATGAACAGAGTGCAGGGAAAGCCCAACCCACAGTACAAACAGGGAGCAGGTCAGTATTAGGAAGAAAGGCAGAATCAAAGCTACTAAAGCACTAAATCACAGCAGAACCTGCCTCCATCATGGTGTGGGCTCTTATGCACTTATGTAGAGCATCAGACGGTTCTCAGTGATGCAGCCCCAACTGAAATGGGATGAAAACTGTCACAGTAAGAGCATCTCAGATGGTCGGTTCCTTTGTGAGGTGTCTGCTGCCCTGAGAGGCACTTGGATCTGTGGAACAATTTACTGAAATCAAATCACTTAAGGAATATTTGGCCACATGATCATTTCAATATTTTTGTTTAGTTTTTAACAACCCTTTACATGGTGTCTTAACAAATTATTTTGGTATAGTTCATCACTCCAGGAATAGTTTTCATATTGTCCTGAAAAAAGTTAAGACTAGGGTTTGAGTGATGGCTTAGCAGTTAAGAACACTGGCTGATTTTCCAAAGGACCTGGGGATCTATTCCCAGCATCCACATGGCCACTCACAACTGTCAGTTAATGCCAGTCTCCAAAGATCCAGTGCCATCTTTTAGATTCCACAGGCACTACACAGACATGCATGCAGGCAAAACACAAATACAATAATAAAGCAATAAAACAACAGCTAAGATTATTGTAATCTTTTAGTTCCCTTCCAAAGTTTATCTAGACAAAAACCAATGTTAATTCCACTACAACATCTGGAAGAAAGAAGGCAAGGCTGCAATGTGACCCACCTTTCTCCTCCCATCATCCCATTCCTGGGCAGGAGGTGAGAGGTGGAGAGACACTTAGGACTATGATGCTCCCTTCTCAGTGGCTCCAGTGGTAGCTGCATCCAGTCCTACAAGGCCAGGCAACCAGCAGCTGGAGCTTAAGGATGGGACTTCTGGAAAACATGATTCTGGAACTCCCTGCTAGGCTGTGCTCTTTGTTTGAAAAATTAAAATTTATTATCATCTTTAATGTGGTATGTGTGTGTGTGTGTGTGTGTGTATGTGTGTGTATGGGCATGTGTGACAGGGCTCGTGTGTGGAGCAGAGGATAATATAAGGAGCTGATTCTTCCTTCTACCTTTACGTTAGTCCTGGAGAATCAAACCCTGGCTTCTGGGCTTGTTCAGAAAGTGCTGGGCTGTGCTGCTTGGTCTTCTAATGATTTTTTTAAAACCAACTGTGCACCTGCTGATGATTAGCAGTACCAAGGGAACAAGTGTCAATTCTTACGCCATTGTGTACGTGCTCTTCTGATGATGGCCGGAAGCCTAAGAGACATCTGCACTTAAATTGGACATGCTCACATCTGTCACGCTGCATTGACTCTGTGGGTCTTTCGTTACTCCCTCGACTCAGCAACACAAAAAGCGCCCTCTTCATAAGGTGAATGAATGGGGCTTGGGCAACCTACAATTTGTGCTAAGTTTTGACCCGTCTTCTCTCATTTACCTAAAACTAACTGCCTTTTCTGAGTTCAGACTGGAAAGAATGCCCAGTCAATATCCACCAACAGGGAGGAATGAGCTGAGGCCCAATTTTATTTAACATGTAGAGTATCTTGAGCTTATTAACATTTGTTAATTATTAATTATTAATGATACTAAATGGTTTACAATAGCTGGTAGGAATAATAATATCGGATGACTTTCCCACACTAATAATAATGCATTTTAAAACCTTAACACTAATGAAGCCAAATATTAATTTTCTATGTAAATTCATTTCACTACACAGTTAACACAATTGTACGAATAAGTTACAAAAGAATCTGAATGCGCATATCACTTAGAGATGCACTTTAAAGAAATTCACATAAATCATTGCAGCAGTTAAAGGAAAGAGAACTAATTCACTTCGGCAATGTGAATTCTGACATAGTAAATGTCCATCTGTCAGAGTTAATGCTTTTTAACTAATTGGCAGACGAGATTCTATGAAACTTGGCATTCTTGTTCTGAAAAAAAAAAAAGCTTCTGAAGAAGATACAAATAGAGAGTAAACTAGTTTCTATAACAACTGATTTGGGGAGCAACCATGGGTTTAATTCGTCAGCTAAGAGAGAGAAACCTGCCTCACCTTCACGGTTAGGCTGAGCAGCCTCTAGTGCCCAGGCGGGCAGTGACACGTGTGTGTAACACAGGAAGGCACGCAGCACCAAAAAGTTGTTGTTTTCAACGCAGAGAGCGAGATGGAAGGGGACTCAACGGGAAAATTCAACGGGAAAGAACCGTCAGTAAATTTTGAATTACGGTGGCTGGTCAGTGAGCAAGGACACTTGTAAGCCATAAGGACCCGAGTTCAAATACTCAGCACCCACGGCAGAAGCTAAGCACGGCTGCAGGTGTCTGCAGGTGTGGGAGGAGGAAGGACACAGGGGGGTCCTAGGGCTCACCGGGCAGCCAGTCACGTGGGAACTGTGAACTTCGGCTTCAGCAGGACCATGTCTCAAGGGAAGAAGGTGGAGAGCAATAAAGGCAAGTACTCGGTGTCTCGCTCTGGCCTATGGATGGGCATGTGCAACAGTTACATCTGCATGCTTACACGCATGCATCACGCATATCCCCCCCCACAACACACACACACACACACACACACACACACACACACACACACACAGTTCTTAAAAAGATAACTTGCTGTTACATATAGCGAGTGCTATTATATAATCGGTGTTTGTATAATAGCAAGTTACTTATTTTAAAGAAGTGTGTGTGGATGTGTGTGTGTGCATTGTTGTGCATACATGTACAGACATGTTCGTGTGTGCGGGTGTACCCCTGTGGTGGTCAGAGGGCAACCGCAGGCGTCCATCCTCGTCTCCCACCTTGTTTGGGAGGGACAGAGTCTCCTCGTTTATTGCTGCATATGCCAGGACAGCTGGCCTGTCCGCATTCAGGGATCTTCCTGTCTCAGCCTTCCGCCTCCCCCGGAGCGCTGGGATTGCCGACATGTGCTGCACCCTAGCTTTCATGCAGACGCTGGGAATTCAGGCTCAGATCCTCATGCCTGAATGACAAGCACTATTACACACAGGACCACCTCCTCACTCTTAAAAATTTCTTTCTCACAACCTGGAGCCTAGGAAGTCCATCAGCAAGATGACAATAGAATTAGGGATCAGTAAGGACCTGGTCTCCATTTCACACTTACATGATCACATGGGAGGAGAGGTCAGAGGTGCTAAACACTTTCTTGAGACTTTTATAAGGTCACTAATGGCTTTGTGACTTCTTCACCTCCTAAAGCCTTCCCTTTTGTTACTGGCAGAGTGGTGATTAAGTCTCCATGTGTGGATGTCCGAGCATTTAGCAGCCACAGCAGATGCACTGGCTTTGATTCCTGCCTTGGAACTTGACAGCCTCTGGGTTGCTGTCCCGGCAGCACGCCTGAGGAGAGGCACTTGCGGGTGTGACTGTGGGGAGCGTCATCCAAGTCCAAGGTGAGGCAGCCGTATTTAAGGATCATTGAGTCTGGCTTTAGCACCATTAAAAAACGAACTGAATTCTATGGGACGATTCAGACAAATTAGCCAATCAACTTCTCTTCTCTCGGAGAAGTTTCTGAGTCTGGGGGGCCCGCTCACTTTCCATCTTTCTCATATCCTCACAAAATGGCCCAAATACAGACCTCAAGCAGTGTCCTACACCAAAGTTCCAGGAGAGGATGGGTTCTTGATTTGTTTACTAATTTTTTATTTTTAAAGTTAGCATGGAAGGCATTAGACACAGTTATGGTGCCTTAATTTTAATGTTTAGAATAAGTCTAGACACCTTATCATGCATATGGATGTTTTCAACCCAGAAAGAGTGAGTCAGCTCATACATACCATATACCATGTAAGAGCACTGGTTCAGCTCCGCACCAAAGAAAACAGCAAAAGCAAGCAACATTTTTGGTAAAGCTCTCTGCTCTAATGCCTTTATGAATAATACATCGTTATTATCGCTGTGGACTTCTAAATTCTACTCACAGCTAAAGGTTGCAAAGGTTTCCTTTTAATCCATCAGATGATGCTTTCACCTCACCTTCCCCAAAGTATCAATATTGAATGATATAAAAATACTTTTAGCATTTGCTTTCAAATAAAATATTCAACACTCAATGCTTCCACGGAGCATTTTCCCTTAAAATTCCATTATGCTAAAAGTAAATATCTACATGAAGACCACTAGACTGATGTAATTAAAATATATTTACAAAAAGGTAATCAAGGTTAGGTCAGCAATGGCATGCAGTGGCTGGTTCACTGTGCATTTTTCTTCATATAATCCTACCCGGAATAAACAAACTGTTACTTTTAAGTACTGGGTTTTTTTTATTCTTAATTTCCTTGGTATTTCTTAAGGGTATTATTTTTGTTTAGGCTACTTAATAATTTTATCACAAAATTTTTAAAAAGTGTAGGAGATGCAAGGTAAGAATAAGTTTTGTATTTCTTTGATTTTAGTGTGTGTGTGTGTATGTGTGTGTGTGTGGTCTCTCTCTCCCTCCCTCCCTCTTTCTGTCTCTGTGTGTGTGTGTGTGTGTGTGTGTGTGGTCTCCCTCCCTCCCTCCCTCTCTCTCCCTCCCTCCCTCTCTCTCCCTCCCTCCCTCTGTCTCTGTGTGTGTGTGTGTGTGTGTGGTTTCCCTCCCTCCCTCCCTCCCTCTCTCTCTTCCTCCCTCCCTCCTTCTGTCTCTGTCTCTGTCTCTGTCTCTCTGTGTGTGTGTGTAGTCTCTCTCTCTCCCTCCGTCCCTCCTTCTGTCTCTGTCTCTCTCTCTGTGTGTGGTCTCTCTCTCCCTCCCTCCTTCTGTCTTTCTCTCTGTGTGCGTGCGCATGTGTGTATATTGGTGAAGGTGTGGGTATCCATGGAGGCCAGAGCTCTGTATCTGCTGTTGTGACTGCTCTCCACTTTATTGAGACGGTGCCTCTTGTGGAACCTTGAGCTCACTGCTGCTGGGTGTTGAGTCAGCCCTCAGGACCTGTTTCTCTGTACCCTCCACTCCATCAGCACTGGGGTTATAGGCATTTACAACACACCTGGCTCCTACGTGGGTGCACCGGAACTCAGGTCCTGTTTGTACGGGGAGTACTTTACCCCTGAACCAGCTCCCCAGCTCCGCACATTTCTATGAACCACTGAACTCCCCCGAGCTGGCTTGCTCAGGATTATATTGATCCCCACTCTGTAACTTGGCCCCAATGTCCTCATGGTAACTGTTAGGCTTGCTCTCAGGACTCCAGTGTGGCCAGAGCTACTGTCTGATGAGTGCCCCTTACATCAAGCCATGTGCGACACAGACTTGTCTCTAAGAAAATTGTTCTCAACCTGTGGGTCCAGACCCCTTTGGAGCCAAATGACCCTTTCACAGGGGACACATATCAGATATCTTGCATATCAGATAATTGCACTATGATTCATATGATTCATTTGCCACTATGATTCAGTGGCAAAATTACAGTTATGAAGTGGCAATAAAAATTTTGTGGTTGGGGGTCACCACAACACGAGGAAGCATGTTAGAGGGCTGTCGCATTAGGAAGGTCGCAAACTGCCACACCAAGCCTTCTTCAGGCCAGAACTGCTTCTTGGTGAAACAGCAACGCAACAACGTTGGGCCACATTCAGAACCTAATTCCAAGTCAGTGATTTCTGCGCTATGGACACGATGATGCTTAGTTTATGACCCCTGGACAGAAATGTGGAGGAGCCTCCATGATGAGCCAATGCCCCTCCTCCCCTCATGCATTTTATTCCCATTGTTGCAATATACTGTCATCTTATCAGCATATACTAATCAGATACTATAGAGTGTTTTATCACGACATTTTCACACGTGCATATAACATACTTGGGGCATATTTACAGCATCTATTACCCACAATTACCTCTCTGACCCCTTCTTATTCATTAATAGCTATAGATCCTTCTTATATTTTTCTTTTTCTTTTTTTAATCCCACAAAAGGGTTAAAATGTGTGACACTTGTCTGAGTCTGGCTTACCTCATTTAATATGGTGATCTATAATTCCATTAATTTCATTCTTCATAAGTTCATTCTTCATTATGGCTGAATAATACTGCTATCTGTTTCTGTCTCTGTCTCTCTCTCTCTGTGGTGTGTATGTATTTGTTTGAAAGTTTCATTTTCATTTCCTTCATCCAGTCATCCGTTGGATGATTAGGCACCAAGGGTGATTCCATATCTTGATGGAATATAAAAGGCCTTTCAATCAACATAGACATGTCGGTACCCCGGTGGTCTCCATTATATCTGCCCACATAAAGTCAATTACTGCACTTTCCGTTAAGTGCTGCTCTGAACACTCAAACTACCAAGCATTTCCATAATTTTCAGGCTGCAGTTTTTGAAAACAGGAAGCATGCCTGTCTTGCTCAGATAGGATAGATAAGTACATACTATTTGAACAGTAGTTGCCTTGTGTGTTTCTATTTTTTAAAAATTGGAACTTATGTATGTTTTATTTGTTTTGGTATGTTGTGTCTAGTCCAGAACCTGGCATACAGTAATCATTAAATAAATTTTGGATGAATTAATTTCTTTAAATGTTGCATACATCTAGCTTCCCAAGAGCATGTATGCATGAGGACACTTGAAGGGATCCTTGGCCTTTCGCCCACCTGTGAGCTGGGATATGTGGGAGAAGGGCAAACTACTTGTAATAGCTCCAGAAATGGGCTCAGAAAGTTACACTGAAATAGAAAATGAATGCATATGTATGTATATGTAAGTGTGAGCGTGTGTGTGTATGCATGCGTGTGTTGTTTAAATGGAGTTATCACATGCAAGGTGATAATGCTTCCTGAAAGGACCACATATGACATGTCCCAAATCCCAGTGCTAGGTCCAGGAAACCTACTTTCAAATTGTTGGTCCAGGATGGTTTAAGACACTTCCAAAAATGAAGACCCTATTGTTGAAGACAACAAACTCTTCTAACATAGAAGAAGGAGTAATTGCGATGGAACTGGCCTGTGAGTGTCCTACCTGAGTCCTGGCTCTCATAGTGTCTGGCGGTGCTACGTAGGCTGCCAAGGTGGAAAAAATAACAATCAATGATTCTACCCAGATGAAATGCCTGTGATCCACAACAATGACCAGGATGGCAAGATGCTTCTAATGGTGCAAAAGTGATACTTTTATCTTGGGGTAACTGACAGCTGCCTAACTGCACTTAAGGCCTACTCGGAAGAAGGGACTTCATGCTTCATACTGCAGAATTCACCAGCTATTCATGGAGGGAGAGGCTGCAGACAGATGCCACAGACACTTGAGGGGACTCCTGCTGTTTTCCTACGATAATATGACTTCCAACTATATTTTTAAATATATGTCTATCTAACACACACACACACACACACACACACACACACACACACACATACACATCTTTATTCTCACTGTTAAGTGTAGCTCTCATGCCTCATCAAAGAAACTTCTTTTTGCAAGAGAAAGAGACATTGGATTTTTACAATATCTGGATATTGTAAATATCACTTACAATATTTGGATGTTACAAATATCCAAAATTGTCAAAAATGTAGAGGATAAGTGGGGTCAGGCCCAACTCATACATTTACAGTGCAACCTTTACACCGAAGGCTCAGGGACCATTGAGGAAACAGTGGCAGAGAGAGTGTAGCAGAGGACCAGGGCGCCTGCCTGATGCTCCAGTGTCTTTTAGAAGTGACAGGAAGGCTACACCCATGAAATCTCAACAATCCCCTCAGTATGGTTGTCTAACAAGACAGTCATAATGACGAAACCAGTTGAAGCCCCGACATGGATGGCGAGAATTCCACAAGGTCCCACCGTCGGATTGAAGAGCTGCAGACAGTCAGCGGCTGTCCAAGAGAAGAGTCAGTCTTCCCCAGGGATGAGCCTTCTCGGGGTACATTCAGCCCCACTTGGTCATCCCTGGACATAGTCACCCCTGAGGAGCACGAAGTAGAGTCAGTTCTCTTCATACCCCCCACATACACAGCTTTCATGTATGTAGCAATAATAATTAAAGAATAAAATGGTGTGAGTTGGAGAGGTAGTGGGGGGACTCATTCAATAAGAGAACTTAGAAGGGGAAGAGGAGGAGGTAACAATGTTATAAATACAGTGTTCATGTATAGAATAATTAAAGACAGTTTTGAACTTAAAAAGTGGACCATTTTCTCAGTCTTTAGGCAAGATCCCCTTGGTGTGCATTATTGCAATCAAAACCCCATGGCAAGGCACTAACTGAAAGCTATTATCTTGAAACTCATCACTATTGGTAGAAATCAGAGTAGCGATTGTGGCTGAGGACAGGGCTCACACAGGCAACAGACCAGAAGAAATATGGTGGCAATTAGAATGTTCTATACTTAGCTTTAGGCTTGGGTTATGCTGATGTAAGCATTTGGCAAAACGTTTTATATTTAGGAGTTGCATATTTCATTGTATGTAAATTTGACCTCACAAAGAAAAAGAATCATGGATGCATTTGTAATTCTAATGATGAGCATAGGAAAATGCGAAATGTGGTGGGCAGTGATAATTGTAATTTAGTTTGAAATGCATTTAATGCAAACAAATTGGATGGAGAGAAAGACCTGTGATAAAACAAATATGTAAAATCTTAATTATTGAATTGGGGTGGTAGGTTATGTAAGTGTTTGCTGGAAAATTCTTTCAACATCCATGGACGTTGGAAAGCCTATAATGCAAAATGCTATTTAAAAAATGACTGTTTGGCCTCATGTAGAAAGAGGTACATTAGCACCAAAATGCTAAAAGCTGAGTTCTTCAGCTACACTCAGAGTTTCAATCATGACTGAAAGGTTAGGATGGAACGATTCTGAAAATGTCAGAACAACAAAGAAAGTCCTATTAACTGTTTCTGATGGTTAATTCATCAGTTCAGCGAATGTTTATAGATTTACTTGATTGCATAGAAACTGCTTTCCACACATTAGCCACGAGTCGTGAGTGGTGTTGCAAGACCACAGCCTCGGCACTCAGGAGGAGAGGCAGAATGTCATGTGTTCCAGGTCAGCTCTGGACTACATTTACATAGCAAAATTGTGTCTCAAAAAACAGTGACACCCTGGAGACATGGTCTCCGGTTAAGAACATGTATCACTCTTACAGAGGAGTCAAGTTCGGTTCCCAAACTCACACTGGGCAACACAACCACATACATCTGCCAGTGTATATGATGCTCTCTTTTCTGCCCCCCACAAGTACCCTCAGCTATGTGTGAACACACACACACACACACACACACACACACACACACACACACGTAAGTAAAATAATAGAAACAAAAGAATATAGTAAAAACTCTAGTGTTTTCATCATAATTTCAAAGATGGGAAAAGGTGGTAGTGGGAGGGATTAGCAACAGACATGATATAATTTTGTATTTGCCTCAGAGCCAAGACTTTTATTATAAGGGAACAATGCCATTTGTCAGCTCTAAGTGGACTGTGGCGCTGGGAGCTGGAGTGACAGACAGTGCGCTGCTGGCAGAGCATCTTTAGCTGAGGCAGCTTTTAGTTTGGGATTGCATCTTAACGTGCGTTTCAAAGCAGAATCAGCGTCTTTGGTTTCCTTATCTCATCTTTCAGTTCGTCCTGCTGGAATGCACTGGCTGCACGAGCTGAACAGTTCTGCGCTGCAGCTGACTGCCCCGCAGCTGATGCCTGCATCCCCTTAAAACCCAAACCCCAAACCAAAAAACATCTGCAGAACTTATGGTAAAGCAGTTATCAAATTTAGGTGGTGAGTTTTTTTCATGTGTGTTTTAAAAGCTGTTCCAAATTTAAAATTCTCACAACGAAAGAAAAAAGCTGATAAAGTAATTTGAGAGTGCCAATAGTGTCAATTCACAACAGGCAATACGAAGTTTTCTAGGATGTGCTCAAGGGCGGGCGATGAAAGGGAAATATGAAAAAATATATGCTTGATAAACTGACTTATTTCTTTACGTGGTACAATATCCAGAGAAAATGAATTGTTTTCATGACTGTCATTGGTACTGCAGGTGCGGGCACACCCTGGAACTTTGGTTTAATTAGCTTATTAAATAGTAAAATTGCTTACTTTTGACAAAATGCTGCCTCTGGGCAAGCA
The DNA here is from genome assembly GCA_010120015.1 of Rhombomys opimus. NCBI lineage: Eukaryota > Metazoa > Chordata > Mammalia > Rodentia > Muridae > Rhombomys > Rhombomys opimus. The sequence continues at coordinate 1,916,530 of REGO01000357.1, forward strand.
AGTTGATCGTGTACATTTCCAAAAAGCTGCTGCTGCTGCTGCTGCCTTGTGGGAAAACGCTGAACTTGTGTGGAAATTCTCAACCCACAGCATTCCAGAGAACACCTGGGGTAGTAAACTTTGGCTGCTGCCACCAAGGTGGAGCATTCCTCCCAAACTCCAACAGGATTTAAACTGCAAAAAGTTGCTGTAAAATCAGAGACCCCAGGGGTCAAAAAGAAACAGTGTTAAAGTTAAAACACTGGCTGGACACCATCTATGGAATTAACATGCAAAGAAAAGTCATGATAAACCATTGAGCACAGACTATAAGTTTTCTTCTCTTTTGCTTAGAGCCCAGCTTTGTCTTTTCTGATCTAAATCCTCAGCCCCTATGGCCCAGCTTTATTTGATTTTCAAATGATTATTTAGGGAAACTGGCTTATTCCCATGGGTAACTAAAAGCACTTGGATCCACTCACTTTGCTGAAAATCCAAGTATCAGCTACTCAGTTATATTGTTCGGCAAAGGCCATGGCGGTAAACAGGTGACTTGGGTTTCCATCTCCCCTTTTACAATTCTCCTGAGAGAGCAGGCAGCAGACATTCTAGAACGTAACCACTAAACCTCCATGGAAATTATGATCTGCTGATTAAATTTCTGCACATACTGTCCTGAAATATTAATACATAAATTAGGCTGACAATTAGAGACACTATAAATAACAAGTTTAATTTGATAGCCTGGCTACTGTAATAAATTTAACAACTGTTTCTCCCTCTCTCTTGCTATATTCATTTTCACCTTGGGGTTAAGTGATACTGGCTGAAGTGCTCCTGGAACAAGAGGCATTCGCAGGAGGCCAAAGTGTGAAATTAATTTTCCTTGCTGTGGCTTTATTCCTGTTGACATAAGGCTGCACATAAAACATTTCACACTGGAGCCCAGCCCATCTTTTCATATTGATTTTTTTCTTTAGGTCACTAAGTTAAGCTCTGTGAGAATAATGACCATATTCAACATTTATCTGTGTGTGAAGATTCATATTTAATGTTTAAAACCTCCTTGGATGCTATTCCAAGCATTTTCACATGCTGGTTCACTGTGTCTTACAATGACAGTGTGGAAGCGATCCTAGGCTCTCCGCTGTACGCATGAGGAATCTTATTTACTCAGTAGCTTGTCTAGGCTCACAGATGTTGCTGCTGCTCAGCCCTTGATTTAATCTAGGTGGTGTGATCTAAAATCCAAATTCTTTCTACCTCTCCCAACATCGATCTTAAGTCTTTACCCTTTTATTGCCTCACGCAATTTGTCGTTGCTCCTTCATACTCCAGTGAAAATTGGACCTCTGTTTGATGAGTAGCTAAAGTCAGTGTCCTGTGAAGGAATTCTTGTCTTTAGGACCACATGGCCCCATTCAATGTAATGTAGTAATGTGAGGCAGTGATTTCTCCAAGTCAACCCAGGCACTGCAGGGGCCCTGACTCAGCAAGTACAAGGGTGATTTGGATGGTATTTCCATTCTGTGCTTTCTCGGACATCTCGCCATCACTACCGTTATCATTAGTAAGCCTGATACAGAAAGGTGAGTGAAGGGATTGGCCGGCTGGAGTGTAGTGGGCATGGCTCTGTCAAGCCTCGCTCTTCTTCCCCATTCCCCTGCCCTGCTGATAACCATTAGATTACATTCCAAGCTAGCCACCAAGGTCCATTCCCTAATTTGACTACTTTCTCCTCCTGATGCTGACTATCAAGGTTGTAGCTATCAAAGTATTGTAGTCCAGCAAAAGTCTCCTTTGGCTCACCTAATTAGCATGCCCAGTTAAATTAAATAGCTCATTCTAACATGATTTCCCCCCCTTTGCTTTTATAAACTACCATTTGTCTATGGGACAGGTCCAACTCCTCTATTTAGAGACAGTCCTTTGTGTCCCTCCCCACCCCAGGACAAGTACCTCTTCCACCTCTCCTTTGCCACCTTTTCTCCTCTGCCTTGTCCCCTTCCTTTCTCCCTCTTCCTTTATCTTCTGTCTTCTGTCCCTTATCCTTGATCTCTATCCCTCTGGGGTAAATAAATTTCCTATGTGCTGAGAACATGTGTAAAAGTAACTTTAATTCTCCAGATGTAATAGTTGTCTCCAAGATTTACTGTTGAATATGCTCACCCTTTCTTGTTCTTTTTGAACTCTGGCTGGCTGGCTCAACTTAGCTGTTCTGGCTCCTCTCCAAGCTGACTGATTCAAACTGGCTTCTTTCAGCTTCTGACTGAATTGCTCTGCTTGGCCTCATGCTAATTCTGGCAGTTTGTTTTAATCTCCTGGCTCCTTTTTAGTCTCTGGTCTTCACCTGTATCTAGATTGTTTTCTCTGTAACATGTTTTTCTAAAACTGTCCTGGTAAAAGCTGCCTTCTCTTCGTCTCTCTCTGCACTGCTCACCTAAGTCCTATTTTAACTGTCAGCCCTGGTGAGAGTTGGGAATATCCTATCTCTGACTCATTCTGTCAACTTTTTCTCTGATTTGTTCCTTTGTCTGCCCCTAAATTAGATATTACTTTCAAACATGGGTGTTTCCTTTTAGAAACTAACTTTATCTTCATTGTTAGGAATTAAAGGTGTATACTAAATGTGTGCCTATATTTCTACCAGATAGATTAATGGTGTATGCAGCATGTCTGCATTCCAGCCAGATCACAAAGACCTTAAAAGGTCTTTGGATGTGATCAGAGAAGCCATATTGCTGGATAAAAATCCCTCTAAACATGGTTTTGGATGTCTTGAGCCAACTCTGAGGTTCCCTACAATGAGCCTCTAAAGATGAACCTAGACAAATGGGAAGCCACATAAAAATGATTCACCTACCCAGTCACATTAGAAAATTAAGTGTTTTTTAACAGAGAGCAATAAAAATTTATTTGAAAATAGCTATCATGCATCTTAGGCCATATGCTGCAATGTTGACATTATATTTGTGTCATTCACTAAACACATAAGATAACTGTATAGATTCCAGTTGCTAAAACTTTGAAGGTACCTATATGCATACAGCTTAAGGTCAGTTAATGGCATCATTTCAACACCAAGATGCTTCCAAAAAATCCTGTTTCTGATGAGTCTTTCAAAGAATTCAAAACAAAATTCTCTTATGTCCAAGTGTGATACTATAGCAGTTTAAAGGACAACTGTCTGAATGGCATAAACTCTTATTATATTAAGCAGTCTACTTTGGTGAACATCACAGGGGAGACCATTTTATGCTGTGTTATTGTCATGGTTTCAGTACGAAGCTTTCCACAAACACTTGTGTTTTAAAGGCTTTATCCCCAGCTGGAGGGGATACTGTGGAAGATCCCAGACACTCCAGGAAGTGCAATGAAGCTGAAAGAAGGCAGTCACTAGGAACTTATGTGTGGGCATATCTTCTCTCAGGCAGTGTAGTGAAAGTTTTGGTTATGTTATATAAATATATTTTTGTTGTAATCCCAAGGGACTCAGCTTTTGCCAGCTGAAAAATATCCTGGTGAAGACTCTGAAAAGGTATAAATAGGAGCAGAGAGAGAGAGAGAGAGAGAGAGAGAGAGAGAGAGAGAGAGAACACTTTGAAGAATGCTTCAAGGAGGCTGCTGCTGATTATTGCCCCTGCTGCTGCTGGTGGTCCTTGTTGCTGGGTTGCTGGGTTGCTGGGTTGCTGGGTTGCTGGGTTGCTGGGCTGCTGGGCTGCTGGGTTGCTGGGTTGCTGGGCTGCTGGGCTGCTGGGTTGCTGGGCTGCTTGGTATCCTGAGGATGAAGAGTGGAACTGCACCAAGAAACTACATGTAAAGAGGTCTACATCCCTTGACCCTACTAACCTTCTTTCTCTCCTGACTAGGGTTGGGGGGTTGGGAAGGAGGTAGAGTTTTAAGGAACCCCAAATAAAGTAGGTTTTAAAAAGTCAAAGCCTACAGCGGCTCTCTCTTTCTGTTTCCTGTCTGTCATGATGCACATACCCTCTGGCACATGCTGTCACCGCTGTGATGTTTTATCACACAGGAACCAGAATCAGTGGAGCCAAGGACAGTGGAGTGAATTCTCTGAAATGGTGTGTCTTTTCTCCCTCACATTGTTGCTCCTGTCACATATTTTGTCTCAGCAGTCAAAAGTCTAATCAACATAGTATCTAAGTGTCTTTGATATAAAAAAATAAGTTCTGTCATGGACTCAGTCTAGATGTTCATCAAGAGACATATAGATAAAGAAAATGTGCTGTGCACACACAGTAGAGTTTTATTTCCTATAAAAATAGAAAATGCTATTTTCAGGAAAATATATTGAACTGGACATTATCGTGCTAAGTAAAATTTAAAACCACAAGCATCTATATGTTCGATATGCAGAATCTAGATTTAACAATGATTGTGTATAAAACTGTGCAAATAAAAACATGTGAAAAGAATGGAAGTTATTTGGGACAAGGAAAAAGATCATTTTATTAGGGGAGAGTTGCAAGAGAAGGGATTACTGAAGAACACGGTCAAAGCACGTAATGCACATGCATGAAAATGTCACAATAAAATGTGATAGTTCACACAATAGACATATCCTAGTAATAACAACAAACCATGTAATAGCAAAAAGCCAAGCTATTATAATCATTTCCACACAAAGTTTCAACACAACCACGTGAAGATAAAGTGTGCAGAATGATTAGTAGAAGCCCAAGGAAGTAAAAATACACTGTTAGCCCAAGATCACTGAGAACATGATCTAGCTCAGTGAAGAAAACGCTTAACTGATTTCTTTTTTATATTTTATTTTTATTAATTACAGTTTATTCACTTTGTATCCCACCTGTAGCTCCTTCCCTCTTCCCCTCCCAATACCACCTTCCCTCCCTCTTCCCCACTCATGCTCCTCCTCCAGTCCACTGAGAGGGGAGGTCCTCCTCCCTTTCCCTCTGATCCTAGCCTATCAGGTCTCATCAGGACTGGCTGCATTGTCTTCCTCTGTGGCCTGGTAAGGCTGCTCCTCCCTCAGGTGTTGGTGATCAAAGAGCCGGCCACTGGGTTCATGTCAGAGACAGTCCCTGTTCTCATTACTAGGGAACCCACTTGAACACTGAACTGCCATGGGCTACATCTGTGCAGGGGTTCTAGGTTATTTCCATGAGTGGTCTTTGTTTGGAGTATCAGTCTCAGAAAACACTCCTGTGCCAAGATTTTTTGGTTCTGTTGCTCTCCTTGTGGAGCTCCTGTCCCCTCCAGGTCTTTCTATCTTCTCCTTCTTTCCTAAGATTCCCTGTACTCTGCCCAAAGTTTGGCTATAAGTCTCAGCATCTGCTTTGATACCCTGCAGGGTACGGTTTCTTGAAGAAAATTAAGTAAATATTGGGAACTAGCATCTTCCATGTGGATAGAAGGCATTTAGTAATTTAAAATAAGAACATAACTTGTGGAAACAAGTCCTATTGGTATTTTCATATAATATTTGGATAGATACAAAAAATAATTGGTCAGGGTATATACATTTCTATAGATTGTAAATATATTTTGTGTGTTATCAGAAGGTCTTAGAGATCAGTTAACATCTAAGAACATAAGAAATTTAGGATAATTATTTACAAATATGGTTTTTCAGCCCTACTGAAAAAAATGTTTCTTCTAACAGTTCAGGACTTATGAAAAAACAGCCAAAAGTTGTTTGATTCCAAAAAGTGCACGGCAGAGGTACTTTACAACATAGTTCTCTTTCCATTGACATTATATACTATGCTGCAAAGTTCCTCAGGAGAAAGGCCATGAGAACCAAATTTCAGTCCTGACAGCTACTGTGTCTAGTAGACTTTGGTCCCTCCATGTCGAAAGGAGGGTTGGTGGAGGGAATAAAGAACTGTTAAAATTATCCCATATCCAAGGTTGTTCACAGTTCTAAGATTTTGATCAATTGTGTGGAGCCGGGCTGAGAGTGACAGTTCACTGGTGAAATGCTGCTGACAGTGTCATCCCCCAGTGGGCGTGAGCCCCACAGTCGTGTCCCAGCATAGTCATCAACAGCTCTCTGATATCAGCTTCCACGAATGACTCCATCCTCTGAAGGGACACATGGACACAGGCAGTTGCAACAGTGTAGATGCACAGCCTTGGCTCTGGAGACAGTCGTGCAAAATGGCTATGGCAACACCGCCTGCCTTAGCCAGTGATTTAATACCACGCCCGCTAGGTACTGGGCCCACTGTTCCTCTATAATCAGGTAAAATACAATACGGTAAAATATTACCAATATGAATTCTGGTCATTTTCGCACTTTGGGCGGGAGGCAGCTTTCGCTGATGACAGGAGACAACGCTGTAGGAGTTTTGAGTTAGTTTAGTTTCGTCTTTATTTTAATGGATCCTCCTCATGCTTATAAATGTAACGAAGTTTGCTGAAAAGCAGTGTGTCCTGTCCAATGGCAGCGGCCTCAGAAGGCTTGTGTTTTGATTGCGTTGTTTTCTGCTGTGTGATTTGCTGTCGTGTTTGGGCAAGTGTGCTTACCTCATTGTGCTCACTAAGATAAAACGACCTGACCATTCATTTCCCTGTGTCTAAGTGACAGACGACCTCGCCTTTCACCAGGACTCTAAAAGGAAGGGCTAAGGCACAACTTTGACATTTGTGGAAAGGGGGACGTGTGGAGGTGTTAGGGAAACTCCAAGGACACTCATGGGAGGCCTACGTCTGATTGAGTGTTTGAGAGTGGGACTCAGGGAAGGGGAATCTAATGACTCAAAACCAGTGACAGGCTATGCAAACAAGCCCAGTGTAACAGCCAGATCCAAATGCCAAAGTAGGAGTAAACAGGGATGATGGAGCTGCTCTGTGCAGAGACTGGTGGATCGGCGTGGACTTCGGAATGACTGGTGTTTACTATGAGAGACTTACTATTTTTACAGCTGCAAGCTGTAACTTCATTGTGAAAGAAATGGTATCAGCGAAGGCCAACAGTCGGAAATGTTTCTAAGCAGCTAAATTTCCTCAAGGTTGAGAAGTGAAACAGGCCTTAGGAGAGAAAAAGTTTGTTCTATACTATTTCTTACATCAAAAATAAAATGCAGCTATAATTTAATCATTTTGACAAAAGTTTTTTTCATTTATTAATTTTTATTTTTTATATTAATCACAGGTTATTTACTTTGTATCCCAGCCATAGCCCCCTCCCTCATTCCCTCCCAATCCCACAAGTCCTATTGGTATTTTCATATAATATTTGGATAGATACAAAAAATAATTGGTCAGGGTATATACATTTCTATAGATTGTAAATATATTTTGTGTGTTATCAGAAGGTCTTAGAGATCAGTTAACATCTAAGAACATAAGAAATTTAGGATAATTATTTACAAATATGGTTTTTCAGCCCTACTGAAAAAAATGTTTCTTCTAACAGTTCAGGACTTATGAAAAAACAGCCAAAAGTTGTTTGATTCCAAAAAGTGCACGGCAGAGGTACTTTACAACATAGTTCTCTTTCCATTGACATTATATACTATGCTGCAAAGTTCCTCAGGAGAAAGGCCATGAGAACCAAATTTCAGTCCTGACAGCTACTGTGTCTAGTAGACTTTAGCCCCTTCATGGCAAAAGGAGGGACTCCCTCCCTCATCTCCTCTCTGCCCCTTTCCAAGTACACTGCTAGGGGAGGTCTTCCTCCCCTTCCATCTGACCCTAGTTTATCTAGGTATCTGCTCCTGGGATACCTCACTCAGGATGATCATTTCCAGATCCCACCATTTGCCTGCAAATTTCATGATTTTCTTGTTTTTAATTGCTGAGTAGTGTTCCATTGTGTAAATGCACCACAATTTCTGTATCCATTCCTCAACTGAGGGACATCTGGGTTTTTTATAGTTTCTGGCTATTACGAATAAAGCTGCTAAAAACATGGCTGAGCAAATGTTCTTGTCTGAGCAGAATGTGTAGCCTATGCTTAATAGATTCTTAGTGTGTGTTTTTTGATTTTTTACATTTAATAGCTTTTCACCAAAAGAGCTATTGCTTTTATGAAACATGCTATAATTTTAAATTATGAGGTTAGCAATATTGTCAAATATTGAAGGTTAATGTATAATCCCCCCAAAATACTGGCTGAGATAAGCAAAACTGCATGTACTGTATAAAAAACAGATTCCATTTAGAAAAGAAATGCCCTGTTCTTCATCCTCTGGGGAATCAAAATGGTCAGTTAAGACCATCCTTTATTTATTTATTCTTTTATTCTTTTTGTGTGTGTATGTGTATGTGTGTGTGTGAATGTACACGTGTTTATGTGCTTTCAGATGCATGCTGGCATACGTGTATGTACGTGTGTGCACAAACAACAGTTGGCACCTACTTTGAGCACTCTCTGCTTTGCTGGTGAAGGCAGAGCTATTCTTGAGCCTGGAGCTCTAGTACAGCCAGCTTGCCGTGGGACTCTGCCATCTTTGCCTCCCGACCACTGGGGGTCTGGGGCCACCCTGCCAGCCAGGGTTTTATGTGGTATCTGGGGATCTGGACTCTAGTCCTTACACTTTTACAGCAAGCACTGTGTCCATTCGGCCACCTCCTTAGTCCTACCTTGTTTTAGGTGCTAGAGTGATACTGTATTCATATAAAATGGCATTTAAATTAGTTATAATTCTTATATCAATAAATTCACTAACTTCAGTGTTTTCATAACAAGCATAATGAGTAAAATGTTATATGATGGAATACAAATGTATAAGGAAATGCTCGTATCTGTATCTTTTGAGTCCATGTCATTACATACATCGCTCCTGACTTCAAACAATGCTGATTCTTACTGTATATCATCAGCGACAGAAAGCCCCTATTTTCCAGTGTTCCTGGAAGTTACATGGGAGAATGGAAAACACCTTTTCTTCCTTTTTGCCCACTGAGGTTCCACATGCTTTCCCCTAAGTTCTTACAAATCCTTTTAAGAATTCCAAAAGTATAAAGACTTCTTTCTTTATTCTTTTTCTCCAGGAATTATTTGTGCTCTCTCTCTCTCTCTCTCTCTCTCTCTCTCTCTCTCTCTCTCCCTCACTCTTTCTTTCTCTCTGTATGTGTGTGTGAGAGTATGCTAAGGGACACTGTTGAGGTCAGCAGACAACCTTGGTTGTCCGCCTTCAACCATCTTGTCTGAGATATGGTCTTGTGCTCAGTGCTGCGTAAGTGAGACCAGCTGGCCTGTGAGCTCCTGTCTTTTCTTCTCATCTTGCTTTAGGAGCACTAGGATTATAGATGCATATGTCTGCACTCAAATTTATGTGGGTTCTGGGAATCTGAACTCTGGTTCTCATGTTTTCACAGCAAGCCTTTTAGCCCAACTTATCTCTCTTGCCTCCCAAGTAATTAATTCTTTTAAAAGAAAAGCTTTTGGGCTTACCATAAGCATAAGTTTGTATTTCTTGTTGTTTTGTTTTGTTGGAGGACTATGAATAGTCCTCCCTGGCTTGGCACTTGTTACATAGCCCAGGTTAGTATTGAACTCACAGAAATCTTCCCGCATTTACTTCCTGAGTGTCAGAATTATAGATGTGAGCATAAAATACTTCATTTAATTATTCATTTTATTTTCAGATTTACTTGTGTGGGTTTTGGAAGAGCTGTTTCAACTAATTATGTTACAATTTAAATGTACCTTCAGGTTAAAAAAAACAGTCTGCGTATAAACCTGTACACGTTTTTCAGAAGAAATTTTGCCTTGCAACTGCTCAAATTTTTTTTTCTGTGTATAAGTACACAAACCTAGGTTTACCAGCATCCAATTGACAAAGAGCATAAGGAAAAGATTACTTTCAAGTTAATGTCAATATAATAGAGATGTTTACTTTTGAACACTGAACATTGTACATTTCTCGCAATGTAGTTCAGATATTATACTACAAAACTTACAATTCAATTCTGATTTTTGAGTTGCTACTATGACTTATAACAGCAAATAGCCAGTTATCATGTTGGTTTTGTTTTCTTTTTCACACCTGGCCTTATCATTACAGAGCTGTTTTGTTGTTCATAAATTAGCCTTTCCATTTGGCCAGGCAGTATTTTAAAATCAAAGCTTTGCTCCACATGTGTTTATTTTGGTTTCCAAAAGCCCTAATGTTTAAAAGCAAAAGGAAACACAACAGGAATATGGCATCAGAAAACTTTAAGGCAAAATAATGAAAATCTTCTAGTCACAATAGCCCTAAAACCCAGAGAAGCAAGCTGTTTTCTCTGTTTAAGAAAGGCAAAGAGGCTGGACATCAGAAGAAGGAGAAAAGAGGGAACAAGTCAGGAGCCTGACACAGAGGACCTCTGAAAAGCTCTGCCCTGCAGACTATCAATGTAGATGCTGAGACTTATGGGCAACCTTTGGGCAGAGTTCAGGGAATCTTA
>REGO01000357.1:1927568-1952767 GCA_010120015.1 Rhombomys opimus
ATTTGACAAATCATAGCAAAATTATGAAAACAAAGAAAGAAAACACTGAAGAGAGAGAAGAAAGTAGGTAATCCCATAGAGCAGATCAATACCATTGCTAACTTCCCTTTAGAGACAACAGGAACAGAAGACAGTGGGATAGGATCAGCAAAATGAGGCAAGCAATTTTAAAACACTGCACATCAAGAAGTCTACACGCATGAAAACAATCCCCTTGAAAATCTTTAAGGTCAACATGAATTAGATCAACAGTAGCAATCAAGCCAGTGTGGCAGGAGCAAGAACAAGGTAAACAAAGAAGCAGGATGAAACCCAGAGGCGCAGAGGCTGGTGGGTCAGCATGCCAAGAGTGAGTCCTGATCCCTGCCTCAGACCTTAGTCAACTGAACCTGAGTTCCAGACCTGAAAGTGAAGTCAAAAGACCCCAGAAGACAATAATTGCTATTTCAATGTGGAAGAATACTTCCCTGGACAGAAAATGCACTGATAAAGTTATACTTCAAAATGTAAAACGTCTTAGTTTCTTGCTAGGTGGCACATGCCTGTAATCCTAGCACTCGGTGAGGCAGAGGCAGGAGGATCTCTGTAAGTTTGAGCCCAGCCTGGTTTGCAAAGTGAGTCCATACAAGACAAAGCTATACAGAGAGACCCTGTCTTAAAAAATAAAAACAAAAACTCAGAAAAAAACAAAATTTCTTGTTTTCCTAAAAAGAAGATACCACTCAGAAAATGAAAAGGACATGAAAATATTGACATGCATATGACATAAGACTTAAACCTATAATATATTCTAAAACTCACAAAATCACACATTTTGCTTTTTCATAAAAGATGGTTAATTATGAGAGTGTGGACTGGAATTCTACTGCTGACTGATGTGGCCATCAGTCTTGCATCCCTCCTGACGTAACTACGAACCAGGGAGAGCAGTATGGGCAGAGACAAACATGGATGTCCAGAATCAAGCCAGTTGTGACTGCTGTCATTTCTACCATATTCAATCTTTGTTTAAGAAACTTTTTTGTGCTTGTAGTACAATGATGTACTCTTTATTGTAGACAAAGATACTATCACATTTAATTGTTATGATGTTTAATTCTTAAACACATCTACGTAATACTAACGGAAACAAAACCCACAGTAACAAAGAGATTCCTTAAAGGCTGGGGGAAATCTGAAATTCCTTCTTGCAAGCATGACATGACTGCACTGGACTGTGATAAATTACTGGAAACAGGCTGATGATTTATTTCCATTTGTCAAATGAGCTTCAACAATACTTAAATTATTTTTGATGCCATTAGGCTATGCTAGGTGTTCAAGAGAACTCTAGCTCAGATACTTCCCTGTCATGTCTGATCCACTGTATCTGCATGCTCACTCATTTTTTTTGGCCTCCCACTTCATCCACTTTCTCATGCCCCTATGTACATGGGTTCCAGAACCATTTTATTAATGTAGTGTTTTCTTCATGAAAATGATTTGCTTCACCTCCTTCCCCCTCTCCCCCGGTAAATACTGAAAAACAGCTTTTTAAGATTTCATTAATTACAGGGCACCCTGTATTTACTGCCTAAAGGTGCCATATTTCAATCTGTATGTGTAACTGTCTCATCAACATTCAAACTTGGCTGCCAACAGCACTGCGTATTTATGGCGTTCCACTGGCAGGGCTCTATCCATGGTGCTGATCTTTTACACATGAATGCGGTGGAGTCCTAGCTCTTTTTTAGTTACCGAATTTGGAAACAAGGCGTAGACGTTCTATACAGAGGGAAAAATAGAGGGGAAGGCTGATGTTTAAGAATCAGAGCTTTAGCGGTGATTTCCATAGCTAAATGTGGATGGCTCATCAGACTCTCGAGTTCAGACTTTATCCCGCAGGTGAAGAGGGTACTGAGATATCCTGGGTTCAGAAGGAGAATATGAACTTTTTTCAAATACAAATCAATCTTCCTTATTAAGAAGTTACCCCGAGGTCTTCAGATAGGTGACAGGAGCTGGTAAGGAGCGTGGTGGGAAAGGGATGGGTGAGATTTGGAGAACGAGGCCTGGATGAGGTAACAGGAGTTCCATAACACCAGGACCAGACGGCCATCACAATTGCAGTCACACTCAGTTGAAATGTTCTGCCTCTGTGTTTGTCTCCCTAATCAGATGTGAGGTCCCCGGAGGTAGAGTTGCCTTCATGATGTTATGATTGTATCAGTTACAGTTTTTAATTATGTTACCACAATATTTAAACCAACTCCTGGAACTTGATAAGCACTCACACTTACTTTCCTCAAGTCCAAGAACCATTTCAGGACTCTGATCATAGGACTTGTATTATTTCAAAAAATTAGCCCATAATTTCATTACTCTAAAGAATGCACATAGTTGCATCCTTAAGTTCTTAACTGCCTTGTAATACAGATACTATTTTTTTTTTCTGGAAAAGGGGCCGTTCATATAATGTGTGTGGCTCTTCAAGGTCTGCCCTAGAGGAGGGAGCTGCCTCTTGCATCCCAACAGACAGGCTCTTAATCATTCTTAAAATCTGCAGGTTCTGGTGGACTAGCACAGTCAGAGAGGGGCTGCTTGATGCTAATTCTTCCTCAGCTTTCTGTTCCTTTATCTCTTTGCCTTTTCCTCTTTAAGTCAGAAAGTTATTCAACATGACTCATATCCCTTAATTTGCATACACAATCACAGTAACCCCCCAATAAGTAATTAAGTGAATGAATGACTGAATGAATCACTGAAAAGTATGGAAAATTTGTTATACCGCTATGACAATTCTTAATTAATGTGAACATGAAATATTTATGACTTCTAGTAATAGAGTCATAGGAGAGATCCCAGAACGGAGGCTGCTTCCACCAAGACGACAGTTTTCGGTTCCTTCTGTTTCCGTTACTGCCTCGTGGGCTTTATAACACACTATTACCCTGCTGTCTTTCCTTTCTACCTGAGTTCTACTCATCTTTCAAGTGCCAGCTTAAGCTGTAAAATCTTCTCAATTCATTAAGTTCATAATGCACCTAATACCTCTGATTTTTAAATACCTATTTTAATTAACCGTGAGATATCTCTTGGGCTAAAATATTCTTTCAACTTAATTTAACACATTTACTGTATTTTTACTGTCTGTATGGCACAGCACCAGGTGCTGGATCAAAACAGCAGATCCTTTAGGGACTCAGTACATCGATAGAACTAATCAAAATGAACTATGACCAAGGTCATCAAAGAAACAGAGACAAGATCAATAAATCTCGTCAATAAATATGATAAAATAAACAGCGATGCAAATTAAGACAAATATCAATATGTTGGTCTCTCTGAAAAGTCACACCGGTTGGTAGCTACAGAATAGTTCTTTTTTCCTGTCATACAGTTCTTGTTTTCCATTAAATGTTGCTTCAGCCCCCCTCCCCTATCAACATCTCCTGGCCATGATGGTCTTAAAAGAGAGGTAGTGTCCTGAAAAGTGCAGTTTTACGAGCAGAGGAGGGAAATGGGATCCTCTCGCCAGAAGGGATGTAAGTCTGTCAGAAATGAAGATGAAGAGGAAGTCTGGGCCACCTTTGCTCATTCCGAAGTGGAAAAGTTCTCTCTCAGCTCCAATGTTGTGGCAACCTAACTATTGCCCAGAACCTCATTTCTGAAATTCCTGAATGAGAGACTTTACTAAGTTAGTGATCCATGTATGGAAAAACAAAACAAAACAAACAAACAAACAAAAACCAAAAGCCCAGACAAACCTACGCTGCTCTCTCTCTCTCTCTCTCTCTCTCTCTCTCTCTCTCTGTGTGTGTGTGTGTGTGTGTGTGTAAAATGACCAGAGTGAGAGCAGGAGGCCTAATCATAAAAGCAGAACCAGGGGGAGCATGATAGTATGAACAGGGGTCACAGGGAGAGATGCGGCAGGAACTACGCTGTGGCTTTGAAGACAGAGGAAGCAAGACATGAGCTAAGAAGGGCAGACAAAGCCTAGAAGACACAAAAGGCAGCCACACAGATCTGTTTATATCTCCCAAAGTTGATGCAGTTCTGCCACTGAATTTATATAGCCCAACAAAACACAGTTCAGATTCTGGCCTCCCCACATCAAGACATTTATTTTGCAAGCCGCTGAACTTTGCAACCAGTTACAGTCAGCAGAAAATGAGGGCAAATTTATTTGTCATAATTTATTATTACTTTCGATAATTAACTTTTTAATCTTGCAGATGTGGATGTCAACGGTCCTATTGTAGGCTCCTGGACATAAATCTCATTTTTCATATTTCTGTGTGTCTTTATGTAGCTTGTATAGTACAAGCTCACTGAATCTTGCCAACTTTATAATTTCATAATCTTATTAGAGGCACAGCCAGCCATGTGTCACATAATACTTGCTAAGGTTTGTTATAATTTGTCTACGCATGGTTCATTGCTCGGAAGCTTGGTTTTTAGTGTGACCATGTTAAAGGGTGGCAAGACCTTTCTGAGATGGGGTGTTGTGGGAGATAACCTGATCTTGGAGGGGGACAGCCCTTGAAGGTGGTTCTTGGAGGACTCTGAGTCAGCTCATGCTAGAACGAGTCATCCTATGTGATTATGTCCTCCCTCAGTTCTCTGTCTACACTGTGATGCAGTGGGGTAAAGTGGTTGCCAGGGCCAGCACTGCATTGTAGCTGTGAGTCTCCAGACCTGGGAGTGAACAACCTACTTTTCTTTGTATACTGTCCAGCCTCAGCTATTTATCACACTAACTGTAAATGCAAGGTATCAGCCAGTGACAGGATGCGTCCGTGGTTCCACTTCCAGACGAATTTGTTACTTAGTGACACTTAGCCATTGTCGTCTGTATTAACCATACTCTAATTTTCATACAATGACAAAACTGTCTCATCAGCCCTGTCAGGATGTATCCTTGTTAAGTGGCATGGCTGTGCATCATCGCATCCAGAGCTTCACGTGTTTTTATTAACGTAACTGTGCATAGCTGTCATTATTATAATAAAATATTTCTTTCCCTCTATAATTGTATATGTGGGTGGGTTAGGCAAATTTTTCAATCAAGTCACAGAGATGGTTGGAGTTTGGCTTGATATACGATAATAATTTCTTATAATCTATTTTCAATATTGTTGAAATTAAAGAGAATTTATGCATTTAGTGTCTGGGATACCTGCTTTCTGTCTTCCACCCTCCACCATCAGAACAAAGCACTTTCCAGAACAGCTGGATAACATAATTGCACAGTGAAAAAGCTGGCCAGGTAAAATTTTTCTGTTTACCTACCTTACAGTTGCCATTTTGACTAGAAAATGGTACTGTGCTGTTAAAATATTTTTTAAAAATACTATTTCCCCACAAATATGATAGTCTTTTACAGAATCCAAGTGGGCAGTATTTATATAGGAATGGAAAAATATACAAATTAATGAAATATAAACAAATTGCTGAAAAAGTCCAGCTGCTGCTTTGTTTCTGATTTTATTTTATAAGACAAAACCTCAGTTTTAACACTTCACTTTTGATATTTTGAAAATAACCATTGACATGTCAACAGAACATTGGTTTTTATTTGATTTTATGAAGCAGGGAATTTCACAGTGTTCTATACCCTCAACGGCTTTCAGATACAGATTGAGATATTTGTTTGACATATGGACACATCCAGATATAAATACATTCAACTTCCTCAGGCAAAAATCTTCAGAGCACAATGTTTACTGGCTATGCAATAAAATGACCTATTTAGGGAAAAAGGTCAACTGGTTATAAAAATCCAAATCATAAGCAGAGCAAGTTCAGGTGGAAGGAGATAGGAAAACATCCTTTCACCAAGAGAAAGGCAGGATGGAAATGACACATCCATTGATAGCAAGGCAAGCTCTTCAAAAAGCTCAGGACACCAGAGGGCTAATCTCATTATTTAACCTTCAGAAATCTGCTCAAATCCCTCGCATCTTCCTATCTTACAGAGGGATCTGACTTTAAAACATCACCCATCCATTTGATTTCATCCCGGCACTAGGTTAGGCTGATGTTTAGCCGTTCAGTTGGGAGTGGGAAGACAATTAGAGGACCCTGTGTACTTAAGTCTTCACTGGTGTGAGGGGGTTTCTGGCTTTGTACAGAATGAACAGAGCAGCTATTTACTGCCAGTGACTGGAATCCACATCCGAGTAACTATCACGTATAACTTAGTGCTTTTACTAATCGCTACCTTGAATTAGAGATGTCCAGGGAGACTTATTTAATTCACTGTTTACAGGCACTGAATCAGCCTCACAGACCCTCCGTCAATGTTCATGAAAAAAAAAAAAAGCAATAACCAGGTGCTTCTAGTTGGTTCTCTGAAGCTCTAGGGTTAACATCATTTAATCACTCCTCTTCCTTCCATAATTCAGGCACCATTCCAGTCTGTGGGTCTCCCTTCTGCAAATTAGTTCTCTCATTTTAACGATTATAAAGGACAGACTATTTTCCCTATCACTCTATTCTCTCTCCTAACCTCAATAATATTACTTCCATGAAAGCAGCTGACAATAATTAGCTATGTGCCAGGACAGGCCGAATACATTCCATGTCTCACTTATCATCGTGAAAAGAGATGATAATGAGGCAGCCAACATGGGTGTGGGGAACCAAACTAGGGTCCCATTCAAGAGCAGTATGAGGTCTTAGTCACTGAGCAATCATTCCAGCCCAGGACTTGAAGTCTGGGGAACCATTGTTGTTGCTTCTTTGAAATGTAAATCTGTATGTATCGAGTTCTGTTTGAGCTCTTAAGGATTGGCTTCTACAGGTTCAGGTAAGTATCAACAGCTATGAGGCCATCCAGGGAAGTGTTGAATTGCTGGCCGGTGTGTGTATGTGTGTGTGTGTGTGTGTGTGTGTGTGTGTGTACATGCATGAACTCATAGTCCATTGGGCTTATCACAAGTAAAAGACAAATAAAAATCAAAATGAGGTGGTGCTGCACCTCTCGTAGGATGGCTTCAGTATGAGAGAAAGTAAGTATTGGGTAGAGTGGAGAGAAGGCACCTCCTTGTGTTTGGTGGGAATGAGAACTGGTTCAGCCATTGTCTTAGAACCTTGTCTTAGAGTCACTTTAGAAACTGAGTTGAATTAATGAATGAATATGCTTTCTCCAGAAAAAGAAAGATCCTATCCTTTGTGCATAAGGCTGCTGTTGGACCTGTGTCTGATTGTTAGGCGAGACAGCACCGTGGCCTCGAATGCTCTGCCCTTCACTAGTTAGTCCCTTGATCTCGTTTCCTATCTCAGGTGAAACCTTGTTAGACATGTACAGAGCTTTCTGGATGGTTATGGATAGCACCTGTCCCGCTGGCATCTGCTCCTAGAGGACATCAAACGTTTTGAAAATCACCCACCTCACCACTTAGTGTCTACTCTGTTTGATTGGCTACTCCCTGAACATCCCTGGCCACACTCTGAAACATGGTTCTTGAACTTGGCTTGGTATTCACTAGTTCTCTTGGTAAAAACTTATCTGCCTTGCTTCCTTCTTCACTGTTAACCTTTCTGTTCAAATTTCACCTCATCAGACAAACCTTCTTTGACTCTCTAAAAAGTGGGGAAAGTAACTGCCCATTTGCTCTTACTTGATTCTATTACTTTTTATTGTACTTACCACTGCTTCCAAAAGCTTTAAAAGTACTGCACAATTCATGACATTTTATATAAAGCCTTATAAATTCTCCACTCATCATACAGTGAGCATAGTGAGGGTAGGAGTGAGACAGATGTTTACTTAATAACGTTGCCATAACACACTCAAATTCTATAGCACTAGATGTTTCAATGGCATTATTTAAAATTAACAGTTAGCACTTGTGCATTTAAAGGGTAGACTATGATAGTTCTACACACATGTTGAAATCAAGGTCCTGATGCTCATACTGAAAATATTTCCATCTCAAACATTTATCCTTTCATGGTGCTGTGAACCATTAAACTCTTCTAGTTATTTTTAAACATACAAAGAACTGTTATGAATTGCAGTCCCGACTGTGTGGAATAGTAATTTGCATGTAGAAAGATTTCAATAAATACTTGTTGTACCTTTCATTAAAACTTAAGTCTAACTGTGTAGGAGGAAAACATGGTTTAAAACTTACTTCTGTTGTTTACACCTTATTTCTTATGGTGATTGTTTCAAAGGCTTGTTAGACATATTTGTAGCAAATATGGCCTCTTAAAGATGTCATCCTTGGGGACCCCATGATGTAGCCCACAGGCAGCACAGTCTTCATATGGGTTCTCTAGTAAGGGGAGCAGGGGCTGACTCTGACATGACCTCAGTTGCCTGCTCTTTGATCACTTCCCCCTGGAAGGGTGGCCATGCCAAGCCACAGAGGAAGAGGATCCAGGCAGTCCTGATGAGACTTGATGGGCTAGGGTCAGATGCTAGGGGAGGATGATTAACCCTTTCAGTGGAATAGGGGAAGGGGATGGGAGGGGAGAAGAAAGGGAGGGTGGGACCAGGAAGAGATGAGCGAGGGGGCTACAATCGGGATATAAAGTAAATAAATTGTAATAAATAAATAAATAAATAAATAAATACTATCATCCTTGACAGATAGTTGACCATGAACATTCTGTTGTATTACAAGCAAAACAGAAATGTTCCTTGGGGGTATCATGATGTCACATGTCTTTCCAATGGGTCAGGGCACACTATTAGATGATGCCTGGCTATCTCGAGCCTGCAGATTGGTTGAGGCTTGACATCTTTTTCTAGCTGGACTTTTAGCATCTCCTAGGAAAGGGGCCCACAGTAGCATTGTATCTGTTGATGCTTAATGAGAGTGTATTGGGATAACCCTGTGTCACGAACGTCAAGTCATTTAACTTAATAGTAAGCCTGTGATGTTGGGAACTCAAGGAGATAAATGATTTCCCTTAGGCTCCTGCATTAGAAAAGATAAAAATCAAGATCTTTGACCTTTCTTCCACCCCAAGTCCTTCCCCTGGCCTCTGTATTTTCCAGTGTTTGTGTCTTAAGTATTGTATGCTCTCTCATAATGGATTACGTCTCATAATCCCTTCTACCCAGGAGTTTATATTGAACTGCTTTACTCCAAGTTCCAGGGAAAGTCTCAGTCATTGGGCTAAAGAGAAATTGTCTGTGCTTATTTTCCCCACTCTAAATTTACACTTCTCACTGGAATATGCAGACCTCCCCCCTAAAATGTTTCCCACTAACTCCATCTTACTTCTCATTGCTGGGCAGCCTCTATAGTACCTCCTCATCCTCAGCCAGGCAGAACCTCCGAGGCAGGAGGGGCAGGTGACATTGCTGCTACCTTCAGACAATGTAGTAGGTAGATTGCACATCTTCTCTCCATAAACAAAACCCACAATCCCTGCCTTCACAGATGCAGGGTCATGTAGTACTGCAGTTGGAAGATGGCCCAGAAGTTCTACTTTCCAACCCCTTCATTTTCCAGATGCAGAAAAAACTTACAGAGAGAATTCCCACAGGTTCAGACCTAATGTTCAAAACAGAAGCATAAGTCATTTGTTTCATGCCCCTTCTACATCACGATTCAAATATAATAAAACCTGTAAAGATGCTATGAGAAAGGAATGAGAAATCTTTTTAGAAAAAAATGTTGCCATGTCTCCACCTTCTTACCAATTGTACATGATTTGAATGGAATGCAGAATGAAGTGTTCCATAATACTATGATACACAGAGCAGCAAACTTCTCAGCTGGTCCCTGAAGTCATCAAGTTACTCACTGGAGCTCTTGATCTCTCACTGTTTCAGTGAGAAGCTCATGGGATTTAATATTCACTGTGATTGTATAATTTTATAAGCACTTTATTTCTTAGTCCTTGCTTCCTTGGATAGTACAAAAGAATTCTTTGCTCTCCATTGTCCCCTTCCTCTTGTGGCCAAATCAGCACACTGGAGAGCTATCTCGGGGAATGTGCCTGGCTGAGAGTGATGCCCGAGACTCTTAGGGAAGTGTCTACGGCTCTTTCTTAGGAACATAGTTAGATTTTTTTTTAATTTCTGTGAAAAATACCTGAGACCAAATCAATGGGAAAGATTTTAAAAAGCTCTTACTCATAGTATCAGAGATTCACTCATGGTTAGCTTGGCTTGTTGATGGCTAGGGATTGTGGGGAGGCAGAACCTCCAAATGGCAAGAGTGTGTGTGCTGGGGAGAAGCAGCTCATTTTATTTCATCTAGGATGCAAGAGAGGAAAGAAGGGCATTGAGACAAGAGACCTTCGTGGTGGTGTGAATAAGAATGACCCCCATTTGCTCATGTGTTTGAGCAAATAGGTGGTCATCAATTGGTAGAACTCCTTGGGATGTGCTGGGAGGTGTGGTCTTGTTGGATGAGTTATGTCACTGGGGGTGGGATTTGACGTTTCAAAAGGTTTTCATCATTCCCAGTGTTCTCTTCTGCCTCCTGTGGACCAGGATGAGGACTTCCAGCTGTTCTTGAACAGTAGGCCATCTCTCAGCCATTCTGGACTCTAATGTACTGAAACCATAAGCTTAGTTAAACATTTTCTTTAATAAGTTGCTTTGGTCATGGTGTTTTGTCATAGAAATAAAAAAGTACCAAAAGGGGAAAAAATACCTAGTTTTTCGAGGAAAGGTATAAATACCTAAAATTTTCAGAACCTTCTACAACAGCGCTAGCAGTTAAGGACAGGATTTGAGAAAAAGACATCTACAGGAACATTTCAAACCATAGTAAGGTCTCCTATCAACCTGTGGCAAAGTGTCAGGGTACCCCTCACGTATGAAGGGGTTGAGAGGTGATATTCAAGCTAGAGTTGGTCCTGGTGCATTAGGGCCTGCAGGAGTGCCAGGAAATAAGGTCACAAGGAAGTTCCTCCATCTCATTCCTTCTTTTTACTTTAAAGTCCTAAAATTCAACAAGCATTTCCATGCTTCTATATCATGTATCGATATTAGTTCATTAATGAGACTGCAATCTCCTCAGGATCATCTTCTGATTGGGAAGAGTGTTAAGCAAAAAAATTCCTATTTTGTTTTTATTGAGGAATCCTATCCATTATATTAAGATTTAATTCTTGGAACTCTGTCAGATAGACAGGATGGACAAGAAAGTTCAAGTAACTGTCACCTTGAAAGGATCTAGGTCACCCAGGGAACAACTGGGAAGGAGTTCCTGGGTTAGGTTAGCTTCTGAGTGTGTCTGTGAGATTTATCTTGATTAATCAATTGAGGTGGATATGTCTACTGTGTTTGACACTATTTCCAGGGTTTGGATTTACGACCATATGAAAAGGAAGTGAAAGATAAATGGAATCTCCTAAAATCATGTTTTGTTTGAAGATGCCATAATGATACCAATATCTTGAAAGGTATTTAATTTTTTAAATGGGGAAAGTGATCTGTGCACACACATTTCTTGCTGTTTTCTTCTTGGCCATGATGTAACATGACTAGATGTCCAAGTTCCCATAGCCACATGGATGCACCTTGGACTGGAAGCTGCTCCCTTCAGGGTATTTTAACATTGTACTGGGGATGAAACTAACAGAATGCTTTTGGTTAGGTTTCTGCCTTTGAGTATTCTAGATTCTGCTTCAGGTCACAGAGCTGATAAACAGTAAATGTAGACTCCCAGGGCTGAAGTTCAGGATACTCTGACAGCAGATGAAATTCATGCCCTGGCATTCTTTACAGGCAGGTACCAGGAGAGAGGAAATGCATGCATTTTATTCATGGGGCCAACTGTGACTGTATCTCCTGATCACGGATTTGCTCCATACCAGTTATGTGATCAGTAAAAGCCAAGTCCTTCTCAGTTGAGACAGATGCATTCATTTTCCAGAAGCAAACAGGTAAAGAAAAATAAAGAGATTACTCAGTAAGAATACAGGACAAATAACCAATGAAGAAGTTTCAAATATCTTTTCAAAACCCAGTAAATGCTAACACATCTGACTAAGATCTTACTTTCCTTTCCCTTGGATCTCACATCAATGCACAGGAGACTGAACTGAAGGGCTGCTCACCACCTGACTCTGAGAGTTGCTGGACTACTCCAGTTTCTCGTGTTTGAAAGTAAACTTAGTTCCAAAGCTAAAACAAGAGTACTCCAGGCTTCAGAATGCCCGAATGCCTGTGTCTTCTTCATTTCATTCACTCTCTGCCTGAGCAGACCCTTGTCACATTCATCCTGGCAACTGTCACTCTATTCCCTGCTCATGTACTGCCAGACATGTACACCTGTGGCAACAGTGATGTTCTTTTATGACAACATAGGCTTAAAATAGCCACCAGAGGCAAAGGATCAGAACAATCAATTTACATTAAGAACCGACTGGGTTACTTTTGAAATTGTAACTACTTGGATTAACGTAGAGTTTCAATATTGCATGGGATTTGCATAAGAACTTCGTAGACAATGGTGGCTGCCTTTTTCTTTCTTCCTTTGTTAGACTCGGCCTTTCCCACATAAATCCTACCTTTAGAACATCTGTGGTAATCAAACTGCGCAGCAAGGTTTAAAAGATTAACAGAAGTCAGAAAAGTCTTTATGTAGACTTAAAGCCACATTAAAGGGACCATTTTTACATGTGAAAGAGTCATAACTTTTAGAATAAGAGATTAGCACGTCATGTCTTCCTTTAGAAAGTGGAAGTGCTAACTTTTTATTCTCTTTGAATGAAATTCTATTGATCTCTGCTGCTAGCTGTCATTTCAAAGACTCATTTCTTTAAGATAAATTTTTTTTAAACAGCCCATTTTTTTAAAAGGAGTTTCTGTTCTAGTAGAGAAGTAACTTATTAATTTAATACCTCCCAGCTTGGGCTGAAGTCATATTTACATTTCAAACCAATATTTAAAAAATGCGTCTTTAAATGGTCTCTTCCAGCTAAAAGCCATTTATGATTATAGAGGCAAGACAATTTGGGGATAACAGCCTACTTCGTGCCACGCTTTAAAAGAAGTTGGGAAAAAGAATTTATTTAAGTAACTCTCATTTCCTTGTAGTTCATTTAGCTGTCTTCTAGGGCTTTTTCACAAACTCTGTCATGTAATTTCTGAGTCCTTGCTATGTTTTAGAGCTGCTTTAGATGCTCTGTACGATGTTCATTTCTTTCCCACGATGGCCTGTTAAGGTAATTATTATTGTCCCTAAATTTCAGAAGAGAAGAGGAACTGAAGGATACCAACACGATGCTCAAGTTTGTAACAAATCTTGAGGTGCAAACCATGCTGCTTTCCCACCAGTTCTATATTATCAGTCAGTACATGCATCTGCTTTATTTTTATCATTCTCACTTATATGCTGCTGTGCAATGTCTTAAACTCAGACATTGGCCTAAGACAATTACCACTATTCTTCTGAATTTGCAGAGGGTTGAGAAAGGGCCACACTTTCCCTGTGTCGTCAGTCATCCTGCCTTGGGATACAGAGCCACTACCAAGGCATCTCTTGTTCCTTGTGAACAAGGTGGTGTTGGCTGTTAGTGACTCATTATTGAGGCCTGTGCACTGGCTGGCAGGGTTCCAGGAATAACTGTTTTAGAATAATTGTGGAAGTGGCCAGTGTTGAAAGCCCAGCCCCATGTACTAGTGCTATGCCTCTTCTACGTTCTATCTGATGGAACAGGTCACAGAAAGATTCAAAAGAATTGACTCCAAAGATTCATGGACTTCACCTCTTTATGTGCCTTCTTTGGAAAACTCTTAACAATTTATAAAATTTCTTGTTCAAAAGTTTTCCTGAAGTTATAAAACTGCCTAATTTAAGACTGTCCTTCTCTCATGACCTTGAAGATGATGGTTCCCCCCACCCCACCCCATGGCAGCTTTGATAGTTACTCTTGGTTCTCAATTTTACATATCTGAGAAGTAACATTAAGAACTGTTTGTATCAGATTGGCCTGGGGCCATTTCTATGGAGGCATCTTTTTGACTGTTAATTGATGCTGAAGGGTCCAGCTCACTGCGGGAAGTCCCATTCTTAGGCAGGTGGTCCTGGGCTGAAGAAGAAAGACAGAGGGCAACTCAGGAATCAATTTTCTCCATTGTTCCTACCAAGATCTCACTTGATGGACTGCTAGTTGTGAGCTGAATTAAACCCTTTCTTCCCCAAGTTGCTTTTCTTTTTGTCATGGTGTTTATCAGAGCAGCAGGAAAACCAAAACAAAACACAAAAAACCAAAACCTACAACAGAAAGTGGAGTGGGTTATTGCTGTCATAAAGCCGGCCATGTTTGTTTGTTTCTCTCTCTCTGCACCCTCCCTCTCTTAAGAACATAGAAGCACTTAGAACTTTGGGATGGAAAAAGCCTCCAGAACTTAGTGGGCTCCTCAATGGGAGCTTGGTAAATAACAATGTTGGGAGAAATGCAGGCAGTGGAGGCCTGGTTTGTAAAGTTTCAGAGGGGAAGCAAAACCTCTATAAGGGCTATTTGTAGAATAATTTTAATTAAGTCACCAATGGAAGTGAAACCTTTCGGCTTCACTGGGACAGGGTATGCTCTGTAGCTGTGGCTGAGTTATCAAGGTGTAGTTAATGAAGATCAGCATCACTGAGGTGAATTTTGTGGGGAAGTATTCTCATAAGGTTTAGCACATGGAGGCTAGGCAAGACCAAAGCTGCATATCAAGCTACAAACAGAACTTGGCAAGGTATAAGAGTTGTCCCCCTGTTTTTAAATGCAGGAGAGATTTAAGACTGAGAGATCATGGAGAGCAGTTGAGGCCTGGTGCTCTGTGACAGGGTCAGAGTCCCTGAAGAGAGGCCATGAGTGAAAATGCAATTTCAGTTGCTGGTGACTCAAAATATTGGAGGTGCTAGGAGTATGGGGTGCCCACCCAGGACATAGCAGGCGTGCTGTATGCATTTCAGGTGGCAGAGAAGGAGAAGTGGCACTACCCAAGCCTTTTGAAATCAGAAAATCATGATTACGTCCCAGATACTGGACATTGATATATACTCTCGAATTTCAGTTTTACTTTGGTATGATTCCAATTATTCCCCAGTTCTTCCCTCTCAGAACAAGAAATTACATAAATTGGTTTTGATATTACAGGTTACCATACTTAGACAGGCTTGAATTTTTATGAAGACCTAAGGCTTACCAAGACTTTTAAAAACTCAGACTTTTAAAGTGAACACTAGACCCTGACAAAAAGGAAAGGTTATAGTTAAGAGCAATACGTTTGGTTGTCAACACATATGGGAAGATAGAGGCTCCACTGAAGAATTGCCCCAATGAGACCAGCCTGAGGGTATGTTTGTGGGATGTTTTCTTGATAGATGGAGCAGGCAACATAATCCCTAGTTGGATGGGTCTAAGCCACATAGGAAAGGTAGCTTGTTGGGAGTTGGTCTGGTGCTGTGTATCAAATGCTAAATTCTGGCCCCTGAGATCTGGTTATAGTCCAGAGCAGTGGGTTCTCATGTACACCTGACAATGATGTGCAAACATGGCTTCCCAATTATCTCTGATTAGTTAATAAAGTTGCTGACAGCCAGTTACTGGCCAGAATAGAGTTAGGCAGAAGTTCCATTCCAGGTTTGTGGTCTAACAGAGGGACCAGGAGCCTGGGAAGAGAAGGAAGCAGGAGAAAAAGAGGAGGAAGAAGAAGATGGAGAAAGGACATGGCCCAATAGAACATATCCAGCTCAGACAGGATCCATATTGGCAAGTAGCTTGGGGAGTGTGGCTGCAAGTAGCCAGATTAGCTTGGAAAATTAGTTTAAATCATACCTGCACAGTTATTGTGCTAAAGCCAATTTAAATAAACTGATAGCTCTCTGTCTCAATAATTGGGAATTAGCCGTGTCATAGAAAATCCATCTAATATTAAGACATTATCTATATATTAGTAAATATTCTACAACAGTAGCCAAATAGTGAAAAATCAAGCCCGGAAACAACATTCCGCAGTAGTTTTTGATCCTTGTTCTTGCTCAAGTTCCTGCTATTTTTTTTTATTTTGCTAATGGACTGCAAGCAGAAATTAACCCTTTCTTCCTCAAGTTGCTTTTGATCATGATGTTTTCCATAGCAGCAGAAAAGAAAACTAGCAAATGTTTTCATAGGAAAATGGGCCTGGATTGTTTTTATTCTTCTTATGTAATCCCAATATTATTATTGAAATTGCTTTTGCATAAAGCAGTTGCCCACAGGTTCATGCGTTGGCCTTCAGTGTGGTGGTGCTGAGAGACGATGCTCTACAGAGGTGGGAGCTAGCAGCAGGCAGTTAGGTCACCAGTGTGTCACCCTCAGAAGAAATTAATGCAGTCATGCAGTCATCACCGGGTTCCAAGAGAATGGATCACTGTAAAATGAGCAAGCCTGGCCCTGATTCACTCTGCTTTCTTGTTTTGCTGTGTGATCTCTCCCTCTTTCATAAGCTTCTGCCACGTGTGACGTAGACAGAGGACCCTCACCAGAGCCAAACAGAGGTGTACGCCGTGTTTCCTGATCGCCTCAACTATGAAACCAAAACACTTAGCCTTGTGCACTTTGTTGTGGCAACAGAAAAAGGACTAATATAATACATTATTCAGGTTTGTGAATAGGGAATGTAGACCTAAATATTAACTGCAAATATTAACTCTAAATATTAAATATTGAATGTTAACTCTAAATATTAAATATTAACTCTAAATATTAACTGTATTTTTATGTCTTTTCTGTATTCTTAGACTATTTTTCTCGCAAAAGAATTTGTGCATCATTTGCAGCTTTCTCTTATAATCACACAGTGACCTCAATAACTTCTGAATCCTATTTTAATTAGCATTTTCTTGAGTGCCATCCACGAAATATGATATTTTGCTGAAGCCACTCTGCTTAGCAACAGACTGGCATGCAGGTCCGCTTGATGCAAGTGTATTTTCAGTATATTTAACAGTTTCAACACATCTTTCTCCCTCTGGAAAGCTGTGATTCTATCAGTTCTGTCGTTTGAGCAAGAATTTCTTACCAGTTATTTTCGCCAGTATAATTTCCCCCTCTGTCTGCTTGATTTCTCTGCTTTGGCCAAAGGAAGTAAAATTAAACTCTCTCTTTCTCTCTTTCTTTTCTGTTCTTATTGCCTCTTTCCCTCACCCCACAGTGTTTACATTAAGAAATATACTGTATAGTATAATGATAAATGCTAGTGTTTATTCCATGACAAGCATAACTAATCAACCATTGCTTTCTTTTTTATTCAGTTTTCCTATGAACCTACATTCTTCTCGGATGATTCAGGAACGAGGCATACCTCACTTCTGAGGAATATATAAGTCCTGATTCTCAGAGATGGGTATTAATTAGGCCTTCTGATCTCTCACATTAATCCCTTATTTTTACTGAATAACTCCTCCCTGGAGCAACTCCTGCACCCATCCCGATAGACCTGGAAACAAACCTTCTGTGTATAATGGGGGCTGTTCCATCACACTGTTCCAGTCATAAAGCGAGCCAGGAGTTCTCAGCGCTGTTTCTTTCCCAGCTCTCTGTGGCTCACAGGCCACATTGTTCAGGAGCAGTTATGGTCTTGCTTGTGGGTGCCGGTCCTGGCAGCCCTCCCTTGTTATTGCAGTCTGTGGTCCTATTGATTTTGCTTCTTTCTACTTCATCATGGGAGTCAAGCATACGAGTCCCAGGACCATCACACTCCATATGTTCCCAATGCCCGTCTTAGGCAACAGCAAACAACAGTAAAGGTATTAGTCAAGCCATTCTCATTCGCCTGCAATCCGGATAGCTAGCTTCTAGAACTTTTGACAGATTATGGCTTATAGTTTTTGAGTCCTAGCTATCATAGTAAAATCTAGTTACACTTCTTAGACCTAGGAAAATTAAACCAACTTTGTCTTTTTTTGCTCAGTTGCTGGTGGCCTTTAGCTTATATTGGACTTTTTGGCACCAAGTACTTTGTCTACAAAAACTCTCCTTTTCGGTTCTCCTAACCTGTTGCCATACCACATTCTCACTGACTGTCCCTTTACAGTAGACTGATACTCAGTTCATCTGAGTCTTTCCTATTGGCTAACTGCGAGTGGCTCATGCTTGACGAGGACATGGGATGGAACCGCTTGACTCCCGTCGTTTCAGTCAGCCTCCTCATGTAAGCACATAGTTCATAAGCACAGTGTTTTGGGGCAGTTGTACTACTGTGTATGTTTTTAGACACACTAGAGGTACGTGTCTAAAAACTGAAAGCAGTGGTATGTATCCCTCCTTAGTGACTGTCCACGCCAACTAATTAGGAGTCTGCAGGGAGTCAATGGGAATCTGGAAAACACTGTATTTGATACTTAGAATAACATTAGAAAGAAATGGATTTGGTGGCAAGACTCTCTGAAAGGCACTGCTGTAATGACAGCGTTGTGGAAGATCCCCTTTCTATTTTGTGGTTTCACTTCTGCAATTCTTATAGGAGTGAGACCCTGTCACCCTGGCTTTGCTTTGAATAAACTCTTTGAAATAGTTTTGATGTGAAATGAGGCTTTAAGAAAAATATTTAATTAGAAGGGGGTATTGTTAGTTTATGCTTCAGTTTCTGATCTTTTTATTATGTTTCTATCATATTACTCCTTTGCATCCAGCCAACACATTTTAATCTGAAGAATGAATGTTCTTTGGCTTCAACAGAAATTGTGAGGAAAGGTAAAGCTCTGAAGAGGTGATATAAGGCATCTCCATGCCAGTATCACCCTATTTTCTTCTAGACATATTTTGCAATGTAGCACTTTCATGACTTTTGAGCAAACATACAAGCTTTGTATCTGCTTAAGTCACATGAATACACAGAGACAAATTTAAAAGAAGCTTTAATTGGAAAGCAACCTGAAGGTTGCTTGTTGCTCTTGGTCTATGCTTGACAATAGATAATCTTTGATGTCTAAATGTCTTCATGACAGCTCTTCTGGGATGCCTTGAATTTGTGTTTATTCATTACTTTAAACATTTCTCTTTGAGTCAGTGAAATATATATTGTCACGTGAGTTCTTGCTAGGAATTTCTCAACAAAGTACATTTTCCACAAATACTAATATTCTCAGCCTTATTTAAGAAAAAAAATGAGCCCTTTGGTTTACTTTACTAAGTTTAATTCCTGTTATTCTGTAGAATTTCTTACATTTTTCCATTTGAAAGGATATTTGTAAGGTTTTATAAATTTCATTTTTCAGTTACTTACAGAGATGGGATGACTATCCCCAAGGTTGTGCCGAGCCTCCGTGTTATAGACACATTTTGATGCGTGTTGTAGTTCTTGGTGGCATTACCCTACAGTCTTGGTGACTCGCTGTGTTCTTTATATTAGCTTTCCACGGCTGTAGCTTGAATTCTACAGGTTGAGCTGTACCCCAGTCTTATCACAGTGTTTAACTCATGCTGTTTGAAACTGTAGCTTTAATTAGAATAATAACATGTCTTGGGTAATGGATAGATTTCATTGTAGATGAAAGTTCAGAACAAACCAATAAACATTTTGGGTAGTGGAGGCTGTTCTCTGACTGACCAGGAATTCTCTTCTGAAGTGGAAGTCTCCTCAACTTTCTGTGTCACTCTCCCTCCTTTCTCCACAACTGCACATCTGTTAAGAGTCAAGTGTGCGGCTCAGCCCACCAGGGCACCTTGGTTCCTTGGTTTTTTGGAAGCTGACTTGTGCTCCAGGGCATGCATTACTTTCTTCTCCAAGCGAATGCTTTACGGGGCAGATCACATGTTAGCACCCGTAGAATAGAGCCTCATCTAATCCCCAATCACAGAAACATGAAAAATGGTATGTTAGGGTTTAAGCTTTTATGTGTTGGAGTGGGTTGATTAATAACAACAGATAGTTGAAACTGAGACCCCAAACCTGCAGACATCTTTTAAAATAAAAAATGAGAGGGCAATGCATTCCATGGTATAAAAAGAAGGTTGAAAAGTTTGTAGCTGTTTATTAAAGCACGATGCCAGAATTGGTTTGTATCTATGATTCACACCATGCTTTTAAGTGTCACCACAAGATATGAGGTTTTTTTTTTGTTGTTTTTTGTTTTGTATTCAAAGAAATGGAAGTCCTTTGCTGAATAACAAAGACTGTTTCTTTATGTTCCCTGTGGAGCTCTCATCATCACTTTGTCTCATGTTTGGTTACCATGTAGAACAGTTTCCATACTCCAGCTCTATATATGACTGTGGGGAGATGTCCCAGCTCCTCACACTGACCCACCTCTGTCCCCAGCTGGCATATGCAACTATCCTCGGTGCTTCTGGAATGCTCCTTTGCTCATATCTTTAGTATGACACTCATCACAAATATTGTTATTAACTCCATAAGAGCAGAGACCAGGTCTGTATGGTGACTGCTGTGTTTTAAACACCAGAATGGCATCCACCTAGAATGGAATGTTCAGGAACATTCCTTGGTTGAAGGAATGCATGTGTTTGTTTCCTCCTGGGCTCCACATTGTTTCTTGGTGCTGAGGATCCATTACCCTTCTTTTCCATCTTCTCCATTGCAGAATATGGGCTGGAAGCATGGAGATTTTTAGACTTACTTGTTGCATGGGTCCATTCGCCATTCTGGCCTATCAAAGCTGGGCATGAGAATATAACTCTTGAAAATAATCAGTCCAGATATGTAAGTGAAAACTTACAATGAAAAATTCTGACTCTCTCTTTCTCCATCCATATTTCTCTCTACACACAGAGAGGAATGTGCTGATACTGTAGCCCTGGACTAGTGAGCTATCGCTCCCTGAAGACACATGACATCTGAGGGGAAGGCAATGGAGACGTTCTTCTGCTCTGTGTGCGGCATTTGACATATGATTTTTAGCAGACATGTCATTTTGCAGAGGCTGCTGGCTATTTGCTACCCACGGACACTTGTACCAGCCTTCTGTCCTCTGGGTGGCAGCTTTTGCAATGGGATCTAAATGCCTAGTGGTGCCCTGACTTTCTGTTCTGAAAGCTTTGCAGAGATTTCAGAAAACACCCAATTCTATGAAACAGCTAGAGTAGAAAGGTTTCTTTTTTGTAGCTGAATTCTAACTAATGACTGATGCAGACCTCGTTGCTGTCATAGATACGCCTACACAGAGCCTTAATATCATTGAAAAAAATAACACAATGATAAAAATAGCAAACATTTATTGTTTCCCTTGTGGCCAGCACTTGTCTAAGTGCTTTGTATATATTAGCTTATTTACTCGACTTTCTAACCCCAAACAGCTACTGCTGTTATCTTCTTCCACGAGTTAGGAAACTGAGAACAAAGGAGTTGAACTTACTCAGAAGTAGTTTATTAATAGCAGATTGAAAATTCAAACCCAGAAAGCTTGGCTTGCAGGTCTATTGAGTCTATCTGTAACAAACACTCCCGCTTTCTGCAGTAATGTCTGCTTAAGGACCAAGGAGACACAGCCAGCAGACTTGTAGTGTCTGCACACTGTGAATGCTCTGTGTATGCTTATCATGAAGTAGCAAAGCTGGCGTAGTCCCTTTAATACTCTTGATCAATTTTAAAGATATTCTGGGGCATTAAGATATCTGTACATGCACACACGCACATGTGCACATATGCTTTGACAACAGCTTTTTCTTGGTGATGCATAAAGAGAGCAGAAAGGAGCCATGAGCTCCTAGGAGGATAGAATGGCAAGAATAAAAACAGTGAAGAATTCATGCATGCCTTGTTGTGGATCTTTCTTTGTTTTGGGTAGAAATGCAAACGGATGGAAGTGGCCAGTGGCTGCAAACACTGAAACTGTGTGGACATGAGACAGGATGGCATGTTTTCTGTGGCCTCCACTTAAAGGAAGACTATGATTTCCAACCGAGGATCTTAAGGTATGAATCAGCGTCTGGGAAGATATAAAGTCCCACTGACCAAAGAAAAGTAAGTTGGAATGGTCTGAGTATTTGGTCATCAAAGCTAGGCCTGAGTACACAATACTCAAAGACAACCAGTTTGAAAATCTCAGTGGAAGGGTATCGTGCTGAATGCTGGGGACTTTTTTCTTTATTACAGAATGTAAAGTGCCATTTACAACACAGAAGTCCTGGACGCTCAATGCTATCATTTACGCTGTCCTTATTGGATGGTTTCATTTGGAGGGAAAGTCTAAGCACAGAAGCTCAGAAATGCCTGTTAGTATTTCCAGAAAATCTGTAATTCCTCTTCTCATCCACGTTCTAGACTTGGAAAAGGGTCAACTATGTTCCTGGGAAGAGACACAATTATTTGCTTCTCATCAGAGAGATGGGGACTGTGTAGTTGTGGACTTGATTTGGGGAAACTTAATTTGTGTAGTTTAAACCACATTATCCAACGAAGCCCATATCTCTTAGCTGCAGTATCACAATCTCCAAACGTTTATGAGCAATGGGTTGCCACCATTTGGGTGATGGCATAACCCAAAATAACCAGTCAGTACTTAAAGTTTATTCGAATGAAGCCGCTTGTTTTCTCAACCTTCCTAATGACATGGCCCTTTAACTTAGCTCCTTGTGTTGTGGTGACCCCATCCTTAATTATTTTGTTGCTACTTCATAATTGTAATTTTGCTATTGTTATGAATCATAATGTAAATATCTGCTATGTAGGAGATATCTGATATGTGACCCTCAAGGGGGTCACAGCCCACAGGCTAAGAACCACTTAGTTAGGGCTTTGCCACCAGAGAAAACAGACATTTTTAGAATTTAAAAAAGCTCTACCACAACTAAAACATTTACTAAAGCTCAGGCCCGTGTTCTTATAGATATATGTGTGGCATGGCTGCTAGTCCAGAGCCTACCTATTGAATAGTAAATACTCATTTTCTCCTTCAAAGACAGGAGAGTTTACCAACTCAATTAATCCAGGAGATCATAGGTTAAAAGACAGTGGCCTTGATAGCAAAGGCAATGTCTTATTGTCCTTCTGCACGAAGATTTTACTTAATTCACACTAGACTGGTTCAGAGAAGATACATGGGATCTCAGAGCCCTTACAGTCTAATAACTGGGGAGACCCCTGCGGAATATTTTCCTTTCCATATGCTTGGACTGGTTAAGCTTATCAACACTAGACAACTTTGTATGTGTTTTGAAAACATTGTTCTAAAGAAGTATATAGGTTGTGCAGAGGCTACATGACAAGAAAACTACCAAGGATTAAGAGGGATGCCACAGATGAATGGGAACGAGGCTGGTGAAGTCCATTCACTAGTAAGTCTGGGATAACGCGATTGCCTCCCCTGACAGGCATCCAGCATCATCCATGTAGTAAAGACAGGTCAGATGCAGACACACTTTTGGAGAAGTACAAATCCGCTACACTCAGGGGTTCTCCGGCATGTCCCACAGTTACTTCTCAGTGAGAACAAGGGGCTTGGGGCAGTTGTGTTCTTTTTTAGTTACTCATATTCTTACAGTTAGAAAACTCTGGGCAGCACTAACCCACCATATTTGGCCATGTAGATGTGAGGCATTTATAGCGATTTGGATGTCGCCTAGACTGGCAGAGAGCAGCAAAGTAGGCATTTTGAGTTTCCTATGGGAACTGTCAGTTTCAGTCTGCTGTATGAATCCAGAAAAGTGGCTTCACTGTGTAAAGCCTTAGTTGTCTCACCTGTAAAAGAGGAAAAATCCCTTTGTTCACCACTCTTAGATGGGTTGTTTGAGGATGATATCAAAATTGAATGAGCTAATGCATGGAAAGTTAATTATCCAGGCTGAAGACACACACTGCCATCACTGTGGATGGGGAAATTCCAATTCCACACGAGTTTTGTAAAGCAATACCTACGAAAAGCAATCATCTCAGTAAGAGTCTGTTGGGTTTCCTAAAACAAAAACTACTA
The DNA here is from genome assembly GCA_010120015.1 of Rhombomys opimus. NCBI lineage: Eukaryota > Metazoa > Chordata > Mammalia > Rodentia > Muridae > Rhombomys > Rhombomys opimus. The sequence continues at coordinate 1,951,370 of REGO01000357.1, forward strand.
CAACTTCAGCACAAAACAGCTTTTATTCAGAATGCAAATTGGGTTTCTGCTTATAAAGGAAACATGAGATAATATCCTTTGTCTTAATTTGACAGTGGAAAGGCTCTTCATCTTTAGTATCGTCCAAGAATCTAATATTGGATGCTACCAAAACACAAGCATTTGCTTTCTAAATTGCATCTATAAAGATGCCATGGTAAAGTGCTGCCTTGGATGGAGCATTTCCCGGAGTTTTAAGGCTTCAGGTTGAGAGCATTAAAAATGCCCATCTCTGCCTATTTTCAATATGTCCTTGGCTCTTCAATCTGGATAAAATTCAAAGTCCTGCTTCTACTAAAACTTCTCAAGTAATCTTCACATTTCTGGTCCTTTAAGAGCAGCTTGGAAACCAACCATCAAAATCAGTTGATCAAGGGGTAAGAGTTGTGTTTGCTTTTCCGTGCTTCCTGTGTGTTAAAGTTTTTAGAGCAACCAAGTTGAGGGTTTGAAGAATAACACACAAGCTCAGGTGTACACAAATGAGGTTAACCTTGTTTCAGTTTCCATATAAGCTCACAACATCAATTCATTATCATGCAATCCTAGAAAATGCACATTTAACGCAATAAAAAAAATAACGCTGCTAACATTAACAGGACACTAATTGTATTTCAGAAGCAGTTTGCCCAAAGGACAAGACAGTGCTTTGGTTGGCTTCACAGCAGGGCCATAATTCACATGGCATTTAAGAAAGTCTTGGAGAACAGAAAAGTTCAAGAGTAAACATTACCGGACATAATTCTTTCACACATGATTACTGGGACTTGCAGCTTTCCTGGAGCCTGACTTCAATGTTAATCTTAACATTCTTTAATGGTTATTTAATTCAGATCTTATGTCAATGTCCTGGGTGGCATACTTGATATGGAATGATTCTCAATGTCAGCACCCTTTGTCTGGGAAAGTGAGCTGTAAAGGCAGGGAAGGGTGGCCAGGTGCGCCCGCCTCCAAGCACAGAACTCTCCTATTAACCACTGTGTGCTCTTTATCTGATTCTTTCCCCGTGGTGAGCACAGAGGCTTTCCCGGAAACTTCCGGTGGTGCGCCTTTCCCCTTTAGAAGTGATCGTTTGCAGAACTACGTTCCTGTCCTCTTACTTGTATTTTACCAGCAACCAGAGCCTTGAGTGTTTAAGGGAGCCAACTCTTCACTGATTGCTTAAAAAAAAAAAAAATTAGGCCAGAGGTTTGTTAGGGTACAGAAAAAGTTGATTCTTGAATATCTCACACCAGGCTTGGTCTTCCCTCCTTTCTCTCTCTCTCTTTCTTTCTTCTCTTCCTTCCTTCCTTCCTCTCTCTCTCTTTCTCCCTCCCTCCCTCCCTTCCTTCCTTCCTTCCTTCCTTCCTTCCTTCCTTCCTT
>REGO01000357.1:1952887-2013150 GCA_010120015.1 Rhombomys opimus
TTCCTTCCTTCCTTCCTTCCTTCCTTCCTTCCTTCCCTCCTTCCCTCCTTCCCTCCTTCTCTTCTTTCCTGAAGCCTTACCCACTTTGCTGTATGCATCCTTTCTTTTTTCCCCACCACCCGGGAAGGAAAGTTAACTGTAGGAACCGAGGGCTGCCAGGGTTTGGCCACCCAGTGCTCCTGTCATAGTCGCTGCAGAAGCCCCAAACCAACAGCTTTTCATGGAGCACCTACCAGGTGCCTGACCAGAAGAGCAAGAACTCCCCCTTGGAGACCTGGTCCCAGCACATAGCTGAGATGAGCTCCTTTGAGCTTCCCCTCACCAATTCTGCGCTGGGGTGAGCGCCACTCTGTCCAGGAACGGCCAAGAGCCTGTGCTCCCTGGATCTCCACGGGCCTTCCTACCTGAAAGACCTGTGTTTCCAGGAACATACTTGCCACCCTGGTGGGAACAAGTGACAGCAGGGAGCCCCCATCCAAACACATGCCGCCAAAGGACAGCTCAGGTTTGCGATTGTCAGGCCAAAGAAACTCATACAAGAAAGCCAAAGGGGATGTGTTGGTAGTGGCAGAATGGATCCTCTAGAAAGCACCTACCAACCTAGCCCCCCCCCCCCCGCTATGTCTGAGAGTGACTCGGGGTAACAAGAGTGTCCTAGCAGTCAGCAGGCTAGCGGACGAGTTCAAGAAAAATAAGTAATAAAATTCCCACGCGCTCCGGACTGCGGCTGGAGGCAGGGAGCCCGGGGGACGCGGGGTGCACCCGCCGGAGTAGCTCCACACACCGATCGAAGGACAGACAGACGGACAAACAGGGGCAAAAGACTTACCTTCAGGGTTGGCGCTGATGAAGACCCGGACGCTGCGGCCGGCGGGTACGAGGTGAGAAGGCAGAGCCGCGAGATTCCCGGAGAACGCCGCCCTCCGGAGCGCGGAGTCCCGCGGGCAGGGCGGCTTGGTGCCCGCGCCGGCTGGCCACATCGCGGGGCGGAGGGTGGCCGCCGTCACCGCCGCTGCTGCTGGGGTCCCTCCCCTCCGCGGCCCGGGGCGGCGACGTCCGCTGCGCCGCGGCTCAGAGCCGCCCGGGGCTCCGGGAGCCGCGGGCGAGCTCCGCGGCCATGCGGACCGGACCGGCCGCCGCCGCCTCCCTCGCCTCCCCTCCGGGGCCGCCTGGGCTCCCGCCGGGCTCGGCGCCGCAGCGCGGGGGGTCGGAGCGGAGGGTGCTACGAGGGCGGCGCCGCGCTGCGCCGGGGAGAGTCCGCTGGGCCCCCGGAGCCCCTAGCCATGCCCCGTCCGTGCCCTCCGCGGGAGGAGGCGCCGGCGGCGGGGACCCGGGCGGGTCAAAGTTTAGGCTCGGGCGGGCGCGCGGCTGCGGGCGCTCGGCGGCCGGGGCAGCCCCGGACCTGCGGCTCCCTCGGAGGACTCGCCCGGAGCCGGCCGCTCCCTAGCGAAGGGCGGAGATGGAGCGGCCCGAGACTCGCGCTCGCCTCCCGGCAACTCCCCTAAAGGTCAAGCCAGCCCCGAGCGAGCGCCTGCGGGAAGCCGGGGCGCGGGCGTCGCTCGCCTTTGCCAAGTCCCCAAAGTTCACCGCGGCTCGAGGCCGGCGGCAGCGCTCGGCGTCGTGGAGGGGGGCCACGGCCGCTCGCTCTGCCCGGCGCGGCGTGGGAGGCCGCTCTCGCCCGGCGCTCCCTCCCAAAGCTCGTGCGCTCGGGGGATTTTTATAGCTGTCCCACGGCGCTCACGTGGCCCTTCCCGCGTGGCCGCAGCCCCTTCCCGGGGCCGGATCTCGGCGGGGCAGTTCTCCCCAGACCTTTGAAGGGCCGGGGAGCCTCCCGCCTCCCGCTGACAGCGCCTTCCTGGCTGTCTGCCCTCTGGGCGCTCAAGAGCCAGGAGGCTTCCTGGGCCCTGGGCGTCTCGCCCCGAGGGTGTGAGCTGCAGCTCTAGGAGAGAGTGCGACCCTGGGGAGGGGAGGGAAGTCGCCCTCCAGGCCCCGCGTCCGGAAGAATGCAGGGGTTCATAGTTTGGAAGTCTGGGTGCGAAAGTTGGCCCCAGGTAGTTGGCCCTAGCGGAGGAGCCTGACTTGCTCCACTCGAGCCGGATCCAGCCACCCCCAGACTGTGTGTCCCGGGGCTGGCAGGAGCTGACGGTCCGCGGGATCCCACGCGATGCGCACAAGTCCAGCTGTAATATTGCCGTCCCCCTATAAGCCCCAGGAGAGGAAACAAGTGTGATTCTGTCAGGCGAGGATGCAGGAGAGAGGGAGGATCTGGAGCCTGACTTGAAGTCTTTAGAGAAAACACACCCCATCCACAGCGGAGGCTGGGAGGGACGGTGGGAGAGTGTTTAGTTCTGCAGCTGCTTGGTCGTGTTCACAATCACTCGATCTTACATGGTTGGTAGTGCCAGCCCGGCTACGGGGTGAGACCTCGTCTCAAATAACAAAACAAAATGACAGTCGCTTGATGGCATGTTTGTCTTCTCACCGGAGGCATCTTCTGGCACCGCCAGCGCCTGCACTTCCTCTGGGTCCTGCTGGTGGCAGTGAAGTTCTGTGTACCGCTGTTTAGAGTCCTGGAGCTTCCCACACCCAACACACGTTCTGGGGTAACCTCTTTGGAAGAAATGGGTCTCTAGGTTTCTAAGGCTCCGGCTACTCCTGAGAGCCCGGAGCAGACAGCACCTGTTACTGTGTGAAAGTTTCCCGGGACCCAAGAACAAGCCCTGAACAGGACCCAGCCATCTCTTCAGTCAGTCCACTGAAGCGAACGAACTCCCCCCAAATCGCGATTCCCTGGTGGGAAGATGCTCAGTCGGGAGCCATATCCAGACAGGCTCGCCCTGTATGTCCCTTGGCTGTATACTGAGAATTCTGGAACAGATAATGGATAGAGTGTTGTGAAGATATAATGTCCACCACAGGAGAAGAGACAGGACCACGTTATGCCTCATCTTCCAGTTATTATAAAATATGGATTGGAAGTTTGCAGATGTCACTTCCTGAACCCCGTCTTATTTATGTTTCTGTTCTTAGAGTCAAGAGCATGTTTGTGGCTTGTGACCTTTGCTTCCGATCTTGCTCCGGTGTTGAATTTTCTTTGAATGACTTTGGGGTTTTTGGCAGCCTTTGTAACCTAATTAACTTCTAGACAGGCTGAAGTTTAGCGTCTGCCTGTGTCACTGCAGACCAAGTCTGCAGAGGAGAGATTTGTCACTGTCGCCCAGCCTCTGCACCACCCCCTTTGCAGGATTTAAAGAAGAGCATGTTTTGAGGAGGGGGAGGTCTCTGCCTAAAGATACAGAATCATCACTCCCACCCCACCTCTTCCTTACAGTATTTCAGTCTATCTCTTTTAAACAGTCTGAAAACAAAGATTAATTTCTCAGCATGCAGATAGCACAAAGGAGAGGCCATCCATCGTGGTAAGATTTCAGTGTTAATTCCTATAACTTCCCAGTTTGAGGAATTAGATTCCTGATTGATAATTAGATAGATAGAAATTCCAGATTTCAAAATTTTGTCTTCTTCAGTAAATACTAGAAGTGTTCTTGCATTTTTGTACGTGAAAGCATGAGGCTGAAAAATATAAAGTCCTATTACAAGGTCATATAAATAATCTATAGTAGAACCAGGATCCAGGTACTAACTCCTGTCAAGACTTTTGCAATATAACAAATCCATTTTCTAACTGTCTATGTCTGGCCTTGGCTGAGATTTTTAACAGCCTAGACAATGGCTGCTCAGTCCAAGAGTACAGATGTGGAAGGCTGGCAGTCCCTTCTGCTTCCAAGAAAGATCAGACAGGCCTACACTCCTCTGACTTCTTCCTTTCTATCTCTCTCTTTTATAATGTTTTAATTTTTTTCATTATTATCCCACGTAGAAATCAATATCATTCCAGAAACAGGCAGAATAATGTAAAGCCTCTAGAAATGGGAAGAAAAAGAAGTCGTGAGGACCAAGCTGCTCTCATCCGCATTCCTTCTCTACTCTGACCCACCCTAGCTGGCAGGCTGGAAGTCCCTATAAAAGAGTGGCATCGGCCCTTTATAATACTGACCTGTGGGAAGGTAAAATCACTGCTAGGCTCCTTTCAGTCACTGAGCTGGAAAGAGTCATTTGCTCACTGAATCCATCTTTCTTGATAGAGAAGTTAGTGACCCTGAAATAAATCGTAATTCCACTAAACCAGCATGTATTGATATTGCTTTACTGATCGCTGTCTGCATGATGCACACTGCTTTAAGCTTTAATTAGCATCTCATTTAACTATACTGCATTAAGGGTCTTGGCCTACCATACCCTGCCTCCACTCTAGGATCCTGTTTTAGACATTATTGTCCCTTGCATGCCATCTTTAAAATTATTATTTGTTTATTTTTATTCTTATACATTTAAAATGGGAACATCATTGCATCGCTTTCTCCTTTTCTTTTCTCCCTTCATTCTCTTTCAAGTGCCCTGCTCCGACTTCTTCTGTGCCCTCCTTCTCAAACTGATGGTCTCTCTCTTGTTATTGTTTCAGATATATGTATGTATGTGAATGCGTGGATATGTAAATGCGGGCCACGAGTCCATTCTTCTTGTCTGTGTGTATGGTTTCAGGGATGACCACTTCATATCGGCCTCATTTCTGGGATAGGCCTATTCTCTCTCAGCAGTCGTTAGTTGTCCATGTTTCTTTATTTAGGTGTGACTCCATGATCCCCTCCCATTTCATGTCCTGTTAGCATGTCTCTCCATGTTGCCACTTGTCCCATCCCTCTTCCCTGATGTTCCTTGAGCCCTCAGTGGGAGAGCTGTGACACAGATGTCTTCACCTGGGCTGGCTTTCCCATAGCCTGTTATCTCTGCATTCGGTCTAGTTGTGGATTTCTGTCATGGTTGCCATTTGCTTCACTGATCAGGGTATTAGCTACATTTACTCTTATGTAAGGAGAAGAGTTAGAATGTAGCTAGGAATTACGCTGGTCTATGGCGGCAGTCAATTTCTCTTCTGAGATATATGACCTCACCAGCCCTGGGAAGATGGCTAGGCTTCTAGCACCAGGCATGATTTCTCTCTTGTTGAGGGACCTTAAGTCCGATTACACTCCCACTGCTTGCCAGCAACATGTGAGTGCCCCTTGTGCATTCAGAGGTACATTGGCATGCTGGTCATTGTAGTTCTTAGGCATTGTAGCCATGTAGGACTATTGATTGGCTCCCTCCATTGGCAGCTTGTGTGGCATTTTCTGGTACCAAGGAGGTTAGACTGCAGGAAGGCAGCCTTCAGGCTTAAATAATACAAGTCCTGTATCATTAGTGTGTGTGTGGGTCTTTAGCAGTGGGGGCTTATCTTCAATCCCTGAGAGGCAACCAAAGGCAACAGCAATAGCCTGTATTTTGGGAGTTACTTGGACTCCCCTGACCAAAGAAAGGAGCTTTCTTGTGCTTGATATTGTTTTATTTGTTGGTTTGTTTGTTTTGTTTTGTGGTTAGTCCATGTTTCTTATGGGGAGCATTGTCAACCAAGTAGAACATCTTCCTTGCTGACACAAACATATATATGTGCATATACATACACATGTATAATACACATACACACATGCATGCTTTGCTTGTTTTAGTCCATAATGTGCAAACATACCTCACCTACCTCCCCTGAAGTGACGGTGGCTTTAAACCCATTTCAGGCTGTGCCGCGTGCACCTTTCTTTCGCTGGGGTGATGGAGACTGCCATGAGAGATTACAGGAGTGGCTCCGACCCCAGCTCTGCGCCTACACGTACACTCACGTCTTTTATATCAAATATCCTCACCTGGAAACTGGTTTCCTGTTCTGTGTTCGTGCAGTTGATGGGTGAAGGTAGTTTTAATGTCCCTAGTGTGTTGAAGAAAGCAAAAAACAGAGAAACAAAAAACAAAACAAACAAAAAGTCCCCTCCCCCACCCCCACGCATGTTTCTGTTCTCCCTCAGGGAATCAAGCTAATGCGGCCAGACAAGCACCCTTTGTGCTTCCCAAGCTGGAGGCACGAGCCCAGATACAGCATCACGATCATGCTCCCAGTGGCCTTCTGATTTGGTGATAAATATTTGATTCCGCTTTGCTAATGTAAGAAATGAATAAAACATGGTCACTCAAGCCTGGACTCTACTTCCCAAAGTTCCAGCTCAGGATGTGGGCTGGACTATCAAGAACCCACTTACTTGTTTACAAACTGGAAACTTTGAATAGCTGTGAGAATTTGTCAGCACAACAATTTGTCAACATAGATGGTTGATTCAGAGGTGTCTGCAGCATGAGAGAAAATGCAGCAGCTGAGTTTTAAATAAAGTTACACCTTTCAGGCAGCGCTATCTGATGTTTTCATGACTCAGAACTTCTAACTTTAACCCGCCCCTTCCAAATCTGTTTAATGTATTTTTGATCAGTCTCCTTACAATCTTCTGAAGACGTTGTAATGAGAGCACTATGCATGCCACCCAAAGTAGAAGAAAATAAGTTTTGAGATAAAAATATACCCATTATTTCATATTTCTAAATTAAAAATTTTATTTTCACTTTACAGCTGCCAGCTTTTCTCCTTGATGACAGTCTCAAATATGCACCTTAGGAACCTGATTTCACCATCTGACACCTATTTGCGGAAACTTATTTATTTATTCGTTTGAAGGGCTTTCATACATGCTAATTTACCTTGTTTCTAACCCCGTGAGGTGAGTTCTGCATCAGCTATTCCACACCTCCAGCTGTGTATGGAAAAGCAGCTCAAGAAACATTTAGCAGCATTACCAAATTTAATAGTCAGACTCCTGAACACCAAGCCACACGTCTATAGTAATATATTAGCTGGCCACCGACCGCTAAGATCCACTTGGCCACATTGATGAAACCATTTGTGGCTGTATAAAGTCCGTGTCCGTGGTTCTGCAAACTAAGCCACATGGCATGTAAATCCCTCGCTCTTCTCGTGAGGCAGTGCTCTCCGCATCATCTGTTTATACCCGTATTGTTGTTTGTTTGTTTGTTTTATGGGTCAGAAGTCAGTTTCCACATCCTTAGATCCTAAGAACTAGGTTTGGTAGGTGAATGCTTTAACTTTCCCCTAGGTTGGCAAACAGTGAAGAGGAGAGGTCTGTTTGACTCACTGAGGTCTGTTGGGGGTTTTAGCCCACTGGTTAGCCTTGCTGCTGTTGGGTCTACATGGAGCAGTGCAACATGGTGGGGAATGGAGAAAGCACGGCAAGGGAAAGCTGCTCACGTTATGGCCTGTGTGAAGACCGACCTCTGCACAGGCATGACCGCAACGAACTAAAGCCTCCCTCACGTTGAAGGGAAGGGGGACCAGCCTTTACCACACAGGTGTTTAGAAGACTTAAATACAAGTGGGAGCAGCAGCAAAGGTGGCTGAGAAAATTCAGAAAGTTTATCTAAGTCCAGAGAGCCAGAAAGTACAGGGCGAGAATGCGATCCAGATTAATCTCACCATTCCAGTCCACAATATCTTTTCAGTACGTAATGCCAAGTCCGCAAGAAAACGTTAAAAAAGTCTTATTCTTTAAGCTGTTTCATACTGGTATGGCTGATGTATTTGAGATACGTTTCTCATGTCATTTGTGTATATATATATATATATATATATATATATATATATATATATATATTCATTGTTTAAATGCTTGTATGTACATAGAATTCTGTTCATCTTGACTATGCATTGAATTTACTTTTATCTACAAAGTACTATGATGGAACAAGCGTTTTTCTTGGCTCTTTATCCTATAGAAGTTGAATATATGCACTACCGTCTCCCCAAGGATGTAAAAGTCACAACACTTAGGAAGTACGGAATGAGCAGTCAATCCACGCAGCAACGACTCCATCAGTGTCCACTCCTGGGCTGCCCGGCTGTGAGCAGCTTGCTCCAGTGTCCACGTCTGACTCTCATGTCCCCGACGCACTGCCTCGCCATCGCCCGCAAAGCCAGAGGTGCAACAGCTGGACTGAAACTTGTGTGACCTGACACAGACCATTTGTCCTTTTAACAAGATGAATACGAGTGGTCATTGTGTAAATCTCTCTCATAACAATTTTGTGAGTTCTATTTTTTTGAAAAAAAAATCCATAGATTTACCATCTTTTCCTGCTTTATGTTTGTTGTTTGATAACATTGGCCTCTCAAGATAACAAGCTCATCATAAGTTCTCAGCGGGAACAGTGACAGAGTGGCACTACGTGTGTTTCTGGATCTGCTTTCATAAACATAACTTATCCTATGGCCTAAATTTATAAAACCCAGTGCAGAAATTATTAGGACAGTTACCTTTTGAAGAAGGGACTAGGAAGTCAGCTACAATTACTTTGGAGTGTTGAGAAACATAAGTGAAATGATTTAAAATCAGGTTTTAAATTTTCGACTCTTGTTACTTCTTGGTAAATATAAAAAAAATCATTCTACTATCCCATGGAACAAATGTAAAATTTAGATTTTTTTTTCTTCCACAAATAAATGCAGTGCAGCTTTTTTTATAAAAACATACACTAAAGAACTATTTATATTTTATCATATATGTAATAGATATTATATATTTTAATATATAAAAGCTACATATTTTATTATAAGCTACATATTTTATTATGTGCATTAATTAATTAGTTAATTAATTAGTGAGGAGGCTGTGTGCGCATGCCCAGTATGGATGTATACAGAGCAGAAGGCAACTTCCTGAAGCAGATCTTTCCTTCCATTAAGTGGAACCCAAAGCCTGAACTCTAGTCATCAGCCTTGGGATCAAGCACCCTTTTTTGCTGAACCATCTTCTTAAAACACATATAACATTATTGAAGACACTAAATATTGACACACTTCTGCATAAGCTGAAATTTTTACTTCATAGATAACTAAAACAGAAAAAAGAGCGCAAAGTATATAAAGCCAAGAATATGAAATGGAAATGTTTAGAAACACTCGAGACAGGAACTGGGAACGTTCTCCAGGAAGGAGATATTCTTATTTCTATGTTTCTCACTTCTGGGTCTGTCCTAGCACCTTGAATGTCCGTCTTTCAGTCTCTGTTATTTATGGTATTTAATATTTATGACAGGTAGACATGCTCATCATGGAAAGACTGAGCAGATCTATGCACAGTAAAGCAAGTCATGTTAGCAGTGCACAGATGTTTGTATCCTTCCGAACTTCTGGAAATTTCGCTCCCAGGAGCACAAGTGCTTCCATAAAATTTGCAACAGCTTGTCTTAAGAAGACGTACAAAGTTATATAATTGCCTCCCTTTTATGTAAACATATTTGCCATGGAATTCCTATCACCAACAACATTGTAGTGTTTGTTCCTCTGAGCTGACTGTGCCTTAGGAACACGTGTGTGAACCTTTGATCACACATGTCACGATTTGAATCTGATCCTCCTCCCCTCCACATTTGCTTGTATTTTGGACGCTTGACTCCCCGTTTGTGACCAAGTTTTGAAGTCTACTTAACAATGGGGCTTAGTGGGTAGAAAGGTCACTTAAGGGCAGGCCTTTGAAGGTGGTGCCCATTTCATGCTACGGCCTGCTTTCTGTGTTCTGCCTCTGCTCTGTGACCCCAGATACTCTCCTGTAGCCGTGAACTGCACTGGGCATTCTCGGCCATGGTGGATCAAAATCACAGGAACTCTAAGCCTAAGCCTTTCTTCCCTTCAGTAGTTTTTGTATTCTGCTAGAGGTACAAGAAAAGTGATGAATACAGAACGCTTATCTCACAATAATTTAAATGCCTTTTTAGGTATTAAAATGCTTAGGTGGTATGAAAGTTTTAATGAGAAAAAATGCCACACCCAACCCCCTGCTCATAGGCTTATGTATTTGAACACCCAGGCCCCAGATAGTGGTACTGTTTGGGAAGGCTCAGGAGGTGGGGCCGAGCTGGAAGAGGTATGGCACTAACTGAGTCTGTAGTATCATTTTCCATGTCTCCCTCTCATTCTGCCTCGGATTCTTTTTTGTTGAGGCTATAATCTCTCAGCTTCCTGTTCCCACCACGATGCCTGCCGTTTACTACCATGCCTTCCTGTCATAACGGACTCTAATTTCTGAACCATAAGCCCCAAATAAATTTTCTTCCATGGATTGCTTTTGGACATGGCTTTTTATCACAACAACAGAAAAGTGATACGGGTAGTCACAGTAAATAGAAAGTGCTAAGTTAAAACTGTTTCACTTTCTCTGAATCATTGTGTCAATAAGAAGGAGAGGATGAGCAGTTCAACGTCTGAGTAAAGACTCCTTCAAAATGAAGTCTGATTTAGATGGGAAAATAAGCAACTATGGCCCGCTCTACTGAGAGCTTTTGGCAAATTTTGATTGGTTTACTTAAGTTGATAAACGACTTAATGGAAATTATAAACTTATAACAGGATCATTAAATCCTGAACACCACAATATGCTCCGAAAGCACCAACTCCATTTGCTGTACACCAGCCTGGGAGCCACTACCACGGCACAGGCCAAGGCCAGTGTGTTACCCCACTCAGTCCCATTTGCTGTACACTAGCCTGGGAGCCACTACCACGGCACAGGCCAAGGCCAGTGTGTTACCCCACTCAGTCCCATTTGCTGTACACCAGCCTGGGAGCCACTACCACGGCACAGGCCAAGGCCAGTGGTGTTACCCCACTCAGTCCGGCACTGCCATGCCAGGCTCAGGAGTCCTGGGAAAGTTGAGACCCACAATGTATCAGGTGTCAGGGTGTTCATGAATCCTCTCAACAGGAGAAGCAATCCCAAGGATTAAACTATCAAGACTCACACACATCCTTAGAGCAAATGTGTGGCACATAATCTTTTCCCCCATGCCACTAACAATATTTGCTACCATGAAAAAAATCAATTAAATGATTTTTTGCACTCTAAGTTAGAACAACGATTCCCTATGCCAACCAGACTTGGACGGCAGGAAAAACTCACCTCGTCTTTGTGTGAGCACAGAATTCAAACAACCTGGTTTCTGGTTGACAACAGATTAGAAAAACAGAACTAAAAGTGGATAAAAGGCTGTTATTGAGAACTGTGCTGCTAGAAGTAAGAAACGCTTGCTCACAGCAACGACTCAAGAAACATGAGAGCAGACACACACACACACACACACACACACACACACACACACACACACTGCTCCACTCAGTGTAGGACTGCTTAATTGGGGGCAGCAGTGGCACTAGACTGCTGGTAGGAGCTGAGGACGCTGGGGTTTGCCTTGTAGTCCTTTTAGCCAAGATGTGAAATGGGTAAGCAGTAAATTCTAAATAATTGAGAACAGTTCAGAAATGGTGGGAGAAGCAAAATGAAACTCCTGGAGTTGTGGCAAAGAGGGAAAGATGGAAGAATACTGAAGGGAATCTTAAAAATGAAAGCAGAAGAAGCATGTTGTCCAAGATCAAAATGAGGCTAGAGTATGGCTCACAGTTAGCTCTGTGCTCAGCAGCTAGTAAATACATTCTGGCTTGGAGCCCAGGCTGTGGAGGCCTTGGTCACTGGAGTGTAGGTATTGTTAAATCTCTAAGTGTGAACAGTGAGGGGGCTGGGGACAAGCAGCCGCTGCTTCTAAGTTCTGGCACTTGCTCTTTCTTTCCTAGGGGCTTTCAAGACCCTCTTAACTGATTTACCTACAGTTCAACTCCCCAGTATGCCTCCTGCAATGTTTGTTCCTAACTTCTATTTTCTTTTCCCCTTTTGTTGAAGAGGTTCTTTCTCATACAGTATATACTGATTACTATTCCCCCCTACTCCTCCCAGTTCCTCTCTACCTCCCTTCCCATCCAGATCCACCCCCTTTCTGTCTCCATTAGGAGAAAAAAATAGGTTTCTAAGAGATAGCATATAAAACAAAAAAATATAATAAGATGAAATGAAAACCATGGCACTGAAGTTGGACAAGGCTAACCAAAGGCAGGAGAAGAGTCAGAGAAGGCACAGAAACCCACTTGTGCACACACTCAGGAGTCCCGTGAAAACACTAGACTGAAAGCTATCATATATACACAGATGACCCGATGCAGGCCACTGTAGGTCCTGTTCTTGCTGCTCCAGTCTCTGTGAGTACACTTGAGCTTTGTTCAATTGGTTTAGAAGGCCTTGTTCTTCTGGTGTCCTCTGGCCCTAAAGGTCTTATACTCTTTCTGCTTCTTCCTCTTTGGGGTTCCCTGAGCTCTGAGGGGAGGGATTTGAATGAAACATCCCATTTAGAGATCATATTCCAGTGTCTTTTTCTGTGTGTAATGTCTGGCTGTGGGGCTCCATATCCGTTTGAATAAGGCAGTGATCTGTGAGTATAGTAGAGTATCATTAGGAGTCATTTGATCTCTACTTTTTCAAAAAAATTAGACCAGTAGTACCTGGTTTTACCATAGATCCCTGGTTTTGGTTACCCAAGTAGTGTCAGTTATGGGTTCTGTATCATGGAGTAGGCCTTCAGTAAAATCAGACATTTGTTGGTTACTTCTATAAGCTTTGCCCAAGCATACTTTGCAGGCAGGGCAGCATTGTAGATCAAAGATTCTGGGGCTAGGTTGGTGTTTCTGTCTTTTTATGTACCCTGCAGATTACCTTCCCATAGCAAAGACACTAGACCTTGGGGGTGAAGGTTCTCTGGAGGTAAAAGCTCACCTCTCCATGTTCAATGAGTTGTGTGAATGTTGTCTTCAGCAGTGTGGCCTTGCTGTCTACTTTCTATTTTGTTTTGTTTGTGTTTGTGTTTTTCCACACTAGCCAAGAGCTTTACCACCAAGCCACACTCCTCTCTCCTCTTCCACTGCTGTTTAGAAGTTCCTCTGATTAAACCTGGGTGTGGAACTCAATATTACACTTTCTCATGCTACACGGCTGCATTTCCATCTTCTCGTGTTTACTCAGGGTATACTACTCTCACAAAAGTCTGTTGCTCTTGTCAGTGAGAGAAACAGGAGCTGTCTCCACTTTAATCTTCAAGGGATTGATCTACAGAAAGGTTATGCCAGCCTCAGTCTTAGGAGTTCATATTTCAGGCACTACGCTGTAGGTTCTCCCTAGAGCAACTGGGGTGGGAACAAGGAAAGAAAGCAAAGGCTTTTAGACTGCAAAAGCGCTAGATTAGCCACCCTGCCTTTATTTGCAAACAATCACGTAAAAAAAAAATCTCAATGAGTTAACTAAAAATTACTGGAAGCAGTAACAGGTCTTAGCAGAGCCATAGAAGGCAACTTTCAGAGACGCAGTTTTATGTTCAACTGTACATCAATTGTAGTTTCATATTTGAACAGTGAGCAATACAGAAAAGAAATTAAGATGGAAATTTCATTCACAGTAGTATCAGAAATATTAGGCTTAGCCGTAAACAGCAGTAGAAAGGATTGTACACCCCAAAGCAAAAGATGGTTGGGAAAAATTAAAACTTTAAGTAAAGGGAAAGATGTCCTCACCCAGAGAATCGGAAATCTTGATGTGTTGCATAGTACTCCTTAAACTCCACAAACCGACCCGTAAAGTTCACGCCCTCCTCACTAAAATGTCAGACTGACATTTAAAATAAAAATAAAAACTAACCTTCTGAGTGAGAGTCAAGCATCCTCCCGCGGGCCTTCCTTGTAACTTAGCTTTTTGGGTCTGTGGATTGTAGCGTGTTTATCCTGTACTTTATGGCTAATATCCACTTATAAGTGAGTACGTACCACACATGTGTTTCTTGGGTTTGGGTTACCTCACTCAGGATGATATTTTCTAGTTTCATCTACTTTCCTACAAATTTCAATATGTCCTTTGTTTTTAATAGATGAGCACTATTTCATTCTGTGAATGTATCGCATTTTTAAAAATCCCTCCTTCAGTTGAGGGATATTTAGGTTGCTTCCAGTTTCTGGCTACTAGCAGTAAAACAGCTATGATGCTATGGACATAGTTGAATAAGTGTCCTTGTGGTGTGGTGGAGCATCTTTTGGATACACACACACACACGCACACACACACACACACACACACACACTCAGGAGTGGTATAGCTGGATCTTGCAGTAGCACTCTCCCTAATTTTCTGAGAAACTGCCAGATTGATTTCCAATGAGGTTCTATGAGTTTGCACTCCCACCAGCAATGGAGTATTGTCCCCCTTTCCCTACAATCCGCCAGCATGTGCTATTGCTTGAGTTTTTGATCACAGCCATTCTGATGGATGTAAGACAGACTCCCAGGGTCATTTTGATTTGCACTTCCCTGATGACTAGGGGCCACTGAACATTTCTTTAAGTGTTTCTTGGCCATTAGAGATTCCTCTGTTGAGAATTTTCTGTTTATCTTTGTACTCCATCCTTTTTTAATTAAATTTTTATTTTTTATATTAATTACAGTTTATTCACTTTGTATCCCAGCTGTAGCCCCCTCCCTCAATCCCTCCCAATCCCACCTTCCTTCCCTCATCTCCTCCCTGCCCCACTCTAAGTCCACTGATAGGGGAGGTCCTCCTCCCCTTCCATCTGACCTTAACTTATCAGGTCTCATTCTTTAATTGTGTTGTTTGGTTTGTTGTTTTCTAATTTTTTGAGTTCTTTATTTATTTTGGATATTAGCCCTCTGTCATATGTAGGGTTGGTGAAGATTTTCTTAGAAGGGGAAATAAAATAGGCATTGGAGGTAGATTGAGGGAAGGAAATAGGTAGGAGAGGGGTTGGGGAGGGGAGCAGAGTTGGGGATTAGGAGAAGGGAGAGTTGGGGAGAGAGGGCCTGATGAGAGGACAGAAATCAGAAGTGTGTGTGTGTGAGGTCTTCTCTGGGATTTGTCAGAGACCTAGGGTAGGGGAGTCCCCAGGAAGTCTATGAGGGTCACCCTCGCTGAGATTCCTAGCAGTGGGGGGTCTGGAGCCTGAAGTGGCCACCTCCAGTGGCTAGGCAGGACTAGGCTATCCTTCCAGTGGAGGGATAAGGACACCAACCCACCCACAAAACCAGTGACCCAAAATTTGTTCTGCCTACAAGATGTGCAGGGACAAAGATGGAGTAAAGATTGAAGGAATGGCCAACCAAAGACTGGCCCTACTTGAGACCCATCCCCTGGGAGAGAGCGCTATTAATGTTACTCTGCTTTGCTTGCAGACAGAAGCCTAGCGTAAGTCCTCTGAGAGGCTTAATCCTGCAGCTGATGGAAACACACGCAGAGACCCACAGCCAAACATTAGACAGAGCTCAGGGAGTCCTATGGAAGAGTTGGGGGAATGACTGAGAGAGCTAGAGAGATCAAGGACTCCACAAAAAGACCTTCATAGGCAATTAAAGGCCCATGGGGGCACACAGAGACTGAGACACCAAAAAAGAGGATGCGTTTGCTGGTCTTAGGCCCCCTGCACATATGTAACAGATGTGCAGCTTGGTCTTCATGTAGATTCTCCAACAACTGGAGTAAGGGCCCCCTCTGACTCTGATGCCTCCTTTTGAATCCCTTCCCCATAACTGGGCTGTCTTATCTGACCTCAGTGGGAAAGGATGTGCCTAGTTCCGCAGTGACTTAATGTGCCAGGGCAGGTTGGTGCCCATGGGAGACCTCCTCTTTCTCTGAGGAGGAGAGGAAAGGATGGAAGGGAGAGGTGTGCAAGGCAGGAGAGGAGGGGGGATTCAATCAGAATGTAAAGTTCATAAATAAGTAAATTATTTAAGAAATTAACCAATTGACCATGATTCATTTTGAAATACAAAGGCACATAATGGTCAAATGAAATGCAAGATGAATGAAAGTGTGGAGACTGTTACTCTCAGCTTATAAACTTCTTGCAAAGCTACAGTAATTAATATACGGTGTCATGTGGGTAGGCCGTGTGTAGAACAGAAGAGAGAGGATGGAATTAAAGTCTCAGAAATAAAGACTTACGCGTATGATACATTGATTTTTGTGTAGAGGCATCAACATAATCCAAAGGAAGAGAAGTGAGTATTCTCAGGAAGAGGTTCTGGAGTGACAGAAGGAGTGGATTTGGGACTGTGCTCACACCATATCCCAGAAAGTACCGAGAACGGACGGGAGACCCCAGATCAAGCAAAAGCTGGCAACTCTCAGAAGAAGCCGTAGAAGTAAATATTTTCGGTCATGGATCAGACTATATTTTCTTAACTCTTGTTCTTAAAAGTACAAGTACAAGACAAAGCCAGGGGCTAAGGGTAGGGAACTGGTGAAAGGGCTTGCCATACAAGTGTGCGAACTAGAGCGCAGATCTCCAGAACCAACAGAAATGCAGATGGGTGTGTCAGTCTGCTTGTGGCAACAGTTCAAGCAGAGACAGAGGATCCACAGAGCAAGCTGGCTAGCTGGGCTAACTGAGGAGGAGAGTTCTGGGTTCAATCGAAAGCCCATAATTCAGTGAACTAGGTGGTGTGTTACCAAAACTCTTAACATCAGGTTTGGGCCTCCCCGCTCACAGACATGTGTCCATATGTACATGTGCACCCACAGATGTGTAAACACAGATACATTCATTCATACTACATGCACACACACATGAAAAATTAGAGTATTAATTTTCATCATGTTAGAAAAGCAAAAAAATATACATGATAGGAAAACACTTGTATAACTTATATACAGCGAACTCTTTTAATTCAATAATAAAACAAATAACACAACCGTAAAATCATCAAAGAATTTTCGTAGACATTTCTCTAAAATATTTACAAATGACAAATAACTACATGAAAGAATATCTCATTATCCATTATGAAAATGCAAATCAAAGCCACAATGAGACACTATTTCATATGCATTTGAAAGACTACTATGAAAAAGGCCACACAATAAAAGTTCTTGAAAATCGTTAGTGAGGATGTGAAAAAACTAGAACCCCAACACTGTTACGTTCACACATTGGGAATGCAAGATGATGCAGTCACTTTGGGAAGCAGTTTGCCAGCTCTCCAAACTGTTAAACCAGTTAACAAAACATCCAGCAATTCTATTCCTAGAGCTGTTCCAAGGAAAATGAAAATCTTTACTCCCACAGAATCATCGCACAAACATTTGTATCAGCAATATTCATAGCTACCCACAGCAAAACCAGTGGGTGTATTCATAAGATGATCACTAGATAAGCCGTATAGATGTATGCAATGCCCGTATCATGATGCACTAACTCAAACAAGAGTGAACGCAGTGAAGGGTACTGCAGCAAGAGCAGCTTCACAAGCATTAGGGTTAGTGGCAGAAGCCAGCTGCAAAGGGTCACGTATTGAGTGAGTTCTTCCGTGTGAAATATCTGCCCTTGAGAAATTGATAAAGACAGGAATAAAATCAGTGATTGCTTGAGGCTGGGGGCATGAGAGTGGGAAACAGAAGGACGGCTGCTGGCTACAGATTCCTCTTTGATGAAAACTACTGAGTGATGCGTCCCAGAGAAGATGTTTGAAAATTAGCTGTGTTAGTTGTTGCATAACTTTGTTAAATGCTTATTCCGGCAAACTGTGCTCTTTGAACAGGCATTGTAATTTGTTTATTCTTTACTGAGAATTGATTTCAGTAATGATTTATAAAATCACAGTGGTAAGTAGGTCTATTTCTCATGTTTCATAGGTTAGGAGAAGGCTCCTGCTTTCTCACTCAGTGGTCCTCAGTGATCCCAGGTGGTAGCAGATCTATGTTATCCACATACTTCATGATCATTAATCTAGGACAAAAACAATACGGGAAAATTGCCTATTGACCCTTAAAAATGGCCCCAACGGAAGCAGGACACACCACTTTAATTCATATTCATTGGTCATGGTCACATTCAATTTCAAGGAATATGGATAATTCAAAATCTATCATTCACGTGGAGAAGAACTGGAGCATTTGTGGAGTCCTAACAAATACCACACTTCTATGTTTGAGATTGTAATTTAACTGCAGTATTTCTTTTTCCTCTTTGAAAAGCCTTCCCTATGTCCTGTCCTTGCTCTTATTCAAATTCCTGGCCTCTTTTTTCACTAATTATTATTGTATTCATACATGGTTTTGTATATACATATATACTCCTCAATGTGACCCATCGAGCCCATATAATACTGTTTCTATGTGTGTCTTAGGGCTGACCGCTTGGCACTGCACAAACCCTGTGTTCTTCCATCATGTCTCCCCGCTTTGCTCAATCACCTATAGTCGTCATGTAGGATTGAAGCTTCTCCGGCTTTCCCCCATCTGAAACACTATACTCTTTGCCTTCTTTTCAAGGTTTTATTTACTACTAGTAGAAATTCTGTATTTCCTTCCTGCAACAGAAAACCAAGTTTCACTCATTCATTTTTATTTTTGAATTCATCCTTGATTTATACATTTACATAAATGTCCCTTCTCCCCTTTCCTCTAGGTCCTCCTATTCCCTCTCTAAAATTATAATGACCTCTTCAAGTATTCTGCTTACATACATGCGCATATAAATATATAAGTACAAGCTACAGAATCCACCCAGTGCTGTTCGCATGCATATCCATTTAGCAATCACCACTTGAGATTATATAAACTATCAAGGTGCTCATCCTTTGACAAGATTGACTCTCCTCCTCTCAGCAGTTATTAATTCCTGCGGTACTTCACCTAGGGATGGTGTCTCATCATATTTCTATCGTCTATGTTGGCATGTTGAATGGTGTTGTCATTGTGCAGGACTTATTCAGGCTATCTCAACACTGAGAGTTCATGGGGGCAATTTTTCCTGTTACATGTAGGAGACACTGTCTCACTGCAGACGTCCTGGTCCTCTGAATCTTAGAGCCTTTCCAACTTCTCATCCACAGTGCCCTGAGGCTTAGGCCTAAGGGTTGTGCTGTAGGTGTGTCAGTGGGGTCTGGATGTACTATGGCCAGGTTTCCTCTGCATTTTGACCAGTTGTGGATTTCTCGAATGACTTCCCTCTGCTGCAAAAAGAAGTTTCTTTGCTGACAGGTGGGAGCTACGCTTATCTTTGGGTGTGAGGGAGTCTTTAGAATGCAGTGGGGAATTCGGCTGGTTTAGGAAAGTGGCAGTAATATCTTCTTTAGGGTGCATGTTCTCATCAGCTGTGGGTAGTTGGTGAATGTATAGCTCCAGGCATAAAAATCCTCCTAGCGGATGGGCCTTGAGTCCAATTAGATGGCTTTAGGTTTGTGTTCTTTTTTAATGTCAAGTAAGTGAAATCTATGAAAGATTTAGAAGGGGGAATATGGGTACACTGGTTTAGACTAGCGTTCTCCCCACAGTAAATGTCTCAGAACTGTGAGCCAGCTGAACAAGAGAACAGCAATAAAAAATGAATCCCAGCGCTGAGCAGTGAACGATAGAGAGCCTGGTGTGGAATTCAAGGTAAGCATCGTGGGAGTTGAGAAAACAGATCAAGGTGAGCCCAACTGCCAACAGGAGTGTAGCAGGCATTCCCAGCCCCTATGCTTCATACAGCACAGATGGATCTCGGAGGACTGCTGCAGTGACCCAGATGGATGGTGTTATCTGTGTCACAGTTTGTTTTCTTTCCAGATACAGCTTGGGCAGAACTTTGCAAGCTTAATGAGGGCAGAAAAGAATAGGACCTGGAATCTCTTAAATTTGATGAATCTCCCTTTGCAAATCCAGAATGTAAAATGTAACTGTGTTACATCTTAGAACCCTGGGATGAAAGACATTATTGGCTTTGTATTCAGACTCTGTGAGGCAGTAAAAGGTTCTCCATGATGGGGAGTTGCTGTATGAGCCAGTCTGGAGATAAATGGCATGTCCTGCTAAATTCAGAATTTTACTGATGTGATTTAATAGAGACCCCCTTCTCTCCAGCAGCTCATTAGATGGAATTGTTATACACACAGAGTTATACTATGTTATGAAGAGGTTGTCACATGAAAAGGAGATCTAGGAATGGTTTCAAAGCACAGCTAATTCCTTTATTCTATGTTGACTTTAAACAAGAGTTTCCTGCTGTGTGAGCTAGCAGAAATCAAAACCTCAATTTCTGTCATATTCTTCGACCTATGTCATTACCAATTTCAGTTCTTCAGAAAAGTACTTTCCCTCAATGAACCTTTTAATGTGTCCATTTTCAGTAGTGACTGTGAGAGTGATCAGATTAACTGCACAGCCAAATCTTCACCATTGCTTTACAGAAAATGGTAAACACAGAATAGTCAGCCAGTTAGCAAAACAGAGCCCATTAAAAGAAAGCCATTAAAAATTTCAGTCAAAATGATTCACTTATTTCTATCACCAGAAGAGAACAGTAATGACTTAAATGTAAGCATTAACATAGAAAAAGGAAAAAAATAGACACATACCTCTAATATATGAAAATCTCATATTGGAAAAGAAACTCCAAAGATATGGAAACATAGTTCTCTTTTAAAAAGTGCTGTCAAGGTTTCAGAAGAAATAGGAGAATGAGAACAATTGTAGAAACAGGAACAGCCAAAAGGTCATAAATTAAAATTTACATCATAGTTATGACTTTGGAAATATACAGTGTGTCTACTAATAGTGAAAAAGGAAAAAAATTCTTTTCACGAACATTTAATTTAGTCTTCTTTTTTAAAATTGATATTGTATAGTACCTGGACCTGAAAAGCCACTTAATGAAACTTCTAGAAGGAAAATATCCACCTCCTTGCAAATGATCCCTGGAACATGTTAGGAATAACCTTCATGCTTTTGTAGTAAACACACACACACACACACACACACACACACACACACACACTCACACTCAAGACTGCCGTATGTGGAACAGAGAATTTTAATGCTTTTCTTAAGGGCCTTCTGCTAATCTTGGGGAAACAAACAAACAAAAAAACCCCACAGCCCAGAGTTGGAAAGGTAATAAGTGACCAAAACTCGAGAAATTTACAGAAAGGACTTTAAAAGTTTTTAATTTTTCTTTATTATTATTATTAATTACAATTTATTCACTTTGTATCCCAGCTGTTGCCACCTCCCTCATCTCCTCCTGGTCCCACTCTCCCTCCTTCTCCTCTCCCCAACCCATGCCCCTCCCCTAGTCTACTGATAAGGGAGGCCCTCTTCCTGACTGTCTGACCCTAGCCTATCAGGTCTCATCAGGACTGTCTGGATGCTCTTTCTCTGTGGCCTAGTAAGGGCACCTTGCCAGGAGGAGGTGATCAAAGAGCAGGCAACCAGAAAGGACTTTTGATGTATACTGACACATAAGGATTTACCTCTTTTTTATTCGTTTGCTCCATCAAGATGAGCAAGATTAAGCCTCAATGCTCTGGTACAGCTGGGGCAGACACACTGTTCTTTTTTTTAAAATTCTTTATTAATTACACTTTATTCACTTTGCATCCCCCCTGTGGCTCCCTCCCTTCTTCCGTCCCAATCCCTCCCTTCCTCCACCCTCTGCATGCATGCCGACCTCCCCTATCAGTGGACTTGGGGAGGGGCAGACACACTGTTCTTTAGAGTCTAACTTTTAGTGTGAATACCTTCAATGTCCTACCTTTTGTGCTGTGAATCTCACCCATGTCACCACAGGATAGAGATTATGGAAACAGATACCCGAGGGAGTAGATATGGGGAATAAGGAAGAAAACACTGCGATTTTAATCCTAAAAATAGCCTTAGAGAGCTAACCAGCAATTGATGTTTACTTTATGCATTGTTATTTTCTAATTCCCTTATTCCCATCTGGCTCAATGACGTCAGAGTTCTAGTATATGAAAAGGACTCCATATCTGCTAAAAATGAAGAGGAAGAAAACATTTAATCTTGTGGGAAAGCACATTGAGAACAGAGACATTTCACATAAGTAAAATGGTGTGGGAAATTTTATTTAGTTAAGGAGCAATGTCTCAACTCTGTTAAATAGATAAAAAGGCTTTCAATGTTTCTGTGATTCTAACGTTATTCTTTGTTCTCAAAGAAGATAAAACCCAATAGGCAACTGGTAAGATATACCTAAATTTCCTCATAAGTCAGGAAGACATTTGCTATGACTTATAAATAGATGACTCAGTGGATAAAAATTGCAAGTGGTTCTGGTTCTTTGTCTCTTGCTCTGTCACCTCCTGACTTCCTTTCATACTATTACAGGACTGGCTATTTTGCAGTTCAGACTATCTGTTCTCACTGATCAGCTAAAAGATGGAGTTGTCAGATCTTTGCTCTGGGATACTGGGTAGCTGGGCTTGCAACTGGTACACTGGGGGAGCTCATTGGTCAGATTTCTTCAAAATGGACATGAGAAACAGAGGAAGCTGGTCTACCCAGAAGGTCTGACTAGGGTTAGGAAGTAGACAAACAGCTACTGGCTAAAGAGGAGTAAGAGTATGAGCATGATCTAGATACAGTTAACACAAGACAGGAAACAGGAGGCAGCCAGGCCCAGATACCACTGTCACCCCAACGTCATAGGTTCCTCCTGATGTCTGTTGGCATTAGGAAAAATAATTTCTTTTATTTAATGAGCTTTCCTATACTTGTAAGCAGCTCAGAGCATTTCTATTATTTGCAATTATATTAGCCATATCTGTAAGTAATAACCTGCGTCTCTCACTTGATCCAGGGTGTGTGTATTTGTCTCTTTCTAGCAGCTCATTTTAAAATAGAGCAATACCTGAATCTCCTACATACAAGAAAAAGAATTTCATTTCTCCTGTCTTCATGATGAGAGATTATATAACACCACCCAGTTGTGGTGTGTGTGTGTGTGTGTGTGTGTGTGTGTGTGTGTGTGTGAAAGACAGAGAGAGAAAGAGGGGGGGCACCTTACCGTAGGAAGAATTATTTGGAGGAGCAAGTCATCAGTTACACAGCAGAGTGGAAGGGTTACAAAGCTGAATACCCCATGCTCACCCACTGACATAACCTGACTTTGTTGGTCCTGGGACACGCAGGGTCCTTTCATAAGATGGCACGACACCTGTACCTGTTTATGGAATCAGGGAAAAGAGAAACTTTTCTCTACATCAAGGTGGAAATAAACAAGGTTGGTAGTGTTAATTTCCCTGGATGGGCAGTAGAGAACCCATGGTGATAGATACAAAAGGGCAAAAGATTGAATCTAATCCAGACCAAGGCTCACAGGCCCATGACTGTGCCTCCATTAGCAGAGGAAAATGCAAGCAGTTATCTGGCTACTTTAGATAATTAAAAGCAGAGCAGATTGAAGATCATTACCCAACATGTAAGCACTTTCAATTCAAGGGTTGTGTTGAGGGAGTGTTAGTGGAGGTCCACTGTCTGCTTGAGGGCGTCCTCACTTTACCTGACTGGAGTCAGCTTAGCTGGAGGTCAGAAGGAAATTCACCCGCAATGGGACTTTTTCTGAGGATGGGTGCCATCCTGCTTTCAGAGCGGGGTGGGCTGCTCATGAGGCAGAGAGTTGACTAGCTGGCTGTTTTCACCCCACAGTTACCTTTGTTGTGTCTTTCTTCATGTGACTTCTAGCCCACCGATGTGCCTGATCTTTCTTATACCCATTCTCCCACTCAGTTTCTCCTGAACTTCACAGCCCTGGAGACTCTGATCATGTGCTCAACTCGCAGGCTAGCCGTACTCTGCCTACACTAGACATGCAGCATGCCATCTGTTTCAGAGAAGTGGGAGGACCCATCTGCTCAAACACATGACAAGGAACTCAAATTTCAAGGAAGTGGGGCAAAGGGAAGCCTGAAATTAGGCAGAGATAGAAAGACTTGAGCCAGAAGCTCAGGAGATTGGCATTCAGCTTAGAAAGCTGATTAATGGTCGGGGAGCAATTCTCAATTCTGCATGGGTGATCAGCACTCACCCCCCCTCCTTTTGTGTGTGTGTGTGTGTGTGTGTGTGTGTGTGTGTGTGTGTGTGGAGTAGACAGAAAGCAATAGCTTGGTGAATAAACCAATCAAGTAATTTAGACATTGATAAGGACTACTGTCTTTTAAATGAGAGTATGATGAAACGTTTTTCAGGAGTGTTTTATATATAGATAGGGTAGTCAGAGAAGGTATATGAAAGTAACTACTGCTGAGAAACTAGAGTGCTGTGAGAAACTAGGATTGCTGTGGTTGGAGGAAAGACACTCCAAACGATAGATGTGGAAGTCCTGAGGAAGAAATCTTGACTGGCTAGAGTGCCAGCAGAACAGAACAACAGTCAGTGAGGTGGGCTTCAAGGTGCCCATGAAAGGCACTGAGGCAGGGAGTAAACCCTACAGGTTGCTGGCTGTGGTAACCTGTTTAGGCAATCATCGGAGGGGTTCAAAGACCAAATTACATCATCAAATTTATGTTAGGAAAAGTAGAAGCTGGCTGATGTGCGGAGATGAGTTATTGGCAAGCAGGAAGGGAATCGGGGACTCCAGGCAGATTGATGGCTTGAACTGGAGACTCTGCTGCAGGACTCTTGGCTTCTAAATCAGGAACAAGGAACGAGAGGTCCCTCACACACACACACCCCCCCTATGAACCAAGACATCAGCTGGCACTGCAGCCCAGTCAGCATCCGAGCACCTAGCCTTGCCAAGGACCCAACAGGTGCACATGTGCTGTCTTTTTTGCAGTCTGGCACCTTCAGGGCATCCCTTACTTTAAGTCTGTGAATATTCCAGTGGAAGTTATCAAAAATTCTTTTTTATTCAATTTTGGCATAAACATGCACCGTAACTACTGTCAATCATGGGGCCACAGATAAGCTGTGGACTCGGAAGGCAGTGATGGAAAAAAAGCAGACGTCAAAAGAGCCTATTGTGATGAGGGCAGTCCCCAGAGAAATGAGCATTCCAGAACCAGCAGAAGCCGCTCCAAAAGTACATCCAGGGTTCAGCAGCACCAATGCCAGATACAGCATGGGGTCTCTGTGGGATACGCTTCTGGGTAATTAACCATTGTATAGCCTCTAATCCAGCGTTTCATCATTCCACAGATGCCAAAAGATGGCTAACTAACTCTCCATTTCCAAAACACTGGTTCTTTGTCAACTATTCACATACATCACTTCCTTCTCCATGAAATGCAGTTATAGGGTCGATAATGTAGGGGAAAGGTGACCCTCCCTCAAGGTTGAGGATTATGGCTTTAAAATATTTCTAGTTCAGACTTGTCTACAGACATCATATTATAAGATAGAATCGCATGCTTAAAGTAATTCTTCCAGAAAAATCAAGTGAAAATTGCAGTGAGTTTGAGCAGATTTCTGGTCCAGTGGGCAGTTAGAATGAAAACCAGAAATCATAGTTTTGCACTAATTCTGAAAACAGTTATATTCGCTAAGTCCTTGGTGCCTTAGTTGCGTTGTGCCGTTTCTGACTCATTGGCAGTATTTGCAGTCACTTTTCTTACTACAATTGGAAATCACACACGCATGGACACAAGATGAGTGGGAAAAAGCCCACTGCCAATTACCTCTTGTCAGGAAGCTTTAATGTGAGTTTAAAGTTACCATTGGATTCCAATTTCTACTGTTCAGAATAGCTGCATACTGTAAATTATAATGAAATGGTTAGAGTAGAAAATTGAGGCAGTCCTCCAACATGATTGAAGAATATGCTTTTCAATATTAATTTTAATTATTCATTGTTTTAAAATAGATGCCTCTCAAGAACAAATTGAAAATGTCTAATAAATCTGAATGTTAACTGCAGATAACGTCGCTTTAATGGCTTTCTTTCTCTTTGGAGTTTAGGATGCAGGTTTCCTTAGGCTACAAAAGGAAAAGAATGTGTATTCTGCTGTTTAGCAAGGAATTATATCTTCCTTTTAGGACTGTGCCTAAGAAATGATGTGCCCTAGAGCAAAAATGCTGTCTGTGTGAAGTCTTTCAATGATCCATTGATTAACAACAAGCACTTATTTCGTGTGGATTCAGAGTAGATTGTGAATACAGCGCAAGCTTCATCCACTTATGCTCATGTCAGTGATTTCTTCTCCCCCTTCATTGTTGGTAACACCATGGCTGTTGACTTTGCTTACTCAACTCTCCCTAGGGACAAATCTGTGGGACAGACATTATAGGAAAAAGGGTAGAGTATATATATCTCAACTTTGTGTGATTATAACAAATCCTCAAGATAAAGCTAGAAAGACAAAAGACAGTTTTGGGGATGATATTTTCAAAGTTTCCATTACAAGGCTGCTAGGTCCAGGTGCTTCCAGGCTCTTAGGAGGCAGGAGTGTGTAGATGCCTAAATGAGGTAGTTATTCATCTCAGAGTATTCAGTAAACCACAGAGAAATATTGGGCAGGATCCTAATATCCTCAAGGACATTTTCCTGATGACATGATTTCCCTTTAGGAGCTTTAGATTCTAAAATGTCCTCTCTCCTCATTAAAAGCATTGAGTGGTGACTGCTCCTCTAACATGTAAGCCTTAGGGAACATTTAAGATCCAAACTGTAGCAGAAAGGAAGGGAGAAGGGGCTTTGCATGTATACAAACCCTTTAATGTTGGTGTTGGGTGTGTCTGACAAGCACAGCTTGGCTCCGTTTATGAGAGCCTGTCTAATGAATTCACTGATATATTTGTTATCAGTTATATGGTCGTGAGAAATAAGTCAAAGTGCCTTGGAGTCTTGTTTCATGGTTCAACGAAGTGCCTCTGTGAGCAGCTCTGGAGAAGGATTTCAAAGGTGGGAGAAGGCCTTTCCTGGCTGAGCAAAGCGGCAGAGCAGGAGGGTGAGGCGGAGCGTTCAGAGGCCTGGGTAAGCAACTGACCATAGACGGTGTCCTCGGGATTTACTCCAGGGATTTACCGTATACAGGGATTTGAACGCTCTTGTGAGAGAAGACATCAGTGAAAAACAGACTTTTCCCCAAACTCGCCGTGAATGAACGTCTAGGTGTACTTGTTTATATCTTCGCTACCTGTCTCGTTTCAGATGCCGCCCTGCTGCTGGGTTCAGAGCCAGCCTCTCCTGCTTTGGCTTTGCACCAGTGTCCTCTCAGAACTATGTGCTGCCATTTCCTTCGTTGCTATGCTCCTATCCCAAAATGTTTTTATCGAGAGATTGAAAACTCCTCGAAGACCATGCCAAGAGGAACTCTTCAGGAAAACTCTACACAGTAACTATAGTCTGATGTTGACAAATGGCTGAACTCACTTGTGCTGACAGCCCAGGCATAGATGCTCTGAGCTCAGGCAGACAGGACAGCAGGAAGTAGAACATAATTTCTCACTCTGCTCTATAGTCAATCAGATAAGACATACACAGATAAGAATATCCAGTGTGGCTTGGTGTGTTGATGGGCTGGTAAAACCTAGAGAGCTATGAATTTTACTTGAAGCTTAGATAGGGTGTGATGGCAGATAAACTTTCTAAGCACATCTTACACTTGGGTCCATTTTCTTCTTAATCTCCACTTCCATTCTGTAAGTAGATTATCTTTCTATACTGATCAGTGGAGATGTGAATTGAGTTACACGCTGAGGTGATTTATTTTATTAACATTTTGGTTCTGGTGTCAAAATTGTCAATTTTTCAGTTACTTTGACTAAAATTTCCTATATGAGGTTACATTAAAAGAAAAGTGTTTGAATATGCAAATCATATAGTTACATAATAGAGAAATGGCCATTGACTTTATCCTGTCATGTGGAACAAGGTTGGAATGAATTAAAACCTAATAATGTCCAAAAGAATTAGATTTGTAAGGAACTTCCAAGTTTAATTTGAACAAAATTGTTCAAATTTTGTCCTTTAATAATGATGACTATGTCAATTTCACAGGCAAACAAATAGTCTCAGAGAACTGATGCTTAGCTTTAACTGTTGACCTCATGAAACCTAGAGTACCTGAGCAGGAAATCGTAATGAAAAATTGTCTATATTGAATTGGCCTGTGGTCACGTCTTTGGGGGGTTGTTTTAGTTTTCTCAGTTGCTGTGGAAAGACACACCATAAAGGTTGGCAGCCCCTTCTGATGGTGACCTAGATCAAAGGATATGAAAGAGAGAGAGCTTCACAATTTTGCTCGCTTGGTCTTCACTCCTGCTGCTTTTTTCTAATTTTTTTTCTCTGACATTAGAACTGGCTTCTTTGTATTTCTAAGAAGCCAGTAGAATGAAAATGTAGAATGAAAACCAGTGGCTCTTGAGAAATCCACCAGGCCTCCAGAAACAGAAGGGGACTTCTGAGACACCCAACCTTGTAAACTGGGTTCTGGACACTTTGATGTCAGTGGCCTTTGTTGAACTGTTCGGACAGTATCACATAAGCCAATTTAAAAAATCCTCTTTAATATATATTCATTTTGTTCGTGCTGTTTCTCTAGAGGACCCTGACTAATGCAATTGCCGATGACATTTTGTGCAGAGCCACATCTTAGATGCAGCCCTGCAGATCTATTGGCTGATTATTCACCAGGGAATATAAAAAGGAAATTAAAAATAGCATTTGAAGATTTATTTTGAAATTATGTATATACATGTGTGTGTTTGTGTGTGTGTGTGTGCATGGGTGAGTACATTTGTCCATGGAAATCCAGAAGAAGGCGTTGAGTTCCCTCACACTGATCGTGAGCTGCCCTACATGGGAACCTGGGTTAGAACCTAGATCCTCTGCAAGAGCAGCATGTACTCTTAGCTGCTGAGCCACCTCTTTAGCCTCATTGAAATAACTAGCTTTTGGTTTCCTTATATTGAACAGTGGATACTAGAAAAATAAGCACTAACGGAATATGAGACAAGGATGGATAGAAATAGGAAGAGAGGAGGAAGCCGACAGGCAGCATAGCTGGCACCAATGTTTGTCTGATGTTTTCCTCATAACTTTCTAGTGGGATACCATCTCTAATAGGTCCCACTTGCAGCCATTTTCACTTTGCAGACATAAATGACTGAGGCACCGATGCCTTTGATCTATACATAGATATGTTGGAAATCGCAAGAGCTGACTGTTTTTACTGAGTTATTTTGCAGAGATTAGAGATAGCAATTGGTGAAATGGAAAGTGAACTGGAATGCTTGTAGAACTGTACATCCACTATGCTTAGAGCTCCGGAAAGATTCTCTGGGATCTCCGGAGAGACAATAGCAGGGTATCTGGGATAGTATTTCAGATGGTATGACCAATGTTCAGTCGTGTTGATTCTCAGCCCACATCTGATGTCTGTATTAAGGCAAACACACTCATTTTTAGAATCAGTGAGACCCCAAAGCACATTTGGCCCATGTGAAGAGAGAAGAGAAATGGAGTTAAAGTTGACATTCAGGGATGACAGTGTCCTGCAGTCAACCCCACAGTCTCCAAACATTAGCTCAGGGTCCTCAGCAGCCAGTTGGGCTTCTTTAATGTTCTTCCTGCACAGGATAAAGTTCCTGCACAAGCCCTAGGGTGGTAAAGCAGAAGTTAAAAGCATGGGCAGTTGAAGCACTCACTTGCTGCTGCAGTCCAGAGCACACGCAGCTGGGCAGGATGGGAACATGGGTAGTCTGACACAACGGTTTCAGAGGCAGACACAATTGGTAGTAGAGCATGGATGAGAAAGAACCTCTGGCTTCTTGGATGATATTTTCTGAGCAAAAATCACAAATATGTTTCTATAATGAAGAAACTGGATAGGCTTTAAGGATGCTTTATGAAACTATAACAATTTTACATTTGTGCTCAATTTCATTCTTTTTTTAATTTTTATTTTTTTAATATTAGTTACAGTTTGTTAACTTTGTATCCCAGCTGTATCCCACTCCCTCTTTCCCTCCCAATCCCACCCTCCTACCCTCCCACCCTCCCACCCTCATCCCCTCCCTGCCCCTTTCCAAGTCCACTGATATGGGACATCTGATACTGGTTTATCAGGTGTCTTCAGGACTGGCTGCAAAGTCCTCCTCTGTGGCCTAGCAAGGTTGCTCCTCCATGGGGAGGGGACAAAGAGCCCGCCATCAAGTTCATGTCAGAAACAGTCCCTGTTCCCCTTATTAGGGTACCCTCTTGGACACTGAGCTACCAAGGGCTGCATCTGAGCAGAGGCTCTAGGTTGCATCCATACATGGTCCTTGTTTGGAGAAACAGTCTCATAAAAGACCCCTGTGCCCAGATATATTTGGTCCTTGTGGAACTCCTATCCTCTCCAGGTCATATTAACCACCCCCCCCCTTTTTGATTCCCTGCATTCTGCCAGAGGTTTGGTTATGAGTCTTAATATCTGCTTTGATACACTGTTAGGCAGAGTCTTTCAGAGGCCCTCTGTGTTAGGCTCCTGTCCTGTTACTTGTTTGCTCCTACATCCAATGTCCATCCCATTTGTCTTTCTAAGTGAGGATTGATCATTGTACCCTGGGTCCTCTTTCTTGTTTATCTTCTTTAAGTGGATGGATTTCAGTATATTTATCCTATCTTACAGGTCTATATAAGTGAGTATATACCATGTGTGTCTTTCTGCATTTGGGATACCTCATTCAGGATGATCGTTTCTAGGTCCCACCATTTGCCTGCAAATTTCATGATTTCCTTGCTTTTAATTGCTGAGTAGTATTCCATTGTGTAAAAGTACCACAATTTCTGTATCCATTCCTCAACTGAGGGACATAAAACTATTCAAAGAATCAATGAAACAAAAAGGTGGTTCCTTGAGAAAATCAACAAGGTAGACAAACCCTTAGCCAAACTAACTAAAAAGCAAAGAGAATCTATCCAAATCAGCAAAATCAGAAATGAAAAGGGTGACATAAATACAGACACTGAGGAAATCCAAACAATCATTAGGTCATACTACAAAAGCCTATATGCCACAAAATTTAAAAGTCTAAATGAAGTGGACAATTTTCTTGATAGATTCCACCTACCAACATTAAGTCAAGATCAGGTAGAAAGACTGAATAGTCCTATATCCCCCAAGGAAATTGAATCAGTCATTAACAGTCTCCCCTCCACAAAAAGCCCTGGGCCAGATAGTTTCAGTGGAGAATTCTACCAGATCTTCAAAGAAGTACTAACACCAATACTCCTCAAACTATTCCACAAAATAGAAACAAAAGGAACACTACCAAACTCATTCAATGAAGCCACAGTCACCTTGATACCTAAACCACACAAAGACCCAACAAAAAAAAGAGAACTTCAGACCTATCTCTCTTATGAACATTGATGTAAAAATACTCAATAAAATACTAGCAAACTGAATCCAAGAACACATCAAAGATATCATCCACCATGACCAAGTAGGCTTCATCCCAGGAATGCAAGGGTGGTTCAATATATGGAAATCCATCAGTGTAATCCACCATATAAACAAACTGAAGGAGAAAAACCACATGATCATCTCCTTAGATGCCAAAAAAAGCATTTGACAAAATCCAACACCCATTCATGTTTAAAGTCTTGGAGAGATCAGGGATACAAGGCACATACCTAAACATAGTAAAGGCAATATACAGCCAGCCTATAGCCAACATCAAACTCAATGGAGAGAAACTCAAACCACTCCCACTGAAATCAGGGACAAGACAAGGCTGCCCATTGTCTCCATATCTCTTCAACATAGTACTTGAAGTTCTAGCTAGAGCAATAAGACAACTAAAGGAGATCAAGGGAATACAAATTGGAACAGAAGAGGTCAAAGTTTCACTATTGACCATGAGCGACCCCAAAAATTCAACCAGAGAACTCCTTCAGCTGATAAACACCTTCAGCAAAGTGGCTGGATACAAAATTAACTCAAAAAAAATCAGAAGCCCTCCTGTATACCAAAGACAAAGGGCTGAAAAAGAAATTAGGGAAACAACACCCTTCACAATAGCCACTAATAACATAAAGTACCTTGGAGTGACTCTAACCAAGCAAGTGAAAGAGCTGTATGAGAAAAACTTCAAGTCTCTGAAGAAAGAAATTGAAGAAGATATCAGAAGATGGAAAGATCTCCCTTGCTCCTGGATCGGTAGGATTAACATAGTGAAAATGGCTGTTCTGCCAAAAGCAATCTACAGATTCAATGCAATTCCCATCAAAAAAACCCAACACAATTCTTCATAGATCTTGAGAGAAAAATTATCAACTTTGTTAACAAAATGTAACTAATAAGAAAAACAAAATTAAAAAAAATTATCAACTTCATCTGGAGAAACAAAAAAACCCAGAATTTCCAAAATGATCCTGTACAACAACAGATCATCTGGAGGCATCTCCATCTCTGTTCTCAAGCTGTACTACAGAGCAACAGTAATAAAACCGGCATGGTATTGGCATAGAAATACAGTAGTGGATCGATGGAACCGAATAGAAGATCCAAAATTAAACCCACATACCTATGGATATTTGATTTTTGACAAAGAAACCAAAACCATTTAGTGGAAAAAGACAGCATCTTCAACAAATGGTGCTGCTCTAACTGG
Organism: Rhombomys opimus; assembly: GCA_010120015.1. Lineage (NCBI taxonomy): Eukaryota > Metazoa > Chordata > Mammalia > Rodentia > Muridae > Rhombomys > Rhombomys opimus. The sequence goes on from REGO01000357.1 coordinate 1,985,128, forward strand.
ATGTCTACATGCAGAAAAATGAAAATAGATCCATATTTATTACCCTGCACAAAACTAAAATCCAAGTGGATCAAAGATTTCAACATAAAACCAGATACACTAAATTGGTTAGAAGAAAAAGTGGGGAACAGCCTAGAACTCATTGGCACAGGCAACAACTTCCTGAACAGAACACCAACAGCACAGGCTCTAAGAGCAACAATCAATAAATGGGACCTCATGAAACTGAAAACTTCTGTAAAACAAAGGACATAGTCACCAAAACAAAACGACTGCCTACAGACTGGGAAAGGATCTTCACCAACCTTTTATCTGACAGAGGGCTGATATCCAGAATATATAAAGAACTAAAGAACTTAAAAAGTAGCAAATCAAGCAATCTGATTGAAAAATGGGGTACAGAGTTATACAGAGAATTCTCAGTAGAGAAATACAGAATGGCAGAGAAACCCTTAAAGAAATGCTCAACATCCTTAGCCATCAGAGAAATGCAAATCAAAACAACCCTGAGATTTTATGTGACCCACCAAAATGGCTAAGATAAAAAACTCAAGAGACAACACATGCTGGATAAGATGTGGAGAAAGGGGAACCCTCCTCCACTGCTGGTGGGAATGCAATCTTGTACAACTACTTTGGAAATCAATCTGGTGCTTTCTCAGACAATTAGGAATAATGCTTCCTCAAGATCCAGCTATACCACTCCTAGGCATATATCCAAAAGAGGCTCAAGTACACAACAAGGACATTTGCTCAACCATGTTTGTAGCAGCGCAATGTCATTCTTAGAGAAATCTATAAGAGCAATGATAACATTTGCAAGCACATGTTTTTTTCTGTATGTATAATCACATGTGAATGGCTTTATTTGCCTGTTAGTCTTTTCATGTGTATATATAATCTCAAGTGTCATTCTCCACATAAAATTATCTCCATTTATTGCCTACATAATTCAGTGCTTCATGACTGAATAGTTAGCATAGCTAGGAATTTGTTTAAATGGTTATTTTAAATCACACACTTTAATTTAGCATTTATTTACATCGTCAGCATTTTAGGCCTATGAGGTGTAGTGGCACATCACCAATATTGTGCATCACTTCTCAAAATCGCTGAAGAAATTGCCTGTGACAAGCTGCCATGCTCATAACAGAGTTTTCTCCTGTTTATCAGAGAGAGGGGGCATTCTATTCTTGGTAGTGAACAGTCCCTCCCCCACAGCCCCCAGAGAACAATGACATGAAAATGATTAATGAGTGAGCTCCGCATTCCTGTCAGCAGGAATGCAGTCTGTACACCAGGGAAGCCTACATAATTGAAAGAAAGAGGCAACAGCAGTAACATTAGCTGTGATGGGTCAGAGAAGCTTTAGTCTTGGCCATTTACCCCAATTTATGGATCACTCATGTATTCCAGACCACAATTTGCTTTGCTAATTGGTCAGCAGCCCCATGTAGCTCAGAATTACAGTGTAGAGTAAATGGAGGAAAGAGTCCCGTGTTCTCCTCATCATTGGAACTTTTCATGATAACACTTACAACAGAGGTTTACTAATGGATGATAAACGACCACATCCCAATTGGATAACCCAAGTTATTTATCACTGGCTTTAGAGTGGAGAGCCGCCCGGTTCAAAATCAAAACTATTGAGTAGTTCTGCACTTTGAGTTTGATTGGGATTAATATCTTTTCTGCCTTCTCTTTCTCTTCAAAACAGATAAGAAGGCACCGTGAGGCTAGTGATGAGTCCTGGGGAAGGGGAGTACGAGAAACAGCACTTAGTCGACACATCACAGTATGGAAGCTGTGTCTGTGATTAAGGGAGACTAACAACAGACTGAACTGCAGCCCTAAGGGAGTAGCAGCCAGACGGATCTGCAGAAAGGTGGTGTGAGAAGAGGCTGCACTGTAATGAATGGCAGCTGAGAGGGGGGTGCTGATGTCTTGAAATGAAAGGCCTGCTCTAGGACAGCTTGACTGTAGCTCTGTTGGCAAGCTTTGGATACATGGATGATGATACCCTTTGAAATTAAGGTGATATATGAAAAAGGCTTACACACATAGACACATGAACACACACACACATATACACAGAAACACATCTCCACTTAGGAATATCAAGGACATGAGGAACAATTCTGGGGATGGGTATATTAAAGCCATGTCCAACCAAATGATACCATTCACAGAAAATCAATACAGCACAAGACAAAGCATGATGCTGGCTGAACTTCAAGGGTTTGTGATACCACAAAAGCAGAATTTGAAGGATTTTTCTAGAAACAAGCATTTAAGTAGTAGTCCCCTGTCTGACGGCAACTTCTAAGGAGAAAATTTTGGATAAGTTTTACTTCCATAAGCTAAAGCATTTCATGCTGGGCTTACCAATTTTAAGGGGAAGTCATCATCTTATTTATAATAGATAATTAAAAACAGAGACTTTGCAAGAGACTATGAATTCCAAAACACTTCATAAAAATAAAATTCTAACAAATTACGTTAAGAATAAAAATGAAATTTAATAAGTCTAATATGTAATTGATGTTTAAAAAGCCTCTTCAAGGCTGAGAAAAGCAAGGCATCAGGCTACTTAACTGTAAAACCCAGAACCCGCTGTAAGGTGCAGCCATGAGTGCATTGAGAAGGGAACACACTTCATGTTTATTGCTGTGTATGTTTAGACAGGGTTTCTCTGTGTAGCCTTGGCTGTCCTGGACTCCCTTTCTAGAACAGGCTGGCCTCGAACCCATAGAGATCGGCCTGCCTCTGCCTCCCAGAGTTCTGGAATTACAGGCGTGCACTGACGCACCCAGCTTATTACTTTATGTTATATATCTTCTGCTATAATATTTTAAAAAGTCAAGACAACATGCACAGAACAGCCTCTAAGTTGCTACATGCAGTGAGGGGTTTAGAAAAAAAGATTTGCTTTTATTTTTGTACCAGTATGTGGAGCAGATGTGCTAAAAGCAATTTCCTACTGTGTGAAAGAGCAAAGATCATCTCTATGCCAACTAGCAGAAGCAGAGACCAGACACTTCAAGCACTGCATCCTGGACTGCAGTTTTACCAGTTGTCTGAAACGGGGGCGACAGAATACACTCCTCTGCAACAAATCCTGTGAAGGGATTACTTACAGAGAGGCAGACTGAACTAAAGAGACCTGAATGCGTTAGCCACTCCCCTTCCCCCACCGCTTAAGAAAGTTGTCTGGGGTGGTTGAAGTACTGATTATGTGGGCCCCAGCTTTTATCCTAGCTGATAGGGCCCACAATTCAGGCTCCAGTGATATAAAGCGAGGGACACCATGGTCATGGGGGAAAATATCAGATATCCTGCCTCCAACAGAGGTTGTTCTGTCCTGGGAAGCTCTTCTCTAACTTATGGTACTTTATTCCTTAGGAAGGACAGGAATAAGGTTCCGGATGTTTCATGTAGCATCTCTCTGTCTCAAGATAGTGCACTTCCAGCATGCTCTATAGCTATTCTGAGACTACAGGCAAGTCTAAGAAAGAGTGAGAAACTGGGGCAGTGGAGGCTATCTGGGGACCATGGAAATATCTCTAAATCCCAATTCAGCTCAACAGAAGTTGCTTCTAAGCTTGACAAACAGTGAGAGGAAGTTCGTTTGACCCGTACTATCTGTTTTTGTCTACTGTTAATGTAGTTTAGGTAAAAACAGTTGCGGTGTCCTCGCCTCATTCACCTGTTACACACGGGGCATAAGGTAAGACCCAAAGTATATGGTTTGTCACTAGAGTCAAAGCAGCCAGTGTGTCACCTGATGGAGGCCATCTCCACCCTGACACTGCAGTAGAGGTATCGCCATCCACGCTCTGGTTGAGAGGTACCCTCCATTGCAGGCTTTTATAAATGCACTTTCCTTTCCTCCCTTTAGCTTTGAACTTCAATAGACCTGTATTTTTCTTTATTATTATTAGATAGTTTTCTTATTTACTTTTCTCCCTCCAAACTTCCTCATATATTCTCCTTGCTCTCTTTCAAATTCATGGTTTCTTTTTTCTTTAATTGTTATTTCTAAACATATAAACAAATCCTGCTCAGTTTGTATAATGTTACATGTATGTATATGTACCCACTCAGTTTTGAAGCATACATATCTTTCTTTTTAAAGCAAAAAGCTTTAATATAGAGACCAGTGATTAATATGCCAAGTATATAATTTATTGTATAAAGCTGCATTTATTCAATCTTAATAAGGGCAACGTTAAGGTTTCTTTTTTTTTTTCAAATCTGGACTTCCTAATCTTTTTGTGAGATAAACTTTCCATTTTTGGTAAAAAAAAAATCGCTAGTATTTTATGTCATTATTCCTGAGTTTTACATAACATTGCTTTAGTAGATTTCTTCTCCTTCATCCATCTGGGATGAACATATATTTCTTTGTCTCAAGTAATTTTCAATGGAGCAGGTTCTGGAGGCAATGTATCTAACTCTAACACTCCACTTTTTGTGAGAGTTTGGAAAAATGTCTCCAAACTCTGTTCAGTTCTTGTGAGAACAAGAACATTGCAACCTGTGAGAGTCATTTTGAACACTTGCATTCTCTACAGCCTGCCAACAGTGTTTCACGTGTGCTCAGAGGCAGGCACAGGAATGTTCATGTTCTTTACTCGTGTCATGGTCACAATGCTTCTGAGAGTTAAGATGGGCAGATGTTTGGCTTAGTTTATATCATTCTTTCCTCCAACTCTGAGTATCTGAGGCAGACATCACCCATTTTTTCCCCTCAATAACATGGGCACACAGGAAACCACAATCAATCAAAGTCATGAAGTGGAACATTTTTGCTTTACTAATCAAGACAGTTAGGCAATGGGTGCAGAGTGTACTTGATGCTTTGTTTTAAATGATTTTGAATATAGGTAATGATAAGCAGGTTTTCAAAAGCAGACTTTCACCCTTTTTAAAAAATATTTCATCGGCAAAGACAGGCTGATTTTACTAATATTTGCTAAATGTGTTTTACTTTAGCCTTTAGAACTAAGTTATGCAGTTATTTTAGGATGACAAATTATGCTCCCCATCTCCTGATGTTTTTAACTTCTTGTCAAAATGCTCAGATTTATTTTGCTTTTATAATTCATATTGATCCATTACACAATGCAACTAATTTTCAACTGTCATTCAATTTATTTTTCTGACATTTTCTTTTTAGATTTTTGACACCACCTTTTTTTGTAAATTGCTTTGATTATTTTTTTTAACACAGCAATCTATGAAAAGGAAAAGTCTAATAGGATATGAGAGTGGGTCCCATCAGCATTCCACAGATCTACCCGTGCTTTCCAAAGGGAGAGTGGAAACTGCCGTGTCTATTATGTGCTTCTTCCCAAAAGCTGATGTATTACCCTGAGTCACAGCATATATTGCAATTCTTTCTAGCAAATAAGTTTAGAGCAAAAGGCACTAAGTCACTGAGGGATAGTGTCAAACCATCAGGACGGGGGAAGAAGAAAGGAATGAAGCTGCAAACACAGAATGAAAATTGTCAATGTTTCCTGTGGCTGGTGGTCTAAATGTGTATTTGTATTTTTATGTCTGGATTGCAGAGTCCCTAGCTAATAAGGAATTGTTTGTGTAGTTGTCTGTGTGTCAATTTAGTTAAGAGATGTTTTTTTGAGAAAGTGAAGATTCCCACATCTGTAGACTAATTTTCTCACCAAGGCCAAGTGCCTCAACAGACTTTTTTCTTTCAGCTAAAAGAAACAGGCTTAAGGCTGAGGAGACAAATTGGGTTAAATTGATGTTCTTAGACGTGAGGCCATTTGTATTTCACTGGAACTGTTTTGATTTCTGGGGAAGACCTAGATTGAAGTCCCACACTAGCTGGCTGGAGGCCAATTAGGAAGACCTTCTCTTTTCAACATGCCTGTCCTTGCTTTTAGGAGCCTGGTTTTCACTCCCCAAAGCTGCTTCTTTGTAAGTTGACAACAAGATTCACAAACTTGCAGAGAAAGTCTTCAGGAGGCCTAGATGCTGGGGGAAGGACAGCGACTACCCCCAGGCAACTGTATGTACCAGTCTTCTCTTTACCGAGCTCAAGAGCTCTAGCAATTAAAATTTTCCTTTTTAAAAATTATTTATTTATTCATTATTTATTACAATTTATTACAATTTGCATCCTGGCTATAGCCCCCTCGCTTGTCTCCTCCCAGTCCCACACTCCTTCTCTCTTCTCCTCCCTGTCCCTGCTCTAGTCCACTGATAGGGGAGGCCCTCCTCCCCTTCCACCTGTCACTAGCTTATCAGGTCTCATCAGGACTGGCTGCATTGTTTTCCTCTGTGGCCTAGCAAGGCTGCAACCTCCCAGGAGGAGGTAAATTAAAGAGCCAGCCACTGAGTTCATGTCACAGACAGCCCTGCCTCCTTAGTAGGTAATGCACATTGTGGATATTAGCCATATAATATAGGATGAACATACTAAAATCTTTAGTCCTAAAGAAGCTAAACAAGGAGGACCCTAGGAAAGATGCTTAAACCTCACTCAGAAAGGCAAACAGTATAGACATCAAATATGGGAGAAGGCAGGGAACAAGGTGGTAACCTGCCACAGAGGCCTCTGAAAGAATCCACCCAGCAGGGTTTCAAAGCAGATGCTGAGTCTCACAGCCAAACCTTGGGCAGAGTGCAGGGAATCTTATGGAAGAAGAGGGAGATAGAAGGAACTGGAGGGGACAGGAGCTCCACAGGAGACCAAAAGAGCCAAAAAAATCTAGGCCCAGAGCTCCTGCAGAGACTGATGCTCCAACCAAGGACCATGCATGGAGAGGACATAGACCCTTTGCTCAGATGTGGCCCATAGGCAACTCAGTCTCAATGTGCAATTAAAATTTTCAACCCACTTCAAGAAAGAGCAGTGTTGGAAATGTTTACAAAGTTGACATGGATCCATCATTCTCTGACAGCCAGCAAGCGCCTCTGGTCACAACTCATGGTAGTGTCCCTGTTGGCTCCTTAAGTACAAAGGTAATAAACCAGAACAGGAAGCAGCAGTAATCCAATTTTACAAATATTATGATCAAGGTGAACAAACTTTTGAAATTCTCTCAAATGTAACAGGACACTGTAGAGTCACAACCCAAGATTCCTTTTCAGAAGTCTCATGGCCTTCTAGTCTGGGATTCCAACTGTCATACCACTCTCAATTTTCTTTTTCTTCTTCTGCTTCTTCTTTCTCCTTCTTTCATGATTCAGGTTTGCTTCGTGACATTGGGAGAGGAAAAGATGGCTCTTTAACCTTCTAACACTTTGACTAAATCCATAGTTTTGCTATCCCAAGCCTGAAGGCTGTTTGTCTCTAAAGGATTAATAATCCTGTCTACTTATATACTTATTAGAAACTAAATAGAGTAATTTAGGTAAACACTTCGTCCATAGTAAACTCATGGTGGATATTGTCATCTACCCCATAGCTTCCTAGTGAAAATTTTTTGGCTCAAATTTTTTTCTGCCTGTCACCTCTGTCACTTGTTTTGTCTTCATTCTTGGTTGGTTATCTGCGATGACTTGAATGATAAATGTCTTTTATAGACTTGGGTTTTTGAATATATGGTGCCCAGTTGATAGCACTCTTTGGAAGAGGTTATGAGCCATTAGGAGGTGTAGCCTCGCTATCGAGAAAACCTTTAAATCTGCTGAACTGTCAGTCAAAATCATTGGGAGATCCAGTCTCTTCAGAATTTTTCAAACCTTTAGTTATTATCAGTTGTCTATATTAACATAAAGTGATACCTGCTTACTCACTGTATTTTAATTTTTAGTTGATAGCTCTCTTTAGAAAACGCTGTAGTAGACCTATAAGATATGATAAACATAATGAAATCCATACACCTAAAAAAGATAATCAAGAGAGCAGACATGGGGTAAGATGATCAATCCTCGTTTAGAAAGACAGATGGGACGTGCATTGAACGTATGACAGGAGTCTACTGAGCGCATCTGAAAGACTCTAACTAGCAGTGTTTTCAAAGCAAAGACTCATGACCAAACCTTTGGCAGAGTACAGGGAATCATAAGAAAGAAGGGGAGTTAGTCTGATGGGGAAAGGATAGGAGCTCCACAAGGACCAAATATATCTGGGCACAGGGTCTTTTCTGAGACTGACATTCAACCAAGGACCATGTATGGATATAACCTAGAACCTCTGCTCAGATGTAGCCTGTGGTAGCTCAGTAACCAATTGGTTTCCCAAAGTGAGGGGAACAAGGACTATTTCTAACAGGAACTCAATGAAGATACCTGATAAAACAGGATCAGATGAATGGGGGGGAGGTCCCCCCCTATCAGTGGACTTGGAAAGGGGCACAGTGGTGATGAGGGAGGGAGGGAGGAACTGGGAGGGAATGAGGGTTCGGGGCACGGCTGGGATACAGAGTTAATAAAATGTAACTGATAAAAATAAAATAAAAAAATAAATTAGGAATTAAAAAAAAGAAAAAAAAAGAAAACATCCTTATGAAACTTAGTTCTATGTTCAATGAGTATATGCCTGTAAAAGTAATAAATAGATGAATTTGAAAAAAAAAAAAAGAAAACTCTGTAGTTCTAGAATGTTCTGGCTCTCGTCAACAGACAGTCTAGATTGTTATTTCAGACTGTACAATATACTACAGTCAAGTCAAAACCTCAGTCTCTGTCAAATATCAAATATTAAGCAAAGAATGGAACTGTTCTGTTACTGAAAATAAGCTCTTTTTTATCAGTAAGAAATCAGTATAAGTATGTACAACTTGGAAACAATAAATGCATAAATCTATGAGTGGCACCATAGAACATAGCATGTGTATCTGGATGTTCTATCTCCTCAATGGAGCCGTAAATCCATCAAACGTGAGATTACAGCTGTTGCTCTTTTGGGGCAGCCCTGACATCACTGGGCAGTTTTCTGTGTGGGGATAAGAACACGGAGAACTAGGATTTGACTTTACGTCTTAGATCCTCTCTATTGCCCGCTGTGGCCAAGGACGTGTTTCACGGGTTCATTTCCCTCTGAGTCTTCGGTCTCTTTTTGATGGCCTATACCAGAGCATCAAACACAAAGTTTCTGAAAAGGAGTCACTTGGTAAATGATGATTTTCTTCCAGTTCTTATTTATGTTTTTTTTAGGGACTTTTATTTATTTACATTTCCTTGGATAAATTGTATTGTGAAGTTACTCTTTCTAAACAACCGTCACTTCTCAGCAGGGGTTTTGCTGCCTGTGCCATTGTTATGTTGAGACATAAAGTAGAGTTCATCCTTTTATAACAATTGAGGATCATTTATCTCCCTGTTTCTTGTGATTGGTGAGGTGGTCATTAGCTGACTGTGCCCAAACTTGAGGTCTTGTTTGTAGGTGTTACAAGTGAAAACCTTTCTGTTTATTACAAATGACTGAGTCATTTGGCTAGTTCCTTCCTTGATTATGCTTAATTACCATGCATAATGAGGCATCTGTTCAGATTAAGAACCTGGATCTGTTGGGGTCTGGACAGTTGAGCAGCTCTCCTTGTCTAGACAAGGTCTGTTAGGGGGCACTGAGAGATGGTGAGCCCAAAGTTCCCTGGTATTAAATTCATCATGTTACTTTTATGTCAAACATTTCAGGACTCACTTTGCTTCAAAGGTGGTAGGGGGCATATTTTCACTTGGATCTCTGACACACCCTTGCAGTTACATAAAAGTAAACATTTTTCTCAATTTACAGTAAAAATAAGAGAGAACATGTTTCTATTTTTATATTTTCGATGGTTTTTTGGAACACCATGCCCCACTCATATACTGAACAGGGTAGGGTAGCTTCCGTGTGTTACATGGATAAAAGACTTCCAGTGAATGAGATAATTCTTTTCCTTACTCTGTCTGCCACATAACGTAACTTCAATCAGATACATCTTTAAAACAGCTTCCTCATCCATGAAAAAGAAGCAATGATATTCCCGAGATGGAAATCAGTTGAGTGGAGTAGTTATTACATGAATAAGAATCCATGTGAATGAATCAGTGACATATAGCCTTTTGTTCTTGGTAGAGGCTTGCAGGCTGTGGTGAGTGCTCATCAGTTGGAGGCTGAAGACGTGGGCTCGGGCTTGACGATGTTACTCATTCTGTGGGCAGAGTTTGGCTTCTGTCCAAGCACCTATTACTCAGAGACCTCATTTTTCCATTGGTTATTCAAATTTCCCTCCTCTGTACATGTGCTTGGGTGAATTAATCTCAGTTTTGGATTAAAGAGGGGTTGTTGGGAACACTGGACACTTGGTGTGCACAAAGCTCATGAAGAATGCATGTGTTGCATCTAACAGGTGCTACGTTGCTGTTAATGCACAGCTTATGTTTGCTTGCTGAGGAATAACTATCATGTACCATAATTCAAATAATTGAAGTAAGTGACATACTGCTATTTTATGATGGACTCTATACCCACTCTTCTCATTTATGAGCTAATTCAAACAACTAGCCCATGAATTTTTATGATGCATCTATTCTTCAAACTGTTTTAGTTGCAATAGCTTGTCAAGGCTGAAAAAAAAGATGTTAAGTCCTCACGACACTGATGAGATGTTTGTCTCTTTGCAGATCTTCGCTCAAAAGAAGAGTTAAGGTCTCCACATTTGGTGTGAAGAAATTAAATCTGTAGTAGAAAATTATCCATCTTTATCATTTATGATTGAATTGCTGCAACTGGACAGTTTGATGCCTTACTCTCTTCCCACAATCCAGAGGTCAGTACTTGGAAATAAGAAGGGTGCTCTCAGCTATGAGCTCAGTTGCTTTAGGATCTTTTGGAACTCTGGCATGTAAGAAGTATGAGCATTTCTTCCTCCATCACATGCTCCCACAGAAACCTTTCTTCCTTCCGTAGAGAACTCTTCAGTTTCACTTTCTTTTATGGGTACGTACATAAGAACAAAAGCACTTTTACTTTCCATGTTTGAGAGGAGAGACCTTTGAAGGTATCTTGCAAGCAACAGCTATTTTTTTCTTTTTCCGTAGACATTTTGTGTAGTTTGTTGTGAAGGGAAATGAAGTTGCATTAGGCATATATAATTTCCCATCACATGACGGTTACAGTTTCTAAAGTGTATAAAACGGACACCATGAAACAGAGAGCTAAGAACTACTCTTCTGTAATGCTGTAGAAGGTGCTGGGCGTTTGGCTCCTGTTTGAAAGAATCTATTTCAACTCGTTCTGGGGAAGCTTCTGCTCAGTCATTAGATAGTCAGCTCTGACACCGTGTTATTCAACACTGCCTATGTGGAGTCTTTCATTTTTAGATCTACAAGGATACTTTTTTAATTTATTTTTATAATTTAATCACTTTATATCCTGATTGCAGCCCCCTCTGTCATCTTCTCTCAGCCCCATCCTCCCTTTTCCTTCTCCCTTAACTCCCCCTAGTCCACAAAAAAGGGGAGGCCTCTTCCCCTGCCATCTGACCCTAGCCTATCAAGTCTCATCAGGACTGCCTAGATCCTCTTTCTCTGGGGCCCGGCAAGGCCTCTCCACCAGGCGGATGTGATCGAAGATCAGGCAACAGAATCCATGTTAGAGACAACTCCTGATCCTCTTGCTGGGTGACCCACATGGAGACTCAGGTGACTATTAGCTACATCTGAGCAGGGGGCCTAGTTCCTCTTGATGCATGGTACAGCAGTCTCTGTAGCCCCCCCCCCCCCATGGGCCCAGAGTTGTTGGCTTTGTTGGTCTCATTGTGGAACTCCTGTCCCCTCCAGGTCCTTCTATCCCCCCACTCTTCCATAAGACTCTCTGTGCTCTGCCCAAGGTTTGCCTGTGAGCCTCAGCATCTGCTTTGATCCCCTGCTGGGTGGAGTCTTTCAGAAGGCCTGTGTGGTAGGTTCCTGTCCTTTTCCCTCCTTTTGCCGCTTCGGTGTCTATTTGCCCTTCTAAATAAGAATTAAGCATCCTCCCTGGGGTCCTCCTTGTTACTTAGCTTCTTTAGATCTGTGGATTTTAGTCTGGCTATCCTACACAATGCAACTAACATCTGCTTCTAAATGAGTCTATACCATGCATGTCTTTCTGTTTCTTGATTACCACACTCAGAGTAATCTTTTCTAGTTCTATCCATTTGCCTGAAAATGTCATGATTTCCTTGTTTTTAAATCTGAGTAGTATTCCATTGTGAAAATGTACCACAATTTCTTTATAAATTCTTCAGTTGAGGGCTATCCAGGCTGTTTCCAGATTCCAGCTATTACAAATAAGGCTTCTATAAACATAACTGAATTATATATCACCCCTCACAAAATTAAAGTCTAAGTGGATCACAGACCTCAACATAAAACCAGACATAAATCTGCTGAAGAAAAAGTGGAAAAAAAAAAGGAAAGAAAAAGTGGGGGAAGAGCCTTGAACTCATTGGCACAGGAAACAACTTCCTGAACAGAACACCAACAACTCAGGCTCTAAGATCAACAATTAATAAATGGGATCTCTTGAAAATGAATAGCTTCTGTAAAGCAAAGGAAACTGTCATCAGAGCAAAACAACAGCCTACAGACTGGGAAAAGATCTTCACCAACCCTACATCCAACAGAGGGCTAATATCCAGAACATATAAAGAACTCAAGAAAATAAACACTAACAAACCAAATAATCCAGTTAAAAATGGGGCACAGAGCAAAACAGAAAATTCTCAACAAAGGACTATTGAATGGAGAGACACTTTTTTTAAATTCAAGATTTTATTAAAATCATTTGGAAGTTAAATGAACATAATAGCTATGCAGAGACACTTAAAAATGCTCAGTGTCCTTACTCATCTGGTAAATGCAACTCAGAATGACTCTGAGATTCCATCTTACTCCTGTCAGAATGGCTAAGATCAAAACCTCATGTGACAGCACATGCTGGTAAGGAAGTGGAGAAAGGGGAACCCTCTCCCATTGCTGGTGGGAGTGCAAACTTGTACAACCACTGTGGAAATCAATTTGGTGCTTTCTCAGAAAATTGGGAACAGTGTTACCTCAAGACACAGCTGTTCCACATCTGGGCACATGCCCAAAAGATACTCCGCCATAAAGCAAGGACATTTGTGCAAGTATACTTTGTAAGCCTCCTGTTACTTTGTCTCCAGGCTGTGAGTTACCGGAAGAGGGAACCACTTCATATCCTGCACAGTGACCTGCTTCTCCACAGTCAGGTCTCAGCAACAGTCTGTAGAATAACCCTTCCACCCTTTAATGGCCATATCAAGCTTTCAAACTAATGTAGAAATTAGACAGCGTGTGTCTGGAAGTTCTGGAAAGTTCATGTTCAGGCTGTAACAAATCCAGTTAGGGGCTTGGTGGAGAGGCAGAGTTCTTTTATTAATCTTTTTTGCTTAAATATTTTTTCTGTGATATTATCCTCAAATCCAGAGCAGTGAACACATTTTGAGCCATGCAAAAGCACACACATTTATTCTGCTATAATGTAGCATTTTTATTGTATAAATGATTTTATTAGTTTGAAGTTATTTGAAGTTTGTTGTGAGCTACTTGCTTTTTATAAACAATCTGCATTTAAGTACTACTTGAAAGGATTAATTTTTCTTTATAATTATAGAGTTAAAGCATTTTGGTTACCCCTAAGCCTTCTTTTTCATGTTATTCTCTGCTGGAGAGAATAGAAAACTAAAATGCTCCCCAGATTTCCCTAATGAGATAATGGCAAAATTCCTCAAGGAGGGTCTTGTTATAGACTTAATGTTTATGTACTCTGACAAAATCACATGTGGAAATCCTATCCAGCAATATCATGCTTTTGGGAAATAAGTCTTTATGAGGTGATTCGTTCAAGGGGGTAGAGCCTCCATTAATCAGATAAATGCCCCGTAAGCAGAAATCGGAAAGGGATATTTGTATTTGATCCTGTAGGGATACGATGAGCAGATAATTATCTGCAAAACAGGAAGGCCTTCAGCAGACAGCGGATCTGTCAACACCAACACTTTGGACTTCTCCACGTGGCCAACTGTGAGGAGAAAGTTTTTGTTGTCTAAGTAACCCATCTACTTGCTTGTCCCATTGTTACAAAACAGCAGCTTTGCCTTTTCCTCTTTGTACATAAATGCAACACCAGTGATATCAGTAGAATGAATGCTGCAATCATGGTTATCAGGACAAGAAAACATAAGGAGATTAGATCTTGGAATAAATTACCTAGTTTTCTTACCGGCCAAGACTGTCTTCCTTGAGCCATTTTAAATGTAAGCCAAAGAGGTCCTTTGTTTAAACCATTGCAGTGAAGTTTGCTGCTCCTCTTAGGTCAAACATAAATCCAAGTGATACATTAAGCAGCAAAAGGACAGGCTGACTTATGATGTAATAAAAGAATAAACTAGAAATCTCAGCGGCAATGAATAAAATCAGTTTGTTTCTTGCTCATGGTAGTCCTGATGCGGTTTCAGGTCATCCTCCAGGGACCTGACATCCATGTATTAATTAGCTCAGCATTACAGCTTCGGGGCTTTGGTGGCAGCTCCTTATTATCATATGCTCCCATGATCACCAAAGAAAGAAAAGAAAGGGAGGTCAGAGAGTAGGGCAAATGAAATTCAGTACTCTGGCACATTTTATGTCTTCACATATTTCACTGAACAAACCCAATCATCATGACCAACTAGCCTCAAGACATACAGGAGAACAATCACCATATAAGTAAACAGAGCAGCCTTGAAGCATTTATTAACAGTGCTAATGTCTGTCTCATACATCAGAGATCATCACTGTCAGTTAAAATGACCACGAAAATTAGAAAGAGACTTGGATAAAATGTGCATAAAGCCGAGCCTCTTAATTCTTGAATAGTGATTAATACTGGCCCTCTCCCTTTTTTCCTCTCTGATGTCAGCATAGAGTAGAGTTTTGTTAATAACTGCCGTAGAAGCCAGTGTGGGAGATGCAGGGGAGACAAGACACAGTGAAGCTTGGGACAGAGTTCATCCTCTCATTTGCGAGAGCTCTGATTTTCCTTTCCCATGCTTTGAGCCTACTGTGATTCTAAGATGAAATAGGAAGCACTGTGCTGGTCTGTAATTGCTCAGGACACTGCCCAGCTGCCCTCTCAGCAGGTCCCTCTGTATAACTTGTTTTCTCATGATTGTAGCTCCAGTAAAGTGATTTTTAAAAGTCTCTGGGAGTTTGGTAAATAGAATTGAGCTGAACCATGGTTTTCACACAGTCTCTATGGAGAAGCTATTGGCAATCTAGTGGGTAAATCCTTCCTACTGTGGAAGCATTAACCAATGAAATATGGTTTCTGTCTATAGCACTCTATGGGTGATCATGTATGTTCAGGAAGCACAGTGGTGTGGAAGTAAGGGGAGGAAAAAAAACATCTTTGGGTTATCTCTACTGATGAGAGCCATGTTTTATTCCACAATGACCTCTGAGGTCAGATACTTCTAGTCAACCTTGGTGATTTTTGGTGGGGTGGGCTAATGACCTTTTCCTAATCTTGGGCAATGTAAGGTGATGATCGCATCTGTCTCACAAGATCTCTGGAAAGGTACACAATGTGAGGAGCTTGAGATTGACCAGGGCTTGTGGGTTTCTTCTTTCTCAACAGGAACAAAAGCTGTAGATTAAGATAGACTACATTTCTTAGGATTAGAAAAGTTCTTATGAAGTTCTTTTCTAAAAGTTTATATTCTAAACTGAATGATTCTTCATTAAAATATTTGACTTAATAGAAAAATCTGACTTGTGTCTTCTTAGGAATACTTAGAAAATGATGCGGACAAAGGACAATATTTAGGTTTATTCCCTCCCTTTTTTTGGGAAGGGAGGGATGCAGGGAAAATGCTTGATTTCTTCTTGCAGTTGTTTTTTTGTGGCTGCTAGATGCTCAGTGTTATCAGAAAAGAGCTGGGAGATGGGTGTGGTGGTGCAGGCAGATGGATTGCTGTGGGTTCAAGGCCAGCCTGGTCTACAAAGCAAGTCCAGGACAGCCAAGGTTACACAGAGAAACCCTGTCTTGAACCCCCTCCACAAAAAAAAAAGAATACACCAAAAAAAAAAAAAAAGAAAGGAATGGAGGGAGGAAGGAAGGAAGGAAGAAATAAAAGGAAGAAGGAAGAAAGGAAGAAAGAAAAAAAGAAGGAAGGAAGGAAGGAAGAAAGAAAGAAAAGAAAAGAAAAGAGAAAAAAGAGCTGGGAATTCAGATCAGATGGAGGTTCCAGGATGGTATGGGAGGAAAAAATTTGTCAGTTAAGGAGAACGGATACTAGAAGGGTAGCTTTTTAAACGCATTTAGATGTGGTTGGGTAAGTTCAGGTCACAGCCAAATAAAGCATCCTTGTTTGGCAAGGTACATTTGATTCAGGCAACAGTTTTCAAAAAAGCAAGTGTACAGGAGCAAGAAGGGTTAGGGGATGACAGCGTATTATGACAATAATTGATCCTAGTAAATGCTTAGCTATGATAATACACAAATGATCATAACAATGGTTAGCAATTATTTTGCACTTAGACTAAGCTGGGAGTTGCCGTGGTTTAAATATCCTGTGACTATATTTTCCAAAGTGTCTTGTGTTAAATTTAATACCCATTGTGAGTTATTAAGATGAAAGCTTCATTTGACTATAGTGGCTAAAACTGCAGCTTTTCACAGGATATAAGGTAAGACAAGGTAAGGTAATTGGGGGACTCCTAAGATTGCATACTGATGGCTTTTTAATAAGAGAGCGTGGTCGGGGGGGATGGCTCGGTGGGTAAGTGCATTTTCTGTGCAAGCATATTGACTTGAGCTTGATCTATACAAAAAGCAGGGCATGGCTGTGTGGACCTGTAACCCTAGACTTGGGGGAAACAGAGGTAGGCAAATCCAGAGTTCACTAGCCATCCTAGCCAAAATACCGAGCTTTGCACTCAGTGAGAGACTCTTTCTCAAGGCAACAGCGGAAAGAGTATCAGGAGAAAGTGCCTGCCGCTGTGTGATCCTGTTCTGGCTCCCTGCACGAGTGCTCAGGACATGCACACCCCCATAGTGAACAAGAGGAGAGACACAAACCAGAAGCTATATTTATGCACACCTCTGTTTTCCCTATGTGACGATATAAACACCACCAAATACTTCCTCATAATACTTAACTAGAACCATAAGACAAAATAAGCCCCTTCTTCGTGTCTTACTGTCTGTGATAGTGTGTTCTTGAAAGTGGAAACTGCCCAACACAGAGGTAATACTGAGTGCTTTCACTGCTATTTCCTTTAACCTTCGGAGTTATTCGCCATTCGTGTCAATAAACGGTCAAGTGACAGTTCAGACTCAGTTCATCATGGTTACTTATGGTTACTTACTTTTTTTTTTTTTTTTTGGCTACCAGGTCTCTATAATGTCTAACGTCTAATATAATGCCTAATATTTCTAAAAGCTGCTTTGGCTGTTAGAAATATTAGACATTAGCAAAGGGATGAAGTTGGAGCAGTTAAAGAGGACAGAGATTTTTAACACCAAATACAGCATAACCCACTGAGATACCATTTTCTGAATCACTTATAAACATGCTTTAAAAAGTGATGGAGGTTGAGAGTAGGAGTTGAAAATACTGTAGAAATACAATGTCAACATTGGCCCTTTCCTTTCCTTTTGAAACATGGAGGGCTGTGGAAAAACAGGTATAAAACTCATAAACTGGACTCACTTTCCTCAATGCCACAATAATCTCAGAATCAACAACAAAATTCTAATAAAAGGTAGTTTTAGATCAATCCAAGTCCTTTATATACCTTCTCACATTTTCTTTTTTAAAATTTATTTATTTTTTAATTAATTACAGTTTATTCACTTTGCATCCTAGCTTTAGTTCCCTCCCTCATTCCTTCCCAATCCTACTTCCCTCCCTCATCTCCTCCAATGCCCCTTCCCAAGACAACTAGTAGGGGAGGTCCTCCTCTTCCCTCTGACCCTAGCTTATCAAGTCTCATTAGGACTGGCTGCAATTTCTTCCTCTATGGCCTGGTATGGCTGTTCCTGGTGTCAGGGGGAGGTGATCAAAGAGCCAGCCACTGAATTCATGTCAGAGACAGTCCCTGTTCCCATTACTAGGAACTCACTTGGAGACTAAGCTGTCATGGGCTACATTTGTGCAGGGATTCTAGGTTATCTCCATTCATGGTCCTTGGTTGGAGTATCAGTCTCAGAAAAGACCCCTGGGCCCAGATTTCCTCGTTCTGTTGCTCTCCTTGTAGAGCTCCTGTCCCATCTAGGTCTTTTTTTCTCCCCCTTCTTTCATAATATTCCATATATTCTGCCCAAAATTTGGCTATGAGTCTCAACATCTGCTTTGATACACTGCTGGGTAGAGTCTTTCAGAGGCCCTCTGTGGTAGGTTCCTGTCCTGTTCCCTGTTTTTTCCTTTCTCCGATGCCCATCCCATTTGCCTTTCTGAATGAGAACTGAGTCTCAGCATCTACTTTGATACACTGCTGGGTAGAGTCTTTCAGAGGCCCTCTGTGGTAGGCTCCTGTCCTGTTCCCTGTTTTCTCCTTCCTCCGATGCCCATACCATTTGCCTTTCTGAATGAGAATTGAGCATCTTAGCCAGGGTCCTCCTCCTTGCTTAGCTTTTGTCGGTTACAGATTTTAGTATGTTTATCCTATATTATATGTCTAATATCCACTTATTAATGAGTATATACCATGTGCATCTTTCTGCTTCTGGGATACCTCACTCAGGATGATCTTTTCTAGTTCTCACCATTTGTCTGCAAAAGAGTTATGATTCTTAGACTGCCCTCTAGGTCCCACATCTTTTCAATTTCCTTTGTATACACAGCTAATTCCATATGTTATAGTACATAGTCTCTCCAAGACCTCTGAGCTAAATCTATCTACTTGTCTTCCTCTCAGCCATTTTCTTGCATCCCAAAGATACTTTCTGATAGTAAAGGACCCAAGGAGATAAAGAGGGCCAAAATGGAGTAGTCTATGCAGGCTGCATAAGGACGAGGCTTAGAAACACTATTACACTGAAAAACTTCATCCCATCACTTCAGTGTGTGCTGACCTGTGACCCAGGGAGTAGGGTTGGAATAGAATGATGAAGGTCGGCAGAGCAGCTGCCACCACATATGGTGTGGGAAGCCTTGCAGATCCAAAGGAGAGCAGTCTGCCATTTTGACTTGCAAGCTCCACTTTTGTATTATGCAGAGAGTTATGAAAAGCTATTAGTTTAGATTTAACTTTGCACCAGAGAGTAATCTTAATGTGAGCAGGCTGGCCCAAGCAGTCCTCACTCTTGCTCAGATGTTTATTGAGGGACATATGTGGCCTACAGAAGTAATTCATAGTCAGTAGTCCAGAAAGGAAAATTCCCAGCAGCATAAACAAAGTTTCTCTTGTGAAAAAAAAAGTGATTGCTTCAAGCCAAATAGAGTTCATAATCATATAATATTATGCTTTCCTAACATTAGCACTTCTGAAGTCTTCTTCAGTGCAGAAGGATAATGCTTATCAACTTGAGGCCGCATGGAACGTTTAGTAGACTTTACTATTATGCCCAAGAGAACAGTGAGAAATATAATTGATGTTTCACAAATTTAATGTACATTTTGACTACAATGTTTTTCTGTTTAGGCTTAGCATGTCGTTTTGTAAAATTTTAGTCAACCTGCAAAAGTTATGAATCACCTAAAAAGTTGAAGATATAACTTTTAGAGTGCTATAGCAGCATGCACAACATTTAGAAATGGGACATGATAACTCTGTTTTCAGAAGAGGGGCTTATTGGAAGGAAAGAAGCTTCATACATTGGAGTGGAAGATACTGAAAATAAAGCTGACTTCATTTTTCTTTCCAAGACATGGATATACAAACTAACCCAGCACATAGTGACCCCATAAAACAGCAAGAGTTGTATGTTGGCTGACATACTGTGATCATATAGATCCTTGATTTTTCTAGCTGTGGCAATAGTAGTTATAGTAAGGAGACCATGCTTATTCATAATCCATGAGTCACCAGAAAACCCAACCTGACCTGTAATGAAGCAGTTCCTCCATAAGTTTTTGCCTCTGTATATAACACACAGACAAAAGAAAAATAAATGCGTTTCATGTTTAAAGCATCAATTTATATTTTAAATTTATTATTTATATTTCTTCCCAATAGTAAAAATACACCTCAGATTTTGTTGAGGGCATACTGATGACAAGACAAAATTACAGAGCTTCATGAAGGTTTACATGGGACTGTGTTACTATGTTCTGGGTGGTAAAGTGGTCATACGACAAATGATCCACTTCCAGAGAATGTCCTGTAGACAACAAAGCCTACACCCACTTCATGGCTTTCTCCTGTACACTGAGAACCCATGCTGCTGCTGTAATGCACAGACTTAATCAAATGCTGAAACGTCACCCTACAATTGTTAATTAGGAACTGTGCCCGGAGCTCTTGAGTGTCTTCATCTTCTTTTGGTGTAGCCCCTAGAGACCTAGAACAGGACAACTGGATTGTTCCTAAGGTCCTGCCTCTCTTAAAGATGTGTCTGTTCAACTGGTTAAGCTTAGAGACAAATAATTTTGAAAGCATTTTGATGCTCAACTCTGGAAATACATGTGCAGATAATAAATTCTTTTGGTGACAGAAGCAGCATGAAGAAAGTAGAAGGGAGCAAGTCTGAGCCATGAGACGCGTTGTGAGCATAAAATGTGCGAGACCTGGTGCCTGATCAGATGTGAAGAGAAAAAGAAGAAGGAAAAGAAAGGGAGGAAAAAAGGAAAGAAGGAATAAAACACTCTGGGTTTTAGTATGGGGAAGTGGATGTTTGGAAGGTCAGACTCTAAAAAAGGAGACAATGAGCTTGACTTTAGACACACTGACATTTTTGTTGCATTGCAATATCCACATGAAGATGATACTGAACCTACTGGCTCAGTCAGTCATGTTTTTTTGTTTTTTGTTTTGTTTTGTTTTGTTTTGTTTTGTTTTGTTTTGTTTTTGTACAAGAATGAGGACCTAAGTTTCTAACCCCACACCTATATAAATGTCAGGTGTGGAAGTGTTCACCTGTAAACTTATTCCCTGAAAGCATATTGGCCAACTAGTCTAGCTTAATGTGTGAACTACATGTTCAGTGAGCGACCATTTCAAAAAATGAGACAGTGATTAGGACAGATGTCACCCCAGAAAGGAGTCTTAAAAAGGAATTGTGTAGATTGGGTTGGCTGGTGGGCACACCTGTGGGGAACTGGCTTGACTTTTAATTGATGTGGGAACACCTAGTATTGTGGGTAGCACTATTCCCTAGGCATGGACCCCTGAACAGTGTTGAGACAGAAAGCTAGATGTGAACACGCGGCAGAGTATGCGCACAGTCTTCATTTAAGTCTCTTGACTGTGGGCGTGTTGTGACGAGCTACTTTAGGTCCTGCCTCGACTTCCCTCAAGTGGTGGACTGCACTTTCTATTCTAAATTGAGCAGACCCTTCCCCCGCTCACTTGATTTTTTTTTCAGGATATTTTAGCATAGCAACAGAAATGAAGCTAGAACAAGATTGAAGTTTACATGCAAGAATACACGCATGCACCTGCATTCATAAGTACATGAGGTTATACAAACACGTAGACACACGCAACCAACATCTAGTAAATGTGACAAGTGGTCCCTGCTTGGTTTGATTTTATTGTCATGATCATTCAGTGAGTCCATAGGCTACAGATCATTCTGCAAACCTGAATGAAAATGTGGTCTTAAAACAAAAGTTACAAAACTGTTACTGTAAATTTTAACTCAACAAGATTTACAGGAAATTGATAAATTAAAATAAGAAAAACTTCTAGCTTATACTTTGGGGCATTAAAACATACTATTTTATTCTTTGAGGATGATAATCTTCATTTATTGAAAGTTTGGTAAGAATTTGTGATAAAAATATCGAAGAAGATAAAAAAATGGATAACTTTCAAATGACTAGAGCAGAAACAAGGACTATTAAAAAGTTAGTGTGTGAAGGCAGTGGGAGAAGACAAGAAATAGGACAGGAACCTACCACCGAGGGCCTCTGAAAGACTCTACCCAGCAGGGTATCAAAGCAGATGCCGAGACTCATAACCAAACTTTGGGTAGAGTGCAGGAAATCTTATGGAAGAAGGGGGAGATAGAAAGACCTGGAGGGGAGAGGAGCTCTGCAAGGAGAGCAACAGAACCAAAATATATGGGCTCAGAAGTTCTGCAGAGTCAACAAAGAATCATGCATGGAGAGGACTTAGACCACATGTACCAGATGTAGCCCAGGGGCAGTCAGTCTCCATGGGGGTTCCTGAGTAAGGAAGGCAGGGGCTGCCTCTGTCATGCCTGTTCTTTGTTCACTTCCTCCTGGCAATGTGGCCTTGCCAGGCCACAGAGGAAGAGGATCCAGGCAGTCCTGATGAGACATGATAGGCTAGGGTCAGATGGTAGGATAGAAGAACTCCCCCTTTCAGTGAACTAGGGGAAGGAGATAGGGGGAAAGGGGAAGGGAGGGTGGGACTGGGATGAGATGAAGGAGGGGTCTGCAATCAGGATATAAAATGAACAGATTGTAAAAAATAAAAAATAAAAAGAATATGCCTGCAATTGAGTGGAAAATTAAGCAGACTCATCAGAAATTTAGAAAATTATGTCTATGTATGTTTTGCCTGAATGTATGGACATGCACTAAATGAGTTTCTGGTCCCTATGGATGCCTGAAGTCAAGTTTGGATTCTCTGAAACTGGAGTTATAGGTGTTGTGGGCTCCCGTGTAGGTGCAGGGAGTCAAACCCAGGTCTTCTGGAAGAACAGCAAGTGCTCTTAACTGCTGAGCCATCTCTCCAGCTCCTGTAACTGATCTTTAGAAGGTTTGTATTTGCATGTCTTCATAATGTCTATATAAAGATGTGGTAGAAGATTTTTGGGAGAATGCTAATTTATTATTTACTAGGTAAGGAATCTCATGATAGGGACAGATGATAAGGGAAGGTAATAGTTGTTAGTGACTCGGTCTGTGAAATTCCTCACATAAAGACAGCTGCGGATGCCTGCCAGATGGTTGCACAGACATTTAAAGAAATCACCTTGGGTAAAAGTATGTGAATTCATCTGCCCAAGGCACTCGGACCCATTTTTTTTTCCTGTAAACCGCTGAGCAGAAAATGCTGTTTGGATGGGAAGGCAAAGCAAGCAGTGCCTGAACTGTGATTCTTGAAGAGTGTTATTCTTTCATCTGTCAATTGCTTCTGTTGTAATGAGACATGATTAGGTGAGTTTCAGCGCTGCATAGAAGTCATATTACTGGGATAGTCAGTGATCAGAAACTGCGTATAGAAGGAGAAAATACTGTTCTTGGCAATCAGGAAACAATGTACTTGGTAACCGAGCAGGAATATGTAAGATCTCTTATACAGCAGCCATCAAGCAAAAATCAGTTGTAGAAGCTACAGCGGCAATAGAGTTACTTGAAGTCATTTATCACTTGCATGAGGGAGGAGTAAGGAGGATGAAGGAGACCAAATCTCTAGGCTGTACAGTTCTACACAGAATATCAAAAAGATAAAAAAGATAGCAAAGACCCTTAACTAAAAAACACTCATTCATTCCCTCTAAATGTCCAAGTGGCTACCCACCACCCATCTTCCGGAACACCTGCTTACAAGTTTCTGGCTTTGGATGATATATGTCATAACTACAAAGTATAAGAATTTTGTTGGTTGGTACTTAGTGTCTCCTTAGTAAATGTAACAAATTTGCTAAAGGAACTGACAGATTATGTATTGCTGGTGTCCTCTGTTTCTGTACTTTTAAAGTCTGCTAGCTTAGATGCTGGCACACAGCAATGAATACAAGAGATAAAACATGTCTTCACTCTTTCAATTCAGTTGCCTGGAATAGTTATTTCCACATACAGGAATGTCATTTCTGTTTTGTCAATTTTGCTATGTCTAAGCAGAAATAAAGCATGCATGGCATAAATCTGTTCTAAGAACTGTTGTAAATGGTTTTATAATGTTGAAGAAAGGCACAATAGTGGCAGATTGAAAAAACATTATTTTGCTAGGCATTGTCATAGCAGATGTTTTTACAATCTCAAACCAATCTAGGAAGCAGATATTTCTAAGATTAAATGAAAAAATCTAAGGCTTAAAAAGAAGTGATGTAATCCACCGGAATGACCATAATAAAACTTATAAGCAATCCTAATTGTCAAGAAAGACATACAGGAGCTTACTGGTAGGGGTGTAAAATAGCACAGTTGCTCTGGAAAACAATTTGACAGTTCTTCTGTGTTGTACATGAAGACATTGTAAAAGCTAGTGTGTGTACGCCTACGTATATGACTGAGTGAACTGAAAAGGTGTGATCACATAAAGCTTTGCGCATAAGTTTCAGAGAAACATTAACAATTTTCCAAATATGAGAATCATATGCAGTTGCAGAAGTAGATAAACAAAATATCTAAATAATGGGATATATTTTATTTATAAAAAGGCATGAAATATTAACATATGGGGCCCTACTTTGCTTTCTGCTGTTGTGATAAGCCGCTGACCAACCAACTTGGAAAGGGGGGTTATTTGATGCACAATTCCATGTCATATCACATCTTGGAAGCCAGAAACTCAAGGGCAAAAATATGGAGTTAGAAAAGTGCTGTTTCGAAGGTTACTTAATTTGACTTCCTCATTTACCTTCCTTCTATGGCCCAGGTCTGCCTACTCAGGAATAGCACTGTCTCCAGAGGGCTGGGACCCCTTGTCTCAATCAGCAAACAATAAAATTCTCCATCTGACTATGGCAGGCCAGTCTGATGGAGGCAATTCTTCAAGTGCAGTTCTTCCAAATGTGTCAACTTGGCAACCAAGATTAGCTGTCACAATGCTATATATAACGTAGGTGAATCTGAGAAGCCATCTGCTAAGTGAAAGAAGCCATGTATAAAATGGCACATCCTGGATAATATCATTTATAGGAAGTGCCTCAAACTGGAAAATCCATACAAAACAGAATTAGATTAATGGTTGGCAGAGGCTGTGGGGAGTGGTTGAGGTTGGCCATGAGATTATTATTAGTTTTTAATAAAATTTTCTGTAATTGTATACAGACGATGGTTAAACAACACTACGAATATGTGAAATTCATTTTTACACTTTATATACTTTAAAGGTGCAAATTTTAGTTACATCTCAAAAAGCACATGATTTTCCATAGATCTCTCTCTCTGGACCATCTTTATTCTCACATTGGTACCAGTACTCCAGATCTTGAGTTATCATGATCGCTCATGAGATTTCAGTTTGAGACAGTCAGGTTCACATCTCAGTTCATGTATTACTCACTGTACGTTTTTTGTTTTGTTTTTAGGTTATCTTACCTTTCTTCTTACTTGTAAAATCGAGATGCCAGTAACCTTGTCTCTGTTCTAAGGGTTTTATGAGAAGTTACAACAGAGCTCAATAAATATTAGCAGACTATACTACCCATATAGGTAAAGGCCCAATTAGCCAGAATGTGGATTGTATTAATTTTACTCATTTATTTGCATGAATTTATTAAGTATGTGCTATTGTGCTAAGAACTAGGAAGAATATGAACATTAGGGGCTGCTTATACCAGTGAACTTGCTACACAATGGAAGTATTAATTTTTTGTGTAGTATTGTGGTTCAATATATGTTTCTCAATGTTGCAAAAATAGATAGGACGAGAAAATTTTCGATTATATAAGTTTAAGTAGATATTTAGCAGTTTATATCTTGGGAGAGGATCTATAGGACACCTATAGACAGGACTTAATCAGCAGCAATATTCTGACAATGTGAATGACTTTTCACAACCAAAACCAACCAAACCAAAAAAAAAAAAACTAGGAATAATTGTCATATAAAAAGGAATATTTGAATTCAATCTTCTAAAAGCATGTAGAAGTTAAACTATTTATTGTTTATAATTTACCTTGTTTTCAAAACTGAGGGACTGATTTAATCTGGATGTATGACCAGTGCTTGCTGCATGGAGAGTTTCACTGTGAGCGTCTGGCTGGGCAGTGACAGCTCACTGCGGTACTTCAGGCAGACTTCTCTCTTTGGGCAGTTAGAACGTCCAGTGGGAAATCCTCTGATCCCTTGCTTAGAATGTGAAATCCTGGCTTCTATATGCCAAGAGGTGAGGGCACAGCAGTGGCAAGAAACAATTTGGAGAACAACTTTTCCTCTAGGCAGTCAATAGCTCCAAATTTCAATCCCTGGAAGGACCATGTTCAGAATGGCTACCTTACGTTAATGAAATAGGGGCTCTTAAAATTGAGCCTATCTCAGATTTCTTCAGAGGGTTTGTTACACCACAATGGGCAAGGATTCCTCAGGGTCCCGACTTACAGATCTGGAACAAGGTTTGTAATGTTGCATTTCTAGAAATGTCTGAGCGCCCCTACTGCTGCTCACTGTGAGGGCCATCAGGCCAGACAAGAAGTCATCACTCAGTCTCGTATTCTTTCTATCCAAAGGCAGACCTACTCTGCAGAGAACACGGCCTTTGTCACAGGCTTTGCAAAGTTGACTGGTAAACAGTGCTATTAGAAGTCATGTGAGAAACACTCCATGAACATGCAATAGCACACATCTTTGTTTACTTATGACTTTCATATTCTGATACCCAGTACTTGCCTTGGGACATCTCGTATTATGATTATTTTTGCTCTCCCAGGAGTAAGTTTTTTTTTTTTTAATCAGACAAGGTAAATTAAGTAAAAGTGATAAATGTTCATTTCAATAGTATTCAAAAATCTCTTCTGATTGGATTCTGACTGGTCCATATTTAAAGGACATTAGACCCTGTACTGGTTAGCTGTTTTCAGTTTTTGCCAACTTGACACAAAAGCCAGGGTCATCTGGGAAGAGAAACCTCAGTTAAGAAATGCCTCCATCAAACTGGCCTGTAAGCAACACCGTGGGCATTTTATTTTATTAATTATACTTTACTCACTTTGTATCCCCCCATACGCCCCTCTCTCTTCCCTCCCGATTCCAACCCTCCCTCCCCCTTCTTCATGCATGCCCCTCCCCAAGTCCACTGATATGAGAGGTTCTCCTCTCCTTCGTTCTGATCTTAGTCTATCAGTTCTCATTAGAAGTGGCTGCATTGTCATCTTCTGTGGCCTGGTAAGGTTGCTCCCCCCTCAGGGGGAGGTGATCAAAGAGCAGGCCAATCAGATTATGTCAGACAGTCCCTGTTCCCATTACTATGTAACCCACTTGGACGCTAAGCTGCTATGGGCTACATCTGTGCAGGGGTTCTAGGTTGTCTCCATGCCTGGTACTTGGCTGGAGTATGAGTCTCTGGGAAGACCACTGTGTTCAAATTTCTGGTTCTGTTGCTCTCCTTGTGGAGTTCCTGTCCTCTCCAGATCCTACTATTTCCCACGATAGTCTGCAGGGCAGAGCTTTTCAGAAGCCCTCTGTGGCAGGTTCCTAGCTTGTTTCCTGTTTTCTTCTTCTTCTGATGTCCTGCCTCTTTGCCTTTCAGGGTGCGGATTGAGCATTTTAGTCAGGGTCCTCTCTTTTGATTAGTTTCTTCAGAGGTACAGATTTTAGTAGGTTTATCCTATATTACATGTCTATATGAGTAAGTATATACTGTGTGTGTCTTTCTGCTTCTGGGACAGCTCACACAGGATGATCCTTTCCAGGTCCCACCATTTACCTGCAAATTTCATGATTTCTTTATTTTTCATTTCTGAGTAATATTCGATTGTGTAGATGTACCACAATTTCTGCATCCGTTCTTCAGTTGAGGAGCATCTGGGCTGTTTCCAGCTTCTGGTTATTGCAAATAAAGCTGCTGCAAAGACGGTTGAGCAAATGTCCTTACTGTGCAATTGAGCCTCTTTTGGATATATGCCTAGGAGTGGTATGGCTGGATCTTGAGGAAGCGCTATTCCTTGTTGTCTGAGAAAGTGCCAGATTGATTTCCAAAGTGGTTGTACAAGTTTACATTCCCACCACCAGTGAAGGACGGTTCCCCTTTCTCCACAGCCTCTCCAGCATGTATTGTCAC